>JADQWA010000095.1:634244-1009958 GCA_018344505.1 Nebria ingens riversi
GGTGAGAATCTTGACAGTCCCCGCGAAATTTACCGCCATCTCGCAGCGTGTGTCTTTTTCTGAAGTTGGTGCGCGTTGATGATTCAGCACTACAGGGGGTGTAACCACCCCCTGAGGCTCTGCCCCCGAAAGTACATATCCTGCCGGAGAGGGATGACGCACGTCTGATGACGTTTGAATGCCGGGTAGGATAGAGGGTGATCGTGAACATAGGATTGATCGGTCGGAAATCAGAGTTGTCGAACGCGCCATGAAATATCATCCATACCGAAATGCGCTCTGATGTTCGTTATTCGCTCAAGAACAATTACCATTTTCATTGGAAATTTCTGCACCGCCGAGGGCGGATTAATGATAAAGACGGTGGAATACCATTATTGTTTTGTAAGGAAAATGGAAGAACGAACGGGCAATAAATTACCGTCGACCATGGGATACTGAACACTTGTTTGCGAGCAATACGGCGGCGGCGACGACGGTGGTGGTGTACAGCGGCCCGGCGCGTTCAGTTTCGTTTTTCTCTTGTTTTATTATTCGATTGTGACGTGCGGAATTGTTTTCTGCGCCCGTGTAGCGTTGCGGTCCGGTGCTTATCTAGATTCTGAACGATATAGGGTGCTTTTACTCCTCATATTAATACCGAAATAAACTGTACTGCACACTTCTGAAAAATGCTATTTTTCTGCATGTATCCTACTAATTTCATATAAGAACAAGCAATTTTAGGCGTTTTATCAACATTTAAAACATCACCAAGGATTCCATTTTACAAATAATGATACAGGATTTATAAAATATTTAATAAAATCCATGTAAATCGAACAAATCCAATATTATAGAAAAACCGGCAGCTATTCAATTTATCAAAATAAATATAAATGCATTCAAAATAAAATTGATTTTTATATAAACCTACAAATTTTCTTTGAGTTTAAATCCCTAATAACCATATTAGAAATTGAATTGATTTTCATAATTATATTTACTCTATCACTGTGAGTAAATATTTAGACAAAAAAAAAATATATATATATATATATATATATATATATATATATATATATATATATATATATATATTCTAAAATATAAACATATCAATTCGTATTTTTAGTAGTAACCCTATGAAGTTTTTCGCTACGATAGTGGTGTGATTGCGCATGTGAAATTCGCATATAGTAATAAAATGATAAGCGATCTTCCCGCATTCGTAGCATTCCGTTGCGGCGTGGTCGACTGCGGTGATCGTGCAACACGTAACATCGAGAACAATAAAATAATTAGTGTAAGAGTCGCCACGATTCAGAAACGCCTCTGTAACGATGTATTACATACATATGTATATGGAATCAAATTGAATTAATTTCCTCGTACAAAAATTTAAAAAATGCATTCAAATTATAACTATTTTAATATAACAGTAACTAATTAATATTCGAGAGAATTCTTTGTGTAAAATTCTTGAGTGTAACTGTACCGAAACACACAAAAAAAATCTTTAGAAAAATGAAAAGTAAAATACAAAAGCCTCCAAAAGTTAGAAATCGTAAAAGTTATATTATACTTCTTGGTATATACAAAAATAAACTTTCTTTTTGAGTCAGGGGATGCTTCGCTCTGAATATGGCACAATTGGTTCACGCGGACCCCAGGTTTATGTGTAGACCATAAAAATGTCCCCTGTCCGCTGTCTAGTACATTACGGTATTTTGGGGCAACTTTCACTGGTTTTCAGAGCCCTTGTGATCTGTTTCGAAACTACCGAAATACCGTGTTGTTAACATTAGATGAAGACATCATTAGTAGTTTGACAGATACTGCTGAGTGCAGATCGTTTACTTTGTGAGTAATTTTTCTATAATTATTATTGCGTTTTACGAAGAACTAATATCAGAGATCATCATCAAAATCAAGGTAAGTGAAATTATTTTATATTTGTTATTCATATATTGATACATCACAAAAATAATGAGATTTTTAATTTATTGATATTTTTACTTTCTTTTACGAAGTAATAAATAAGTATTCTAATCAAAAAAAAAAAACTCGAAATTTTAACGGAAATATACCTTTTGACCTTCCCTGAATCGAGCCTGACTATTTTGAAATGACGTATGTGTGTGTATGCGCCAACAGCCTACACCGTTGATGATAAAATTATGAAACTTTAAACTTAAGATTTGGATGTGCCTGGCAAGAAAACCTTCTATTTTTGAAAAGCATATTCAAACCGGAAGTGCATGTTTACTTAAGACACTTTTTGCATATCTTCGAAACGGCTACACTTACAGTAAAATAGTTATAATTAAAGTTAAAGATATTAATGATTTGAACAACTTTTGTTTGAAACATTTCTTCAAAAAAGTGTACCAGTTACGAGAAAATTGCTATTATCCTATTTATATTGCCATAGTTACATGGGTATGGAAAATTATATATAATAAATCGTATCTACTATGCATGTCAACTGTTTTAAATATTCAAATATTTTGACATTTATTGTCAGTGTCACAAATAATTTAGTGAAAAACCGTTACAAAGGTAAAATAATTTAAAATATTATATTTAACTATTTTTCTGGTATAAAGTTAATTTGAAAACAAAAAAGGCCTGGTTATAATAATTTTTAATAATATGTTATGAATAATTATATTTTCTTTATATTACTATAAAATCCAACATTTAAAATCTAAAATACATATGTTTTCTTTGGAAATCTGACAATAACTAACTTTACACTTTTATTAGACAATGAATGAAAATATTTTCTTGAAATTTAAACATTTTATATTTTTATTTATATACTATCAAATCTAAATATACTGACTACGAAAAATAAAGTTTAGACCCAACACATAGCCGATGTTTCTTTATTAATTTGCAAAACTGATTTACAAAAATAAAGAATCACTATTAAATGTGTATATTAAAAACATGAAAAGCAATTTGGAACTAGAATCTTATAGTACAATAATAGTTGTACTCTCTTTCATTCCTAAATAAAATATTATTGGAAATATTTGCTTTACGCAATGTGAAAACTAAAATAATTGATTAATTTATATATATAAAGAACCGAAGATTAGTAGGAATACACCAAATAAATATTTTAAGATAAATATTTTGATAACATGACTAGAGGGGGTAATTTAAATTAATAACCCTTACCCTTTTAATTAATTTATTCATTCCTTATGTCTGTTACACCACACCGTAAAACTGCTCATTTAATTGGGGTGATAAGCGACATGTTACAACCGGCACAGAAAATCCTTTCACGACTCCATTCCTATATTTCCTCAAGGGAGACATATTCCTCCCCCATTGCTGACTTTTGAGGGTATTCGCATGTGTGTGTGTGAGTGCCTCAAGACGCATTAAACCACTCTCTACCCTTATTACTTTTTCATCTGGCCACTGCGCGACGCCACCGTTCTGTATAGGGACGTCGCTATACACGGGGAATTGATTGCAATCAAAACAAGAGTCCCCGCGGTCACTTCCGGCCACTCGCCGCGCGATGGATTCTTATCGTTCCCATCATCAACAACAAGGGGACTGGACGTTATATTTATTTCCGTCCACCGAAGCGTCCAGCCACTTTGAGGTCGTAGTTTTTGTTCGATAATAATGTTGTTATTCTTCATTAGCGACATTTTTATACCATAAGTAGAATTATTATAATTGTAATTCTAATAAAAATGTAGAATCCAGTTACGATTCGCAAACAACAATAATCCATTGCTTGTGATGTTCGGCCATGTTCATTGGTCGATGCCAGCCTCCCCCAGTGGCAATCACAAGTAAACAATTACCCCACAGTGCAGGCGTTGGTAGTTAACACGGCAATTTGAAACACCTCGTAATGTGTGTGTGATGTGAGTGTTCGCGAACGATCACCAGAGCCGTCAGTGAGAGCGCTGGGTTCTCTTCCGTCATGTGCACATTGCAGAACGGTCTAATTGCGCAAGGCTTTCGTGCGAGGGCTATTTAGAAGTACTCTACTACTTCAGAACCATAATCATCACACACTGCTACACCATTTCGAAATTACACCAACACCAACAAACAAAGTTCGTAATTCGTACAATTTATTACAGCTAGCTAATTTTGGCAACAAAGTCGTATATTGTTTTAAATTCTCAAATGCTTTTTCTTTTTTTTTAAATTCCCATTTAATATCAACGATACTTTATACCTGTATTGTATAGAGGTAGAACGTGCCGTGAAGGTGTTCTGAGTAACATTAGAAAATTGTCGGAACTTGTGAGTTTGTAATTTTATATTTTATGAGACTTTTTCTTATACATGCATGTTGCCATGCTGGTATGTGCCGTGTAATTATGCTTTGCCGATATCGCTGATAACGTTTTTTATTTTATTTTTTTCATTCTGTAAACGTATGATTAAAATATTATAGAATGCTACTCTATCGTTTAGGTTTTCTAGGTTACCCTTATGGCGTGTGAACTATGCCAGAAGAAATTAAACTTTGATTAAATTTTGGACCGTGAAATTTTTAATTATTACCTAGTAATTCATTCAAGATATATTTTCTCTTATCGACACTAAATATCAGTTATTATAAATTAGAAATTATATTAGTATACAAAAAGTTTATTTATTATTTCGGTTTACCCATAATATTTAAATTAAGATATATTTTAATATTTTAGAAAATAATATATTTAAAATTTTAAATATTTTATGAAATTTGTATTTCATAAATTAGACAAAAAAATTAGAAGATAACATTCTCATCATTCATTATATTTGCAATACGAAAATTCATTATATCGAGACAGGGAAGTTATTCATCAATATGGCAAAAATAAAACATTTGCGTAAAATATCAAATTTAGGTGATTTAACCATTTTCTGAGCAATATTGATATTTTTATTCATAGTACAGATATGACTGTTTGTTACTCATATTTTTATAACAAATGTGATTGATAAGAACATTTGTGAAACCTGCCGTAAGAATATAATGTTTTGTTTAAATTTAGATATTTCTATTTCATTTCAAAAATAAGACTGAAATACTGCTAAAAATATAATATCATTAACGAATTGTCTGCGTTAACGTGTTTAGATTTAGTTCCGAAATATAATCGATCTAAAGTTCGAATTCCATGTTAAGCATCAAAAAATATTTCAAAAAAAACAACTGTAGAACAACGTTTAAGAATTTTTTGTAGTATTACTACTGTCTAGATTCGGTCGAAATTAAAAAATTGATCTCGTATGTCTGAGTAACGTAATGTATCCCGTGTAATGAGCACCGCCTCTTCCCTGTTTTGTGCTGCATTGGGAACGGGGTGGGAGCGATGCCGCACAGCAATGATTTACCACCGGGCGATCCTTCATTACGTTGCCGAACTATTTCTAAAAGTGTGTATATCTACTATACTATACTATACTCCTAATCTGCCCTCGGGTCCCCCAAGACATGGCACGCTATGACCGTAAATCAATCAGGCTGTGATAGTTACGGATATTAAAGTGGGAACTTAAAAAACTGTACATCGTGTATTACATAGTATCTGCAGTAGGTAGACCTTACTCTACTTATTTTACTTTTAAAACAATATTAATTTACCCATCAAAATATAATATCAACTAGAGAAGAAAAAAAAACATTCGAGACTTTTTTGTCTCTTTGTGTTACGTTTTTTAAAAATTCTATCTATGCAATTTTAAAAGTTATTCAATAAAAACTCACCGAAAACCATTGATTTGAATACAGCCCTGCGTTAATCCATAAAAAATAATCCATAATCCAAATTGGGTTGAGAGAAGTAAACATCACATACCTAGAACAATACAAACAAATGAAAACATAGATCGATTAACATTTCTGAGATTCTAAACTCATTTACGCATAAATTAAAATATAAAAACACTGTAGCAGCATAGAATTTCATGCTAAAGACCTTCTTTTAAATATGCATAGAGATTTCGCAGGGGGGCATATTGTTTTCGGTATATCGAAGTCATGTTTCGAATCTTACTGTTTGCATATTCATAAGAGCGATGTGAATTTCAAATTTTCTTAACGAGATTTAAACAATATAATTCCATGCTATTTTATGTTACTCACAAAATTTACTTAATATTCAGCAGAAAAATTGTATACATTATTTTGTAATTAAATTCTTAAATTTTATATAGGTTTAATTCTTAATTTTATATTAGGCATAAATACTATAAATATTTCGATATTAGAACATTAGTCAATATATTATTAAAATTTTTTTTTTTTAATTACTTGGATTATTTTGAAGTTCCTACTTTGACTATAGTACTCACTAGTACCCTGATACAGTTTGGTTTTACGTTTCGATTATATTTTATTATTTTTAGACAATTTTATTTTAAGATCTACCAAAATCTCTTCCGTTTATTTTCAAGTTAAAAATTTTACTGAAACATATCAATGTGGAAATCATAAAGAAAGTTACTTTTTCGAAACGAATGGATGTGAATATATAATATAATAATCTAAAATTGAAGATGTGTTAAAACTGTTTTGGGATTCGTGCGTGCACGCACTCATACGTAAATTCGAGAAGCCTCCAAGCGGCGTGTCGTTATAACTAAACGATCCGGTGCCACCCCACGCTACGGACATCTCTCGTGGCGCTCGTAAACTAGCAGCGCCGCCTAGTACCACCAAAATCTGTCCAGAGGTCGTATACTATCGAATGTTCTCCCTATTTTCGTTTTCCGTTGGTTTCCGTGTTTGCGCGCCTCGAGATTTTCGTTGGAGATTTGTGTTTACCGCCGTTACGAGTTGGCTAAAACGATGCGATTTAGAGACACGGAATAGGGTGGTACCGAAGCTAATATCTACGACAATAGAATTGGGAAATGGAGGAATATATTTTCTTCGCGGGTTCACCAAACGATAGATTTACAGCTATAAAATATATTTTATTTTTTCACATGCATCAATAGACACAATTTGCCGGACTATTTATAAATACATCATACACATTTCGAGCATGCAGAATACTATTCAAGAAAAATATTCAATTATTATTAACAGATTTTTTTCTCGTAAAATTATATACAAATATGATTTCAAATACAATTTGTTATAGTGGAAAATGAATTTCTTGTAATAGAAATTCCGAAATTAACATTTTGTTACAAATGTCTCTATTGTAATATATTTCAATTAAAGTCTCATATAAAGTTGCAATTAACTTTTAATTGGCCACCAAATGTGTAAGGTGCTTCTTAGTGACAGTTATAATAATTAAATTTCCGTTATCAGCATTTTTTTCTATATATTTATTTATTTGCATGTTCTATGACCCAACTTAGTTCCTTTTTGTTATATTTACAATCAATTTATCTCTATATAGTTCTTATAAATTCTGGAGTATTTTTTTTATGAACCATTAGTTTTATGTAACATGTTTTTTTTTTATCAAATATTTGGAGTTCCCATTCAGTTGCAAAAAATCACAATAAGAACAGAATCTGAGAAAATGTTAAACAGGAAAAAACTAACATAACTTAAGTAAGAAACAACAATAACAACAACAAGAACAACGGCAGTAAGAAAAACGCGAAACTTTCAAAAACCGCAAATATACAAGAAAAAAAATTCTTGGTTTGTATAAATAAATCATGCGAGAGTCAGGCGTCACGCGGCCATTTCTATATATATATATTTTAGTTGTGGCGGCGCAGTAGGACAATGCCAACAGTATAAAAATTATTTTTTTCGCGAAAAATAAATGTATTTCCGACGGACAGACCCCGCCGCCGTCGACGTCGACGCGAGGGTATATGCGACGCTGTTAAGCCTGGCGGCAATTGTGTGAATTATAACGTCATAATTCAGGGAAAAGAAAAGACCGGGAGACAACATACAGGGTGTCAGTGGTGTGGGACAGCGAAGGTGGGTGGATCACCGGGAACACACGGAAAAACTTGGGCGTACATGCGGATGAGACCACAAATAAAAACAATAATTCTCCTTGATTCATATTTCATCAAATAGTTATACGTATAGTTTTTGTAGTGAATTTTATAAACACAAAATATAAATAAACTTCTCTATTCTAAAATTTGGCCTGTATTAAAATAGGGATTAATTACAATTATTTGTAACTATTTCATAATACATAAGTCTTCTAGAGCAAGAGTAGCAGAATAGTGTTAAAAACTCTAAACTTAGTTCAAGTAGTATTCATTTTAAAATATGATAATATAATCATGTAATGAGTTTAAATCCGTGTTTCTATTACCTATACGGGTACATCATAAATAACATCCCACTTCTTATCTAGCTTGGCGACAGTCTAACAAAGAAGCAGACACCGACTTCTTTTTGTCAAAAAATGCCACTGTTGGTCATTAACTAACACTATACATCATAACCACGCAATTTGTTTAATCTATTGACAAAGAGAAACAAAAGAATTTGTAGGTATATTCATTGTCTAAACCTATATCGTTATTTCAAACAAAACACTCCTTAGTCTATGAGACAATTCTTTTTTTCGTACGATTAGGATATCAAATCTTCTGCATCATGTATTAGAAATGACGAGGGTATCATGGTCGGACTGGCGGGATGCAAGCAGAAGAACAACCCTAGGACAAATAACTAAGGGGTGTAACCGACGTCCGTAACTAACGAACCATGACTACAACGGAGTAGTGGTCGGTCTCTGGTATGGGATTACAAAAGCGGCCATCATTGGGATTTGAAATAAATTGAAGTTTCTAGAAACGGACTTACAAATTAAGATGTTACTCAATGATATATCTCTTAAATTTCCGCATCGTCTTGACTAAATCATACTAACACGATTATATAAAAAATTACGATCGAAATATACTGCAATTCAACAACCTAAAGAAATTTGTATTTTTATTTTAAATAACTGTTTATGCAATGCAGCGAGAAGCTAGGCGACTGTCTGACATAAAATTGTTTTTTATTTATAAAAATCTAAAGCGCCGTTCGCAATGTTGCAAGGAATGTTTAGAGAACATGCATCGTACATATAATATACATTCACGCAACTCGGCATGCAAAAAATCCAAATATGCACACACACACACACACAGTTGGGATTCCCCGGGTATGCCGGAACGGGATATGTTAGAAAACACTCGTTAATCCGCGAAAATCTACTGGCATTGAATGCGTAAACAGCGCTACAGGTATGCTCGCGGACGTGGAAACATTGTCAAACGGAACACACAAGTGGCATTCATATTAACGCTGCGAAAATATTAATCAGCTAGCGCAAGTTAAATTTATTACCTGCGTATTGGAAAACATGTGTGTACACAAGTCCTTTGATTGGAATCAGATACAATAGAGAGTTATTTAGTTTATTCATATATTATTAAATGAATTAATATAAAAATATAATCTAAACAATAGTACTTTGCGTTTTAATAATAGTTTAAAAGTAATTGTATTTCAAATAATTATTTTCGTAAAAAGCGTGTGTTGCTAAAGACATATTCCAAAATCACCGTTGGCTGTAGGAACATAAAATATTAGTACCATAGCAAAATTATTGTTTATTATATAGTAACCTTCACAATAATAGTACCATAGAAAGGAAAACGTATAGAAATTGCTATATTGAGAAAAACAATCACAGTGGGCTATTCCCATTCGATAGTAACTCGTATATGTGTCCTACTTTGTAAATTCGTTAATTAAAACTCAAGCGTAACGATTAATTAAGTTTTTTTCTTCAACCAATCAGCATTCGTAACACATGAATAGCAACGTGACCTAGATATTATAAAGAACGTGTTTGGTCGATTTATCTATAGCTCGATGGCTTCGTAGTTTCTATGTCATGGCGAAATATTACAATCATAACTATTAAAACGTACGATTTACCTAACATAGATAATGTGATTCTTATATGTAGATTAATGTCAATCAAGCAAAAAATTATCTTGCAAATAATTTATCTAATTAATCGTTTTACATAAATATTACCTGTAAATAAATTGAGCATTTAACCTGCATTTAATTAATTTTTTGTATATATATAAATTAGATATTTTAATTGCAAAATAAAACACAAGTATTTAGATTTGTTGATCAATCAAAATCTAGCAAAAACAGCTAAATTGTGCTCTCTAGAATTGTGATTAATCATTTCCTCATTCTGAGTTAATATTTTTATTTTAATCATTATAATTAAGTCATATACACATCATTCAATTTATGAAATATAAATAATTTATATATTTTTTAAAAAATTGAATTAAATTAATAATTTTTTGGATAATCATTATTTTTATAGTTGAGCTGGTTTTTTTTTTTGAAAAACGAAAACGAAAACAAGATAACCGTATTTCTTAGGTTATGATGGCTTATATTAGGCTAGCCTTAAAGTTAGATGACGTCACGTTAGGTTAAGTTATTTTATGATAAGTTAGGCAATGTTTTATAATTTTAGTTAGTTCTCCGGTTATGCTGTTAAAAAAACAGTACGCTATATCTAATTTGCAACGAGGATAATGCATTATTAATAATTTACGGCAACTTGTTTACTTTCTTATAAGTATACACAGGAAAATGTATCTAATTGTAATGAGTAGTTATATGCTCACATCTGCGTAATAATAATTGCCACACTATGTAATTGAAGCTACCTTGATGTCCAGTGCATACATAGTCTTTCCAGTTTTGTAATTTTTTTAATGACAGCGTTGTGCTCGGTTTTCAAATTACATGGAATCCAGGTATTTCCGTAGACTGGCTCGTATCCGGCAACACTCCTGTTCAATGTATTCGGTTCAGCACGACGCGACGCCACGCCGCCACCGTGGCCGCTGGGACCTAATGATACGTTTCGTTTCGACATCATACCTATACAATTGTAGGTCGCCATTTGCTGCAGAGATATTTTTCTGTTTCATTTTAAATTGTAGCGAATAACAGGAATAATTGGTCAAAAAGATTAGTTTTGTTTTTAAGCGCTTCAGGTTATATATTTAGAGTCCTACTTATAGTTTTCTGCTCACCGACAATCGACAAAAGAAAATAACAATAGCATCTAGTATTAAGCAATTCTATTGTGAGTATAAATATTGGTTCTGTTTCTATAGAAATTACTTATTATAACAATAAATAAAATTGCACTGATTTATAGAAATTGAAAGAAAAAATATTTCATTTGATTGTGAGAAATAAATTTAATTGTGGTCTATAAGTTACGCTTTTATATAAAAATTAAATATAGAATTATTTTTAATATTCTCAATCTTAATAAATTACTAAGAATGAAAGAATTATAACAAATTATTGCTATTTAGTTAATGGCTAAATTACAAGTGCATTCCGACCACTGAATACAACTGTGAACATATCATTAATTTTATTTATTTGTGTTTCAATATTTCAGAGAGTGGGACATCGCGGTAACCGGTTCAAAACCTGCAATCCACATCAACATCTTCACATCGAAGCAAAGGACCACCCACATGGTCGCATGGCGGACACAGACACAGACACACGTGACTCAGATAATCAGTCGACACCCGGCGTATAGGGAATTGGAAATATGTGGAATAAAAAATTATACACGGCGGTGAGGACATGCGTTCGTTGTTCGTTATCGACACGGACGAATCTGGTAATTTTTTAATTTGTATCTGTAAGGGAGTAACATTTTTTGTTCGAAAATTATATGGTGTCAAAAAAAAACATGTTTATGTTATATTAAATTTAACAATAAAAACATAAAGCCATTTGATTAAAGTTGTTTATAAAACGTATTTAGTTTCATAAAAGTTGTTACTTTCATTTAGCAAAAAAACAAAAGGAATAAAATAGATATTTTTGAAAATTACATTAATGTTGTAATATTTTAATAGATGTGACAAATAGGAAAATTCATGAAATAAAAATTGACGCATTTTGTGTTGACTTAAAGATTTATTAGATAGCGGGAGTTGGCTATTTGCATATTAATTAATATTCAAATTATATTTGTTAATATTACATATTACCGAAAATGATTAATGTCTTTATGGATACGCCCAAAAAATTAAAAAAAGAAATTTGATATGTGAAATTGGAACAGAGAGTATATTCAAGTTCCCGTATCTGTGGTCTAAAATGTTCGTAATATTTGACGCTTTATTAAGATATATATATATTTTAAATTATTTATGCTTTCTTATATAAGTAAAAGTATTTTATTATATATATATATATATATTTATCTGGACATATTTAACCATACCTAATTCATGATTTAGCATTTCTATTTCCTTAAATAGATTTAAATAATGACCAAATATTTTTAAATTCTCTAAAAGAAACTGTCGTGACTAACATTATTTTTCGTGGGCACTTTCAATAATGTTTCTCTTAGATTTGGCAACACCAAAACGAAATGAAGGAGTCTACCCACAACCGCGATGTATGTTACTACAACAGCACGCATATTGACTGACGAAGGCCGCTGAGAGATGACGACATGGGTTCGCCATCTTTGGACCATGACTAATATCCCCTATGCCATAGGTCTCCGGCTCTACAAAGCACGGTCGTCGGGTCGTATTAGCGAGTGGTGCGTATCGAATTTTTGTTTTCCGCTTGCCCGGCACTTACAACCCCCTCGGGCTGCCCCCCTTCGCAATATAGGTGCGCCGGGCGCTCCGCCCCGTGGAGGGTGGGTCATTCGAAATATGAGCACGACAGGTAAAAAATAGTAGCAATATTTTAACTCTAGTATACGAGTATTTCGAAATATTATGGAATTAAAAGTATTTGTTGATCGTTTTGTGTTTGAGTAAATTTGTGTAGGAATATGAATGAATTGTGACTAAAAACAATACTTTATAAACTTGAAACAAAATATTATGCTAGATGCACTATATAGAATCAACTAAAAGAGATTATAATTTTTTGCTGATATATTATTATAATCCAATTCCAACACGGAAGCACAAAATATAAATTACAACAATCAATGTTACTTGTGTGGTTTTCTTAAGTGGCTGGCAAGTTTAAAATAATAAGTATTAAGAAGAATAACGCGTGCATGGTCAGTTATTACCGGGAAACGCTACGACATCGTTTTCATACTCGACTGCCTCATACGCAGAGTCAACGCCGATGACTTCCTTGCACACCTATTTCTTTTAACAAATACCCAGGAAAATAATCCTTATATCAAGGAACTGTATGTTCAAATATTGCGCGCACACGTTTTGAATTGTTTCCGGCAAGGGATAATTAGTTTTCTGTTAGTTGGCTGTGCCCTGTGTGACCATCCGATTCTATCAATTTGTTATTTATTGCCCCGGGTTTTCGATAATTAACTACCTTCGATGAACAAGGCGTACAGCCAATTTTTGGATCAGCTGCTGCCGTGCCATCACTGCAAACATAACTCTAACATCTAATACGAAGCTTATTCTACAGGGGGCGTGGTTTATTGAGAATTTATATAATTTAAACATTCAATTTTATAACGGTGAAGAATTAACTTATAATTACAATTTGCAATAATTAAATATATATATATATATATATATATATATATATATAAATATTAAAAAATCTATACTTAATGCAATTATATAAATAAAAATGTCATTTTGTAATTTTTTTGGGGAAAAATTCAAGGTTTAATATGTTATTTTATAATTTATTTAACAATGTTTGCTCTTAGACAGTATATATTATAAAAGGAAACATTAAAATTAATAACTTAAATTTCATTTTAAATACTAGCAGTTAAACAAAACTGCAGTTTAGCAAGGTTATTTAAATAATCAAAATTTATTGTTATATAATTTAAATTAACACTTTAAAATATAAACTGCATTATATTTTATGGTTCTCTGATTTATTAAGCAATCTAATTTTAGAGAATTTATTGTTTTATAAAAAGCAACATAATTTTCAAGGTGTACATAAGACAATAGAGGCCATTTTTTATTTACTGTTAAAAAAAAACTTGTCAGACCACAGAATTTTAATTATTGCACTAAGAAAAATAAAAGTTGTATTATATATTAACAACAATATATGCATATTTAATATTATATATATATATATATATATATATATATATATATATATATATATATATATATACATATATATATATATATATATATATATATATATATATATATATATATATATATATATACAATATTATTACTCAGCAATGAACTTTTAACTATACAATAAACATTTTCAGTATTCCCAAAAACTAAAATAAACAAAGTTTTTATGATGGATTGTCAACCACAATACAATGATTATTTAAATATTATTCTCATGTTTGTCAAATTGTATCATTGTTTCTGTATATTTATCTTGTTCTAACACACCCGTCACGTCTTTTAAATTAATTATCCTAATCAGTTGTGGAATCGAAAGGGATTTTAAACAAACGAATTAATATTCATTAGTGTTATTCAATTCTAAATAAAATGAAATTCAAACTTGCCTAGCCACTGTGAAATTAGAACCAGCATAGATATAGTTCATTATAGATCCAATCATATATATTTTTTAACACCCGCACATAGAAAATAAACAAACACATTTCCTCCAATTGACTTTGAACAAAAAATATATATTGTTCAAGTATACATCTAATCATGAAAGTTGTGAAGATATGTTTCGATTTAATTTATAAACATAAATTAAAATGCTTCAACTAAAAAATATTTTGGCAATAAGTCAAAAAACTTTTAACGATAATTCAAAGACAACGAAAAACTTAGGAGACGATGAGAAAAACAATGATTTCCCCCATCTTCGTCAAGCAACGACTATTTCTTCTAGAAAAACAAAAAAAATACAGAGAGTTAACGAAAGTTCGTAAATAACGTAACCAAAATGATTAAGTATTTGCTTTCGAACTAATTTTTTGTTTCGTAAATTGTGTGTTTGTATTTATGAAAAAATAATTTTTTTGTTCTTTTGCCAGGTTCGTTATTAATCTTATCGTGTGCTCTCTCTCGTTCTACTTAATTTTCCAACCCTTGCATGTCACTCGTTACTCCCTGTAATTATTTTCACGAAAAGCGGCCATTTTGTGGGCTGTTAAAACATATTGTGACGCGATAGAAATCTGATTGTATTTACTGTTGTAATTTGTAATGTTTCCGTTTTCCATACCATAATAAATATCTTGCTATTCAAATTACCATATTTTCAGTCATTATTCAAAATTATTTAATCTTAGATAATTGGCTTGGACAATTATTACTCCAAATACTTATTTCACTATCTACAAATGTATTTTGGTCGATGAGTTATGAACTGGTGTTTCGATTTTACTATTTTTGGCTAACGGTACATTTTGGAGACTTTCAAAAGACGATAACGTGCCTTAGAAATATTGTACTGTTATTCAGGTCTGGTCACGGCTTCACAAAGAATATTTTGGGTGAAATACATCATAAATTTAGTTTGCTTCTTTTTAAGTTTGCCCCAAAAATCTGTCGTCGAAATTTTCAATGGAGATGTCCTTGAATGCTTGACCAATCCAATTATCTTTACATTTTTTGTATTTCTCATATAATACAATTTTCTAACATTTTAAATTAATAATTACACACCCTAAATAATAAATTAAAGTACAGTTATGTTCAATAATAATAATTTTACCACCATAAATTTATATTTGACGAAATAATTATCTTGGGAAACCTGAAGACACGTTTACCATGATACTAATTTTACAATAATAACAGTTGTAACTGTAAACTCATAAAGCGGAAATCAAAACCAATATATTTAAAATACCAATAAAATAAAAAACAAAACGAACCTAGGCTTAGTTTCAGATACGCATCTCTCGTGCTGAATCCAAACGCTGCTCCGCTGAGGAGGAAGAAGCAGTAAAATAACGGACCACTATGAATACAGCCACAAGCATGTACGTTATCAAGGCCACGACTGTGAATTTAGTAACACGATGCAATACACTCGTCCGACGGGCAGATCAAGAAAGTCTGGTGTGAGATGGATTTGCGACTCTTTCAATGAAGGATAATTGTCATCCAATGGGGAAATTCACCGGAGAGAAATTGGATACGGTAATTTAATTTAAACTCTGATTTTCTATAATGTCATATTAATGCAATAGAGAAATAGTTTTCTTTTTTTGACGAGCTGTGATAATTTATTTAATTGCGAATCATAATAGGTGGTTGTATATGCATTTGAATGCACACAAAGTAATTATTCAGAAATCTTTCATTTATTTTGCGCAAATATTTTGATATAAAACAAAATTAACCTAATAACATATCGTCCAGAGAATTTCGTATATATGTATAAATATACATGTAAATGAAATAATGCAGACACTTTTCATAAATAGACATTGTCCTCGGAATTTAATCTAATTCAGATGCGTACACTATTAGTTTTTGTACACAGATTGATAAAAACTGTAGGCTTATTTTTTTTTCAAAAAAAATCTAATAAAAGTCATATAACGACCGGAATCATTTTAAATAAATTCCAATTAAATCTGAACACGTGATATACAGTTACCTAAATGCACGGGATATGCAGTGAAGTGCAAAGAACAAAATATTGAGAAGGAAATAATTCATCATTATTGCAATCACTTCAAATTAACCCATATTATTATATGAAAACACGTGGTATTGATTTAAATGCACTACCGCAGACAGTGCAATTCGCAAGTCTTTCGTGTTACGCTGTCTGTGCAAAAGGAAATGATTAAAACGCAACACGCCAATCTCACAAATTATTGACTGTGATTAATTGCTGACAATTAATACCGCAAATTATGATTAAAACGTAATTAAATTAACATCACATCAGACCGGTCACAAACTGCGTGGGACACGTACGTGTCTTTTAATTTATTGTTTTATTGTTTGATGTGTTGGTGTAATTATTTCAGATTAAAATATAAAGTAATTAAATTTAAACTTCTAAAAATTTTAATTTAATTCATCATTTATTTTTAAATGGTTTTATTTACATATTACATTTTAATTTTCACTTTGATCTCTCATATTGTACTTCTCATTATAAAGTTTTAAATAAATCGCCATTTTGTTTCTTTAAAAAAATTACATTTACGATATTCGTAAACAAATAAATAATAAATAAAACAAATTAATTTGCTTCTATTAATGATGACCAACAATAAATAAATAATAATTTGCATATTTATGATTGTATCTTTTCAACAAATCGCAATTGATTTTTAATTTATGAAAATTTGTAATAGATAATATTTCGTTCAGTTTATTTGGGAAAAAAATGACACTGAGAAAAGGTCTGTTTTTTGTTGTTTTTTTAATTGCACAATAGCTTCTGTTCTAAGTTACTCATATAGAATTTTAAGCGCAAACTAACCTTGTTTCACTTAAACCACTTATAAATATTTCAATGCATATAACTATCTACTTTATAAAACTACTGATTAATTATAACAAGCTCTAAAATAATGAGAAAATGAACAATGAAAAAAATAATTATAATTTGTTAAAACATAGAGTACGCTACATAGAATATGAATATACAATTAAATAAATGAATACGTTTTGAATATAAATACAACAAACAATTACTGAAACTATAGCAGTACTTACGAGAATATTTATTCATTGCGACTATTTAATTATATTTCATTAACATTTAAATATAGCATTAAAATTGTAATTCTAAAAAAATTGAAGTTTTAATTCTAAAAAAAGATTTGAAAATTAATAATAATTATAGTTTCTTTATTAAAATTCATATATTAAATCCAATCTACGCCAGTGTTCAGGAAGTAAAATTAATACCAAGAAATAATTCAATCATTCCTGCATTGATTACTTTCTTTATATACGTATATAAATGAAAATTGTTATTAGTATTCTATAATTATTTAATAATTTGTTGATAGAGTATTTAAAATTAATAGTATGAATGAACATGGAAAACAATTGAAAATAATTTTGAGTTAGTCAAAACGTAAGTTTATTTCAAACGAAGCGCCTTTACAATGGAATAAATCATGGGAAGCCTTGGCGATGGTTATCAAGTCTGGTTAATAACAAGGTAAAATTTTCATATCTGTACCAATCTTCAAAAATAAATTTCTATAATTATATATTATACCTTGTCATAACGTCCAATTAGCATAGTCGAAAACATTTTTAGACCAAAAGTATTATAAATGACCTTTACTAGAAGGATAAAATTCAACAAATAAACAAAAAAAATGTAACCAAGAAAATCATAAAAATATATTAAAATTACGGTACTTTTTACACAATTGAATTCAGCCTTCATAAAATATTAGGAACCTTATTGTTATTGCTTAACCATGACAAATATTTGGAGAAACTATTTTTGCTTACGTTATAATTTATTGACTCTAGGACGTTTCTTAAGAAGAAGATATCTATTCTAATATTCTTATAGAATACAATTCAAGTGATTATATATTTTAAATAGCGATTTAAAGACGCGAAATTCATTTCTAATATGAAACAAACTCGATGAAGAAGAAAAACAAGCAATGACAACCGAGGTCAGCATGCTGCTAGTTGCGGGGAAGTCACACGGCACTGCAAGCAAATGCAACCGAGACTACGACGTTATAACACTGTTTCGAAATTGCTACTCTTCGAGATTGCAGTCAACCAAGTAAGTTGTACAGTCGCAGCTAGCAAAGTTGAAAACCGAACAAGAACGCAAATACGTTAAGAGTAAATAAAACGAGATTCGTTCGCCAATTAATTTCTCCGTTTGTGCATAACAATGATAACAAGATCTATAAAGTAAATAAATGCGCAATTTAATATAAAACGGATTATGGTATAATAATATGAAGTACGTGATCGAATTATCATATTTATTCAAGCAATACCGCAAAATAAACAGTTTGTATTTCTTCTAAGTAGAACACTCAGTTGCGCGAATAGTTTTTTTATTTATTTAAATAAATGCTTGTTATATAAGAAGAGTTTATTGAAGGAAAACACTAATTCTACATTTTCATATAAAAATGTATTTAATGTTTATTTTTTTCATTAATAGAAATATAAATTCTGTCGCATTAATTAAATATAGCATATTAATCCACTACGAACATAAAATACGTATATATAATGTAATAATTTCCTACTTTGAGACAATGAATATGCATCATATAAAATGCATAATAGGTGTACATTCATTACATATTATATAAATATATTTGTGGTATCTCACATATGCTATTTGATTTGTCAATTTACTCAATTTATGGTAAATGCATGGGTATATTTTGAAAATTTGAAAAGCAGGTATAATTATAAAAAAAATGTTTGAAAAAAGTTTTGAATACGAAATCATATAATTATTTTTGCATATCAATTATTTGAATTTCACTCCATTACTTATTTTTTCGCAAATTACATATAAGCCATATAAATGAAACTTACACCTGTCATAATTAAATGTGCATATTAAAAAAAATCAAAAATGTAACTGTAAAAAATAATAAATCATAACTCAGGTGAATTCGTATACAGCTATTTAAATACACCGTTTATATTTACTACATTCGGAAACAAAAAACTAATGGCAGATATTAAAATTCTTGTACGATTGGATGTTTGGCCATTATGTAAGCATATGCTTCCAGCATCCAAACGATTATAACCATTTACAACCACCTTTCGATACGAAACACCTGCCCCGCCATGTTGGACGTAGCACACCACACAAATAAAAACATTTATTTTTATACACATTTGAATATAGGCACCGATGTGGATTGTCTTGTAGCAACCACTGGCCACTGGTTATTTTAATTATTTATTGGCAATTAAAGAGTTGAAAATGTCTATGATATATTTTATAAAGGCTTACTCGAACAATGCAGGTAGGCAACCTTTGTTATTTATTTGTCTAAAGCAATAAAGCTCTTACGGAAATGTTTACTAAATTTTAAGCATTTATGGAGCGATTCTGAGCTAGTTTATAGATCTGTATCAAAAATCTATAACATTTTAGAAATGATTTAAAATATTTTTTATTTAATTACAAATCAATAATTTGAAGAATCTATAAAATATATCGAAAATAATTTTTGTTTTTAGCAATAAATTATCCCTAAATATGTATTCACTATAGAACTATAGGTTTTTCATAATTTTATAGATTCTACTTACGGAATTATAAATTTGCTCAGAATTACACCATTAGGAAATATACATAGCAATATTAGTTATGAAGAAGAGTGCATTGAACAAATATATAAACTGATTTGAAACCGTGAAGGCAAATTTGAATAATATTCAAACTATATGATAAGACGTAATAATTATCAAACGAATTGAATCGGCTAGTTTCGGTTAAGTTCGTATTGATAATTTAAAAACTATTATCTTCTCAAAATATGTTTTCTTTTGTTGAATATAGTACTTCATATTTCAAAAATAAAAGCAAATTATTAAACTAACTAAGAAAAAAGATTGAGAGTTTCGAATTATTTACAAAAAGCAATTTAAATACCACCTTAACCTCGACTATCTTCAATTTATGATACTAAACGAAATGAATTCTACGTTCTACTCAAAAAGGTATTCGAAAAGTTCAATAACTTGTAACTGATCAACAAAAAAAAAACAAAATAGGTTTACGTAATCGCAAACCAATTTAACATATTGGGCGTCGTATGTAAAACAGGTTCTGCATTGTTTATGGAATCATGTGAGTTCAGATCCCGTCGGCGCGGCGGAATCGCGAGCAAAAACATACATGGTTTGACCCAGGACATATGCTGACAGCACAATGGCACGAGTTGGTGTCGATGCGACACTTCAGTATTGAAGATTATCAAGTCGCATTGACCACAAGAAGTGTTTCATATCTAGATTTGAATTCAATTATATATATATATATATATATATATATATATATATATATATATATATATATATATATATATATATATATATATATGTATACACTGACCACTGGTAGACCACACATTCATGTGAACACAGTTGTCAGAACAATAAGAATTATTTATCGGCGTATGAATGAGACTTTAATTTAGTTAATCCAGATTTCCATATCTCCGATTTTACTATGTAACATTCTTCTCAGATGTCATGAATATTTTCGACATAATTTAAATTCTTTACGATAATTAAAACATGACACACATACTTATTAAAGCTTCTAATTATATTCATTCACCAAATAAAATTTTACAAAATTGATTCAAAATGATATTTGTTTTTATATGGTAGAAATATACAACATAATTTCTTTTCTTATATTCATAAATTTAGGTTACCAAGATGTACACACAATGTGTAGGAGTACATTTTTACCTTGTAATATATTTCGTAAAAATTAATTTGCTAGTCATGGTTTATGCAAATGACCAAAATTCAATTCCAACACTCCATTTTAAAAGTTTTCGAACAAGCGTAGACTTAAGCAAACGAATGAAAAAAGGACCCATCAAAGGCCGCCTACAAATTGCACGAAGTCGGGGTCTTACAAAGATTGACCATCACCAATTTCTCAAGGCTGTCAAAAAGTTACATGCATTAACGAACTCCATCATCAAACAAAACAAACGAAAAACAAAATGGAAGAAGAGAAGTGAAACAACAAAAGGATGAAAATGAAATTATGAAAGCACAAAATTATAATGAAGCAGACAGAGTGTTGATGGCGTCAGAATGAACTGCACGGCGAGGAGTGAAGGGGTGATGTATTAATATTCAAACTACAAGGGAATAACAAACAATTTTATATTTACCTCTCCTAAAGAACATTGATTTTGATTGACATAAGATATTTTTAAAAATATGAACAATAGAAAAGAATTTATTAAAACTATTTTGTACCTTTTAGTATTTATAAAATTTGAGTTTAATAAATCCATCATATAATGAAATGAACATTTAATTTTATGTTCAGAGTTTTAAATCACAAAAATTGAGTTGTTTAAATTATTAAGTATTAAAGTAGTGTTTACTTGATAAAACTATAATCTTTATGATTGTGATATTGCATGTTAATACCTTGTACTCTGCATATAAGTACAAGAAGAATAAGAAGAGGATGGCTTGAAAAGGTCGACGCGTTGGTCGATAAATCAGTCAACCGACTGACCGACCGAGGCAACCGGATCGGACATGCGTATGATTTACGGCGAGAGCCGCGGACTCAAACCAGCTAGCTGCTAGAAGAGCGGTCTGGTTGAGAGTTGACCGCTTACGTTTATTATTACAATAATAAGAACGCGGTTTTCTAAAATGCCACGGGACACACTGCCGGCTAATTCCAGGCCCAGATTGATTCTCTCCCGAAGATTAGAGAGAAAGAGAGCGGCACCGGACGGGCTAGAGATTTATTGCAATCAAGAGCGTCAAATTCACCGGTCGAAGAATCAAGGAAGGCGCGAGTTAAAAAAATATAAGTATATAATTATTATTAAATTAAAAACCAGACTTACATTCACGTTTAGGTGGTGGAGATTTTCGTTTTTGATAGATAAAAAAGACTCACCTAGAACAAAAGAAATTAAAATTAGTATTAAGACAAACCAATCAGAATTTAGTAAATTCCGCAAATGCAACAGTGCCTAAATCATATAGAATATCATATCTATAATTAGTGTATGACAATCATAAAAATGTGATAACGTTGCAATGAAATAATTCGATTTAAACTAACAATATCCGATGCCAAATGATCCATATTAAATATGGTTCACCTTGAATTACTACTTAGTGAAAAACATATGCCCTGGCGAGTTGCCTTACGAGTTCAACAATAAATCATAAACACGAACGGCCTTAGTCGCGGAGACGAGAGTTAGTAGCTGCATTAAGTACACTGTAAAATCAATTAATAATCCGTTACGTACATACTGTGCGAGTCTGAATCCGGTAGGTATGTATGCATGTTACTTATTAATTACAAATACAAGATGATATGCTGAGGCCGAAAAACTACAACCCTTTTGTAACAATAGTTGTGAAATGGCGCCATGCCGTATGTTAGAATCATATACATTAATCATTGGTATATAAAAAAAAGGTCTAGCATATTCTACATTATAATTTGATTTAAAATGGTAAGTATCTTTAACCCTTTAGTAGTAACGTGGGATTTCATATAGTCAATTTATGCTTCACAATCCTACTATATATACATATATGTATATATATATATATATATATATATATATATATATATATATATATATACATACATATATATATATATATATATATATATATATATATATATACATACATACATATACATACATATACATATATATATACATATATATATATATATATATATATATATATATATATATATATATATATATATATATATATATATATATATAATGTAAGCGGCTTCCAATTTTACTATCATCAAATTTAATAATAATAATAAAAAATTGTTAATATTCTAAAATTTACATCAAGGTATTTTTAATAATTTTAATAAAATTACGTCAAGTATAAGTGTAATTTTAAAATATTAATTTTAATTTAAATTTAGATAATACTACTTAGGTTATTTATTTTAACTACAACAAGAAATTAACTATGATATTGAGCAATATTATATCTATTGTTATTATTTTATTATCAATAAATTTCATTTAAAAAATATGTTATTTCGTTGTCATGTGCACTATAATGTTTCTTATTCAATGAAGAATAGCTGGATTGCTTTGGAAAAGAATGAAGATAAATATAATAAAAATGTTTTAATCTGATTGATATACATCTTTAATGGAAATAAATTTTATTTATTACTGCTATGTAAGTATGAAAATATGTTTCTTTTGCTATTAAATAAATGAAATAAAGTTTTCTGCAAATAGAAAAGATTCATGTTTTAATAACTAAAGCGTAAACGATTAAAAACTTATACAACTTTATATTAATATTAACCAGTTAAAACATAAACATCTATATATATATCAATGGTAAAACAACGACTCAAACGCCATATTTTTTTGACTGCGTAATAATAAGTAGAAAAAAAAAGTAATAAATACGATTGATTCACGTGACTGTCATTTTACCGAGCACACCACAGACATTATAAATTATCATTGAACAATTACTATCGACCAGCGTTTGATTTATAGGGACACAACAGTGGCAATATGTACCCGTCTTATTTTGCTTGTTAATAAATGCTGAAACATATATTAAACGTATTGTTGCTGTCAGCATTCACATTAAAACTGATTGCAATAATAACTGCGGAAAAAATTGCGCACAGCATCCAATATTAGTTCACTTCCACATCGAGGTAGTGGGATAACATTAAAAATGTCTCATTTGTTCAAATTTATTGGAAGTATATTTAAATTTTGTTAAAACAAAGTAAAAAATATGTTGATGTATGCAAAAATAGATACATGTACCTACCAGATAAAAATAAATTAGTATTTGACATACCTATTGAATATTATTATTTCAATAAAATACCATAAGATTACTTTTCTTTCTTTGTCGTTTTTATAATAATAATAACAATTAAATAAACACATACCAAAATTGAAAATGATATAGTTTACATATTATATGAAAAATACAATTGAGTAAATTTGTTCCACGTGGGTAGTATGCGGTGTTGAAACACCACATCTTTAAAGCGCCCAAGTGCGAGCGAGACGACCGTATGGGGTTGGAATATGTTCGAGAAAGAGATGCAACTAGTACATCTTGTTTTACGAGCTCGTAAAACTAAATGGTTGACTGTTATGCGCGATTAGGAGATCGTAAAAGTCAACTTCAATAAACTGTCAAAATATATTAAGTGAATCTGTGCACGCGCGTCTACATTTGTGTGGTGGTAAAGTACATACGTACATATGTGTTAAAAGTGTTTGTTTTTTTGATTAACGAGGCGGTAAGTATGTTTATACTTAATTTTATGACCATTAGATTTGACAGGACATTAAAAATACTCACTAAGATACTAATGAAGTATTAAATACTATTACTAAAAAAGTCTATTTATTACTTTTTGCTTTAGTAATAACTGTGAGAATTTTATTTAATAATCTGTGTAGTGTTGACTATTCAAATACAGTTTAGGAGCGTAAAGAAAAATGTTAGTTTTACGTTTAAGTATCTTAATTAATAGTTTAGTCATCTAATTTTTTGTATCGTTTAAAAATGCTTAGAAGTATAATAGATACAAATTATTGTAAAAATAAATACAATGATATTTAAGTAATTTATTGAAAATAACATTTTTGAGAATATTTATTTTTTAGTTTTAGAATAGTGCAGCATACTTATATATTTTGTGTAAATTTCCATTAAAATAAAATTACACTTATTGTTGTAGAGTGAAACCTTTACCAAATGCGATATCAAAAAATGTATTTCATATCGCAAACAATAATACTATTATTTAAAATTGTATTATAATTTATAATAAATATAGAAGTATGTATTTTCGTTATTCCACAAAAAGTCTGGTGGGAAATTATGCAAAAAAAGGTCTTATTTACGTATTTTGTATAAGATATATATTTTTTGCAAAAAAAATTGACAATAAACAAATATATTTTTACATTTGTCTATTCAGTTTTTTTGAAAGAAGGTAACATTGTTCAGGTTGTATACAAAAAAACATTAAACAATATTTCATTATTGTTTTAATTTGTATGTATCTATCTAGGTATAAGAAAAATATCAAAAAAATATAACCTAACCTTCTCATGAGTATATTCAACTCTAAAATTATGACAAATATATCTACATTTATGATAAATGAAATAATAATACATTATTCTCTCACATTCCAATATTAATCACAGTTAAAACTACGTCAGAAATATGACCCATAATAAGGAAAGTATGTAGTTTTGTATTACTAAATATATACAAGCCATTAATATCGTTCAAGTAATAATACAACAATGTATTGTATATGTAAAATTAATCAATATAATAATCAAATTAGCGGCAATTACCGTTTCAATAAAGGACAGATTATGGCACGGCACACTGCAATTTTCACGTTGTAAATTTCTGGTCTTGGGTTACCCTATGTTTGGGTGGAGTGCAGCAAGATGGAGAATGATTATTATTTATTCCATGGCAGATAATAAAGTAAATGATTACAGGGAGTGTGTTGCGCGTGTAACGAGAACGAGTGTGTTCGGACATGATCGAGGCGAGCACACGCGGGGCCTTACGAAACTTTTTCTCTACCTACCGCAGCCATTACGCCTAAAAATCTATAATACCATTCACATTTTTAATGCAAACTTTTCATTTTTAAGTCATTGTTTCGACATTAAATTTAAAAGATTAGAATACGCTTGCGACGTATTCGAATAAAAGGACTAAATTAACAACATCAAAAATTGATTGTCAAATTTAAATATTAATTTAATTTTAAACAACTCTACTATTAAATGCAAACTATTTTTTTACAAAATAGTTAATTAAAAATCTATTGAGTTTTCAACTTAATTCATTCTGTAAAAAATGAACAATACATACATATATAGTTATAATATATATATATATATATATATATATATATATATATATATATATATATATATATATATAAATAAATAAATTTTAATGATTAAAAACTGACTTTTGAACGTCGATTTTAACACTTATATCAATTAATATGTGTAATTATTAGTTGTTAAATGTTAATAGGATTAATAGATATATTTATTAGTACTGCAAAAATACCTTGTTTAAAACCGGGCATAGTCTGAATTCAAATCATTTCCTTGTATTCCCAAAAAATGCATCGTATCACTTGATCTCATCAATAAAGTATAAAAAATAAACAAAACCACTATATAAACTGGTCCACAGAACCTGTTTTCGAATAATTAATTCACGAACTAAAGTACAAATTGAAGTGTTTTAAACCCCTTAGTAGAGGGCGCGCACAATTCAAAAAAATCCCGCCTTAAATCTCACTTGGGTTCACATATATAAAACACTGATTATCAACAAATATATTTATAATATTGGCAATTAAACAACAATTTAAAAAAATCCAATTTTGTCAATATTTGCAAAACTCCAACGATATGCAGTAAAATTAGCACTCAGAAGTTGTACACAAGAAAATTCGCGAGTCAAATACGCGATTTTATTCTTGTCTAGTTCTATTGTCAGACGGTGTTTGCGCGTTTGCAGTGTTATGATGTTTGAGTCAGAGTCAGCTTGTTTGTTTGTAAATGGGAACGAATAGGACGGCCTCTGAATAAGCGGCGCGGCGCGCAGAACACGCGCATTCTGACGCCGCCACGAGGTAACCGCGGCGAAGCCGATTGGCTGACGAACACATGTGGCCCGCGGTCGACACGCGGAAATGCCCACATACCGGACTCTAGCGGCCGCGCTAGGCTAAGGTGATCGCAATCATCATTTGATGACCTACCTATGACGAGTTACACTGCGGTATGAAACTGAGACTGTGGAATGAGAGAAGTTTTATATATCTACACTATACAATATACTACTCATATTTATGGTGTTATTTGGAGTAAATCTATAACGATAATCAATTGATATTTTAAAAGTGTTAAAATATTGAATGAATCGTAAATAAATCTTGTTTATTGCAATCCACTATTATAAATATATGTAATATGCATTAAAGAATTTTCATCATTTTCTTCTTAATATTTAGTGTAAAACGTCTGTACATATGTAACATATGTAACCCGCACAATTAACTAGGTAGCTATATGTTATTTTGATTGCTTACGAAATCAATCACGCAATAAATTATAATGAAAATTATATTATTAGATTATCTAAGTTATATTAGTATACTTTAAAGTTCAATAACAAGTTATGAATTCCTTCACTCTCAAGTTCGCCCCACGGCTATTAAAGGTCAGGTAAGTAATTTTATGTATTTTGTAACTGAATTTTAGATTACATATTTGCTTATAGGTCATTTTGTTTTAAAACATAGTTTTGGTAATTTACCTTTATGTCTCATTTTGAAATACATTGATATATACACAAAATTAAATTTGTCAATTATTTCAAGATTTTTTTTGTACTCTTTGCTACGTTAAATATTAATTTATACACAAATAAATATCACAATTTTTGTTTCACTGATTATTCAGAGGATTCTAACCATAATAAATAATAAAAATATAAGAAATAACACACTGCACCTGGTTGCACTCTATTCGAATGTAAATTTAATTTTTGGTCATAAATTATACAAGAAAAACATACAACAAACACTGACAACATGCTATATAGAAGTTCACCGGCCTGGTGCAAAAACCGAAACAAATTACAAATGAAAGGAGTTGAGTCTACTCCCACTCATCGCTGTACAAAACAATGAAAAAGTTATATAAAACTGTGACCAATAATCTAAAGCGAACCTTCAACTATCAATTAAAAATTTTCCGTAAAATTATTATACTTAGTACTTATATATTTAATCCTTGCGCCAAAATTTATTTCAAAAGCGACAGGATTTGTACTTATACCTTCATATAAATATTATCTGAATTCATAACAATCCTAACATAGCTTAATCACCAACTAAATTAGTTTAAGTACCAAGCTTTAAATAAAGTTATAAATTAAGAGGTTTGCTTGCAGAAAATTAAATATACTAATTCAAAATAATATAAATTATTTAAAAGTGTTATTACTTTGTGAATCATAAATAAATTTTAAAAACATAGATTATTACACAATTACGAATGAATATTTTAAATTTTTGAGGAAACGTAACTTAATACAGTCCTACATAGGAGTAAATCATATGACAAAGACAACTAAATGATATTGATCGTGTTGGAAAGAAATAGCATGAGAAAGTTGTAAAAGTTCTCGCTACTTGATGCAGATGGCAGCAGCAGACATAGCGCACGCTAGTTGCGGCGAAACGCTGAACTACGATGTACAGTGGTACAAAAAAGCGCGCTTGGTACGTTATAGTAAGTACTAATTTATTTATTATATAATCTGTCGTACTTGCTTTTTCTGATTTATTACTTGTTTCATATAGAAAAATAACTAGTAATTATGAAATAATTAAAAGACTTGTATTTCTATTTAATCAATTATCATATGAATTATAATTATGTGAACTACAACTTTTTAAGATAATAATCTTATGATTATATTCTTGAAATATGATATATTAAATAGTAATTTATAGTTTTAATAACTAATAAATCGTTTATTTTATACATATACGGATATATGAATATAAGTCAAAAATTGATATGCGATATATAATATTAAGTTAGTTTTAATGGTAGAGAGAAAAATATAGATTTCCGAAAATATCCGCCGAATCTAAATTGGGAATATTAAAAACTGAAGACAGATTCATTTCTCTCGGTATTATTTATGTTTTAATACGTTCCTGGTCGCACACTATCACTATTCAACGAGGCATTTCAGGCGCTAATTTTGAGCAGATGCGTAGGTGGCGCCTCGCGTGTGATGCGGATACTAAGTACGGCCACCTCGCAAAAAAAAGCGACGCGTCGCCGGGCACGATGGGTGGTCGAAATTAATTTAAAATCATTCGCTCACACCAAACCCATCCACGAGTGACAGGCACTATACGTGAACACCACACAAAAATTTCAATGAGGTTTTAAATGAAATGTCTGTCAAATAATTCAAAGTGTTAGCGAATTTATTTGATTTTTTATTATGTGTAAAATAATACAGTAACAATTCTCAAAATATATACTATGTACTTCCTTGTTCATTATTTATACAAATAAATCGTTTTACATTATGATCAAATTATATATTATCATAAATTAATAACTTAAAATTCAGTTTGTTATTTTCATACACTATATAAGAAGTATAATTTGGATGAAATCTAAATATATTTTCTATAATTAATTTTGATTATAAAGGATATTTAATGAAATATAGTTTCAAATGAATATTCGATAAACTCAAATATAACAAAAAAGTTATTTTTTATTGTAGTCTTTGACTTATGTTGATTATATTGTATTATTTGGAAGTAACTGTCCTGCCAATGTTATAACAAAGTTGTCCTAACCTAGAACTACGTTCTAAATATATATAAGGTGCTTAAACTAATACGCATCAAAGCAGATAAATTTGTGCATTAGAAGTGTGCACAATGGGCGAAGTGACTGGGCGTACGCAATTTACGAGCTAGAAGTTACGGTGCAAGCATTGCAATCGGGCAATTAAATGACGGAATTGGATTTATTCCTGCCGACCAATAAGTCAAATCAGGTGATTGGCATTCATACGGCTTGAGGTTGCTCTATGCGGTAGGTATGTATATTGCTAATTTTATTTGAGGTAAGTGTGCAATGAATTGTGATTAGGAAGGTAACTATACAAACCATTCTTCAAAATATATGAATTCCAAAACATACTTATAGGAGAAGGAAAATTGGTAAATGCGTTTAAAACGATTCACTGTACAGTAAGTTATGGTTTTATTTGATTTTTACTTTCTTTTACGAAGTAATAAGTTTGTATTGTAATCACGAAAAAAAAAAACTCGACATTTTAACGGAAATACACCTTTTGACCTTCTCTGAATCGAGTCTGACTATTTTTGGAATGACGTCTGTGTGTGTGTGTGTGTTTGCCTGTGTGTGTGTGTGTGTGTGTGTGTGTGTGTGTCTGTGTGTGTGTCTGTGTGTATGTTGCGCTCTACAGCCTACACGGTTGAAGATAAAATTATGAAACTTTAAACTTAAGATTTGTATATGCCTGGGAAGAAACCTTCTTATTTTTGAAAAGCATATTCAAACCGGAAGTGCATGTTTACTTAAGACACTTTTTGCATATCTTCGAAACGGCTGCACTTCCAGTAGAATAGTTATAATTAAAGTTAAAGATATTAATAATTTGAACAACTTTTGTTTGAAATATTTCTTCAAAAAGTGTACCAGTTACGAGAAAATTGCTATTATCTTATTTATATTGCCACAGTTACATAGGTATGGAAAATTATATATAATAAATCGCATCTACTATGCATGTCAACTGTTTTAAATATTCAAATATTTTGACATTTAACATTTATTGTCAGTGTCACAAATAAGTTTAGTGAAAAAGCGTTACAAAGATTAGTAAATAATTTATAATATTATATATAAATAATTTCTCTGGTTTAAAGTTAATTTGAAAACTAAAAAATGCCCAGCCATAATAATTTTTAATAATATGTAATGAATAATGATATTTTCTTTATACTACTATAAAATCCAACATTTAAAGTCTAAAATACATATGTTTTCTTTGGAAATCTGACCATAAACTAACTTTACAATTTTATTGGATAATGAATGAAAATATTTTCTTGAAATTTAAACATTTTATTTTTTTATTTATATACTATCAAATCTAAATATACTGACTACGTAAAGAAAGTTTAGGACCAACGCATAGCCGATGATTTTTAATGCAAATAACACTAAAAATTAAATAAAATTATGAGTATGCTAAACAACATCGTACGATTATTATTTCCCAAAATATATGTAACTCTTTGATCCTCCTAGGATTCGTTTTAGAACAATTTTTCTGTATAGGTACACATTTTGTGTATAAGGCTACTAAAAAATCTAATGTTTTAAATTCTTCGTGTTTTTCATCATTTCTATTTGAGTATAGTGAGTGTATTTCGAAAAAAAACGTTCTATATTTCATTATCAAATCTCGCATGTATATTATTTATTGAAGCAATCTATATCAGCCATGTGTTTAATAGATTGAAGTTGAAATTCCACATGTAAAGATTATTGAGTTTTTCCAGTGCCTTAGGCCAAAACTAATAAGCGTCTAACAGAAAACAGTAATCTTATTTGAGGGAAAGGTTTCATTCAACCTGCTGCCTACAGCGTTCCATGGCCATTCTCCAAAATAATACCATAAAATAGAACAAGGTTGGTACGGCTGTTACTGCGGTACACTTAGAAACACAGATATCAAACGAAAACCACTTTTGTTTGTTCGCGTCCGAAGAATGTCATGACGAAACTAGGCCCTCATACATACATCATAACAGTCGTTAAGAACAAATGCGACTTGTGCATAGCATAGTTGTTGATGATTTATGGCACAGACTGAGTGAGATCGAATGCCATACAGCATGTTTCGAGTCAAGTGTTCGTATGGTGGTTATTATATGGTGTAACATTTCAAACCGCAACCATGAAATTCATAGTGCATGACTAATATTCACTGTGTGGATAAGATAGCAGAAATATGGAAATGTTAACTACCAACCTTTTATTGTGAATTTTTCACTCGTGTATATATTTTCCTCAAACTATTTTTTTATGAAAAAAAAAATGCATATCTTTAAATACAAAATTTATAAGCACTTATAACACATTTGGGTTCTTTTGAAAACAATGTAAATTTCCAAAAATATCTTCTACAGATAAAATGAAAACGAAAAAAAATGTCTACAGTCAAATAAAAATACATATTAGAATAAATACATATTATGAGATAAATACCTGTAAATGATAAATTTTTACTAATTTACATATATATATATATATATATATATATATATATATATATATATATATATATATATATATATACATATATATGTATATATATATATATATATATATATATATATATATATATATATATATATATATATATATATACATATATATATTTATATATATATATATATATATATATATATATATATATAAATAATATAATAAATATATATATATATATATATATATATATATATATATATATATATATATATATATATATATATATAATTATTAATATCTCCGATTAAAGATAATTTATATACCTAAGTGTAATAAAACAAATATCATTTAAAAGAAGGCGTTGATTAGATAACTAGATCCATATTGTAGAATTTACTTATAGCAGAATTATACCGTGAAGAAAGTTTTTAAGTTATAGTTTCTGTGATCAGAGAAGCGCTAAGGACCCCGTATAGTGCGTATCCTGCCCACAGTTCACCAGATCGTGTTCGATAACCCCAACAGTTATTAATGAAAGCAAACTTTTAGAAGTGCATTTTAAATAGCTTAGAAATAATTAGCGGCACGCATACATTTGCATCAAACGTCAGTGTGATTAATGGAGAATCCATTCATGCATCAGATGTATATTACGTCAAATTTGAGAATCTTTAACACAATCTCCCTTCGTTAATTATTACATGGATTTTTATATATACATATGTATTCAGACATTTCTCTATTTTTTGAAATTAAATGTTTAAGCAGGTGTTTTGCACATAAACAAGAAAGTATAAAGTAGCGATCGACCCATATGAAATGTTTACCTAACTGTATGGAAAGTGTACCCGCATATAGATAAGTTTATAGGAATTCGTTTCCTTGTAAACAGTTTAGCACCTGTTGTTTTATTATACATGATATGGTCAAGAAATATTTTTTAATGCTAGATAACTAAAATGCATATGTTGTTCTTAGAACTACACAATATGCGCGCATAGATACTTATCTATACGTATAAAAAATATCTGGAGTAGCTTCTTGAATATAAAATATATTACGCGTATTAAAACTATATAAATAAATCATTGAATGCTTACGTGATTAGCTACTACTACAAGAGAAAAGCGTAAATATAATAGATACTTTCACTTGTTTTCATAGAAAAATTTAAGATGCTTCTAATTAAAGAAACTCTTCAATTACAATGCAAATTTAACCTTCATTAAAAAATTCTAAGTAAATTAAAGGTTATTTGATTTAAAAGCACTTATAATATTCTCCGAATACAAGTGTTTTAGATTACATAGACAAAAATACTTTTTTATAGCCTACTAACTATCTTTTAAAAATATTTATAGACACCTAAAACCTACTCTAATAAATAATATTTTTTTTCGTATTGAACCTACCACAATACCTATACATTATACCTGATTATGATAGTAACATATGTTAAAAGCATTAATATCCTTAAATAATTAATGCAAACAAAACTTCTAAATATAATCTATATATAATAGTTAACCGCGACACAGCAGAGCATCCATCCTACGGCAAACTCTTGAACTATTTCATCTGGCGCGCTCGATAACTCAGTCGGTATAAAACCGTGACGTACGCTCTTGTTTCCTATTGGTCCAGCACATGAGACATGTAATCAATCATCTCTAGTGGTAATCGAGTAAAAGAGATATGGCAGACGAGATTTAGAAAATGGAGAGCAAAGTTTTGATTTGAACTTTGATAAATGATAATAAATATGTTAGCTATTTTTTTAAAATTTAATAACTATTGTTAGACAGAAAATAGTTAATTGTAAATTATGCTATGATAAATTTGCTGCATATTATTTATTTTTGAAACTGTCAACGTTTCGTCTGAAAAATCATGACAGTTTCGGCACAAATAAATCATTTGATTTATTGTTTTGTATATTATATTCACCTACATGTATAGTTTGAATTGGCATAATTTTTATTTAAATGATATAATGCTGTTTGTGACACAGCTATTAATTTATTATGATTACTTGTTTTACTATTTTAAATAACGAATATGGTGATATTAATAATTATTATATATTTAATAAATATTTTGAATTCTAACTAAAATATTTTGATGCATTTAGGCTGCAGTGGTAAAATTATAGGTTAAAAAAAACATTCTTAGTACGTAACGAGTTTGCATCATGATTTCTGATGCCTCTATGTTGTATTGTGTAATTTTGATAACAATTGTTTTAAAATATAAATACAATATGTCAGTGCATATCCTCTTGGAGGGCTGAGTGGCCTCGTAGGATTGTACTAGCTAACACATGTGTACCACATAGTCAAGCGATTGTATGTAGCACATACATACAACATACATGGTGTTCTATCTTCTATATACGATATGTTTTACTTACACAGAGATAATATGCATTTATGTGTGTATAGAATAACAGCACTAAACCTCACTATGAACACAATGTTACTCAAGGCTATTTTGCTTATATAAAATTAACCAAACGAAATAATTATAAATAACAAAATAAGTAACAACAAAACGTTTCTTTCCCTATAAAATGATTAGTTTTATTTAATTCCATTTTATAGGATACTTCGAGGGATATTTATTATATACATAATAGATAAATTTAGATAAGAACGTAAAAACCGTAAGACTGAGAAACTTTTTAAACGCAAATTCATAAATTGGAGCCTCGTAACCGACCGAAGTAGGTATATTTTCATATTGACAAAACGATCCCATAAAGAACTGAACAGTGAACGAGTGAACCGTCTTCATAGTTGAGATTCACCCGTGCTACATAAGAGCGATAAAGATAGGGAATAGCCGCGCATGCGTATTTGAAATTCATTGATCAGTTATTTATATCAGTAGGTCCATTGCTTCTATATTTCACGCAGTTTAAATCTGAATTTAAATATTTGTTTTTTATTTAATTCAAGTTATAAAATGAATTGTAGATTAAGGGCAATATAAAACTAGGGAAAAATATGTCTAAAAAATGCTAAATTACGTATTTTATAAATTACTAATTTAGACTGTATTATATTTAATTTCACTAAAAATCAAAGAATATTCTTATATTTAGTAAAACTATACGATTTTTAACATTAACATTACATTACATATAAAAATAAACTTATTTTTATATAAATAAAATGTGCAAATTTTAACTCTAAATATATTTAAGTAAATAATATTTCATTATTAATTTTGTGAAAAATATATGAATATTTATCGTTACTAACGAGTTTTATGTTGTGCATGCCTTATATTTTATATAAAAAGTGAAGAAAGATGTAAAAAATTGTTTATGCTAAATAAAAATATATTTCCTATCACAACGTCCTGCCCTAGAAATAGTCAAGTATTTATCGCGTGCTCATAAATAAATAAGTTGGCGTTTGACTTGAAAAAAATACTAGTGATAATTTAATCACATTACTGAAAAATTATAACTTTTATGTAAGACTTGTGGTGTCTCACCATGTTGATAATTATTTCAAACTTGTCGTAAACAGTCTGGTCATAAAGGCAATATAGAAAAAGAAAGAATCAATATTGATATGAATCAATAAGTAGTACAGTAAAAACGTTATGGGAAAGATTTGAGTTCGAGATGAATCTGTATGCGGCCATGATAACTCAGAATCACGCGGAGGCCATCACAAAAAGGGCAGTGGCCTCCGAACAAGAATAACCCAAACTGAACGCATCGCATACTACAGGCCCCAATCCAACATGTGACTATGGCAGCTAGCAGCTGTCAACTAGAGTAGGGTAGACAATACAGAAACGATGTATACTATACGAGGTACCTACCTAGTATGTATATATACTAAAATATCATATATTTATTTTTAAATATTTCACCAACAAATAAATGTTTAAACTTATAGAAATACTTGTTTATTCATATTGCTAAATCATCGAAACATTTTATCTGTACAATGTAAGTTTCATCAGGAAAATAAAAGGTGTCAATTTCCAGTAAATACTTTGAATGTATCACGGATATATTATAGAAATTATAATAAATATCGATAAAATTGTAATAATCCTAAAAATGCGTTATAAAAACTGTAAAACACATTATATAGCGAAAATAAAGAAATCAATAAATATCTTTACGTTTATGTATATATCTACTTTTTCTGGAAGTAATTTTCCCTAGTGAGCTATTCTAGAAACGTATGTATGGTGCATACAAGGTTTACTAATAATTTTATGTAACGCCTAGGTGTATGCAACCAGCATTGCGTAACATGTTACGTGTTTGCTTTAGTTAAATTATTTGGTCCGTTTAATCAGTTAGTCGATCCAATTACAATAAAAATTGTATTATTTGTTTTTATAAAAAACTAGGGTAGTTATGCAGGGTGTAAAGTAATACATCAATAATGAAGTATAATTCACCAAAATGTATTAAAACAATGTAATTTTAGGTGTAATTTTGTATTAAAAGTGATTTACGCCCATTTTTAACGATATATAGCGGCATTTGTCCAATAATAACTTCTAAAAATATTTCGAATTAAAACAATAATTCATCGTTCTAATTTTAAATCCAATGTCCAGACAATCCTAATGCTGGCCAATGTACCGAAGTGAGACAGATACATTTCCAAGGGTATATAATTAACCGTGAGCCGGCCATAATGGATTGGGGTTGATCCCTGCCGCAGCAGATCTCCTTTAGTTTCTCTGCCTCCTCCGTGTATGTGTGTGTGTGTGTGTGTGTGTGTATGTGTAGACCCATACCCCGTCCCAATGCCGTCGCTTGCAAGCTTTTCTCACTGATCCTTACCCCAGCCATCGTGTTTCCGTACCCCTAATCTCCTCCGACTACGTCTGACAGTCTGAATCTCTAAACAGCTGCTCTATTTTACAGAGCACTTGGAATAATTTTGTTGTCAACCACTGCGGGATTACTGAGTTTTTAAAATTAACTATAAAACGGGGAACGGTACAGTTATCACGAAATTTGTTTGTTAGTCAAATTAAATGTGTTTTATAGATATTAAAATCAACGCGTATAGATCGTTCTAAAGATATACATAGATCTTTTGCAATTGCAATGTAGCATAAATTGTTGCTGAAGCAGTGAACTTGTCTGCAGCGCATGACTACTCCGATCTTTATTTATGTAGAATAATTCTTAAACAATAACGTGCTTATTTGCATGTAGTAATTGTATTATGTCTTAGAACATACGTTTTATCGATGTAACATCTCAGTTACTGAAGCATGAAAACAGTAAATGTGTTGCACATAAATTGCAGGTCGTAAACACTTACTTAATCATACCATAAACAAAATTGCTTTATCAATAGAAGCACTCTTTTATTTCAATTGTTTCATGTACGTAAAGACGCAAGTGTATATTTTCATCACTTTTATTGTAAAACTATGATTCACATTAATTATTTTTAGTATGGCCATAAATATTTTTTATTAGTAATTTTCGAATAAAAGTTATGTAAAACTAATTTCTATTAAACTATTATTTGAGAACTTACTCCAATTTATAATCAAACTATAAAAAAAAAAACGTTTATTTTTTTAAATTAAAATGATAAATAATCAGTAATTTTTCAATAAGGAGTTGTAAACTCGTATTGTGAAACATTTCCCGTAATAAATAACAAAGTAATTAAGCTCCGATTCAAAACACTGTTGCCACTATCCAAAAATCTAATTTACAATTTTCTAATGCCGTCGGTAGTTTAGACACTTATAAATCAACCAGAGAGTAAGCGAGATGGAGCGAAAAAACCGGACATTTATCCAATTAGTGTCACAGATTTATAATTCGTATACAACTGTATATGTTTATATATATATGTATATAATAATAAGTAATCGGTGTTCTCGGATCAGACTCGAGCGCGCGGGCGACTTGATTCGCACGCCGAATTGGCCAACGCCATTAATTTCACGGTAATTAGCCCGGAGACAGAAGTGACCATCATCATTTCCCCTCCTCCCGGAACTTTTATCTGTGACCCCCTGAGTGCGAGGGGACACCGGCGACCGCAATTAATCAACGCGGGCTTTAATTTTATCTTAAATAAACAGGCCCGGCCTGTGGTTTATCAGCAAGGGTGCCGGATGGAACTCGTAATGACCAATGGTCCACATGCACCATCCGTTACATATGTACACACACATATATAAAAACAGTGACAATACAAATCTTTCGATTTATTAAACACAGCTATTTTTATTTCACTCAAAAAAAATATTACGCTAATGTTTAAGTTTATTATTAATTCGACTAAAGCTAATAATATTCTTACGAGCGACAGTCACCGAAATTCAATTCTATTTTAAACTTCCAACGTTATCCAAACACTCCATGCACCATTTCTTCTTTATAATCTCGTGCCAAAAACCATATTTTCATAATTACCTCAAGAAAATTTGTCATAATACCGAAGGCTATTCGATTTATACACCCAAAAATAGTTTTACTTTGCAGGGTGCCTAGTTTTTTTTTTTGGGGTATTAGCTCAAAGGTTCACCTTGGAAAAAAATACAGTTATATTGGCTTTTGAAAATTACGGCCTTGCCGAAATATTAGTTGGAGTTATTCATTCTTATAGCTTCTAACACACAAAAAGAATAGTTTTTTTACAGAGCCTCCCTCGAATACAATAGCCAAGAAAAGCAACTTTTTTTTGTCAACTCAGTTGGATAGGAAACACAACTGCATTCTTAGCGCGTTCAGAATGTGGTGCTGTTTGACCGAAATTCAAATGTTTAAAATATGGGTTAAATCATTCCTATACAACTTAAAATCATAAAATATTGTTACAGTTAAAATATATTACAGTGAATATTATGAATTTCAAAGTATGTTCTTTATCTATCTAATTTATTAATAATAAAATGGTTTTAATTATTCATTAAATATTTAATGAGTAGAATAAGTGTGATAAATTTATTAAGAAACAAACCAAGCGTGTCTAAATAAAAACATGTGATAAACTGTAAGAAATTAGGTGCATATTTTTACTTTCTTTTACGAAGTATAAGTAAGTATTGTTTAGTGTAGTTATACTAAATTTTCATGTTATTTAGAAGTTTTTTTACTGTAATTTGACCAACATACAAATAATTATACATAGTGTAATTAGACATTAAAATACATGTCAAATCAGACCAACAATATATTATTAAAAAAAAAAGAAAAAAGTCAAGTTCTAAATCAAAAATAGTATTTCTCGCGCAATTGGATTTACCTATAACAAAAATCACTATTCCAATTATATATCTATTAATTGATTTTAAATAATATAGAATTATGTTTAAAAAATAATGAATTAAAAAGTTTTCATTTTATACATTATACATAGCAAAAATTATGGATAAATTATAAAATTACACCACAAGAAAAATAGCAATTTATATTATGGCTTGTATATTGTTATCAAGAAACTTTTCCATTTGCATGCAATTCCCTGTTCAAATAGGGGAGAGGGAGCTTATAATTTTAGATACCCTGTTAAGAAGATAAAATATTCTTCCCGCTTGAATAAAAAAGAAATGATTTCAAACACATGCTTCCCTCCGTTGCATTCAAAAGACCGCATTCGTTAACGATAAGAAATGAACGCTGAATTAATAAAAAAATATTTCAACTCGTCATTTATATCTAAGAATGAAAATAATTGCGCAAACTTATATTTATTCTACATATGAAAAATAAACATGTATCACACGTTTCGACAATAACTACAACGATTTTGAAATAAATCACATATATTTGATAAAAATTATTGTCTTTTATTTTAATTATTAAAAACAGCAGTATTGAAACTAATAAATCCTTTGCGACAGTTTGAGAACCACAGATCACAAGATTGTAATATACAGTCGGAGGTATAAGCAATATATTTTCTTTGCCCGTAGGGCCCAACCGATATTATTCACAAACTTTATAATGTAATTTAATGAAAAACTTTTCAAAAATTTCAAGTGACTTATTGCGGCTATGGGTAAATATTATAAGAATGACAATGTATAAGCTTTAAAATAAATTTTAAGTTTGAGTAAAGAATAATGTTTCGTTATAAATATTAGAAGTAATCCACTCAACTCTGCAAATAAATCTTTTAGTATAGAATACTTGTTGAGATTTTAAAAAATAAACAATGTTTCCAATAAAATGTAGTTTTCTACATAACAACAACAAAGATTCTTTGGCTTGGATCCAATGAAAATTTTAATGAAATATATTTATAATGAATTGACAACAAAACCAGCTGATGAATAAAATTGTAGAAATATTTGTGTATATATATACATTGTTTGAAACCATTTCACCGTAACTGGTTTCGCCGCAAGATTTCTTTCCGGGCTCACACTGAACCGGATTACAGTGACAACTTAATCTATTATTTTGTATATTTCGAATCAATTGACCATAACTTAACAAGTTGTGAAATATGAAATAATTTGATTAGACTTATTTACAATGAAAACATTTAGGTTTGACTTACATTAAATAAACGTAGCACCTCATAGACTAGATTGGTTAAACCACACTTAAAAAGAAATAAAATTCAAAATCACAAACCATCACTATTGTTCACTGAGCCTGTTAAACAGAGAATCACTGGTACCATAGTACGTAAAGTGTGGCAACGATATTTTCGCGCACCGACAAGCAAAAAGATAACTTAAGGATCCTGTGGTCACACGTAAAATCAAGTGAAGCGTCATCCGCGCATTCTATCGTGCAACTAAGCTGTAAATATCGCATTGAAAGGCTTGAAGTTTGCCGCCGATGCCTACTCGAACCACGGGGGAGGGAGGGTACGAACGAATCACCGGCTAACTCAACCGCTGACAACGGGGGAGCTGGGGCTCACGGGGGTAAGATCGTGGTGGTGATGAAGGCACCCAACCTCACCAACACATATAGATTGAACACTATCGAGGGACGGCCTAGAAAACTTTGGGTAGGGGGACAAAAATCCCGAACCTGGTCCCGACCAATCCTAGATGGGGAGGACGAAGAAAAGGCGCCCGATCGACGAGGGGGTTGAGTACTTTTTATCTATTGAACTGTCCGCTACTCTCCCCGGGGTATTTTTGTTGAAAAGGGACGCTGAGCGTGAATGTTTCTTGAACGAAAACTGGTCGTTTTTTTCTATGACGCTTTTTTCATCGGAAAATAAAAATGGGTCGAGTTGGTTTGTTTGGAAATTCGTAAAAGATGGAATTTTAGGTCAAATCAGACAATTGTCCAAGGTCGGACATTGTGCAAACAAGGTTGGATTATGTACGGAGGGTAGCTCGTTTTTGAAACATATATATATTTTGGTGTACGTTTTATAGTAAAATAGCACCAGTAGTGAATTGTTGGTGATCCGAAACACTTCGAAAATGTTAACATACCTAGTGCAAGTCCAAAATTGTAGTGCAGTTTTTTGTTATTATTTCAAGTTTTTGGATAATTTTGCTATACTTTTAATAATGAAATATAGAAAACTAATTTTTTTACTATAAGAAGACTAATAATGTTTTATAATGAACATGTATAGATAATATACAAATGGAATTTTTTATTGTGTGAACTAAGATATAAAATATTCGTAAAAAAAACATTAAAGTACATTTAAAAGAACAATGAGAAAGATAAACTAGCCTCGTTTGATAAACAGAGATCGCTAGTTGTTCCTATAGAAATAAAAACTAGTGCTTCATTAGAACATATACACAGTTTAATCAGTGTACACTTTCGGTTATTGTTATACAATTTGCAATGCAAAATTACCAAAATTCTCCTGAGATCAAAACTCAACAAAACAATTCAACATATGAAACAGAGAGGCCACTCCACTGGACTGAACCAAATATACAATTCCTATAATACCCAGCGCAATGAATACGTTATAATATGCGGAGCGAAATGGAAACATGGTTGATCAAGAGTAAGTTTGCATGCTATAAATACATATTGGCTAATTAATTAGGCATCCCAGTTAGCAGGGCCCACATGAATGCCAGAGTGCGCGGATATGCGAACAGGCCTTCGTGTGCAAGCGGCACAACTAACGCCGGCTACAGTTGCGTTAGTCCGGCGCTAACATTTAACTACGGCCTAATATTATTTATTTCAATATTTTCAAATCATTACTTATATATAAAAAAAAAAATGAAAATATGTATTTGATTTTCCGAATGAATATAAATAGGCATAAAATAAACTTACGTTGGTATTAGAAGCCATCAGATTAACACCATTATACGACATACCTGAAAAAAAGTAAAAATTCGTAGGTTAATAACAATAAAATTAAATAACACTCTATAGTAAATTAAATATATAGGAACGAACCAGGCCTAACTTTAAAATAGTTACAGTGCGTGTAGGGCTCGGTTCGAGATTCTACCAGGCTTTTAATATAAACAGTTTTACAATGCAGATTTCGCGCACGTAATAATACGTTACTATGATGAAGTAATTACATTTTAATAAGTTAATTTTCAATTTTAATTTGGTATTTATGCTTGTATGATAACACGATTTAATTTATAACAACTACCAACATATTATCGGAAAGTCATTCAAACGGTACTTAAAAATTTATTGACTCCATAAATCTAAATATATGTATATATTCTGTCGTTAGGCTATAAAAATTGGATTAAACACGAATATATGATTAAATGCACTGACATTTTTTTTATAATTAGCAAACATTTCGTAGATTTTATTGATAAATATAGAATTTCATTTTTCATATAAGTATGTATGTATTAAATTTATTGTAAATGGCAACGATGTAAACAATGTAGAATATAAATTAAACTCTCTTGGTATGAAATATATTAGTCGGTGAAAAATCTGACTTAAACAAGACAATTACTGTATCAATTGAACCGTCAGCAGAAATTAAATCATTTGGAATTTACGAGACGCAATTTCATTACAAACAAGAACATGTCATGATGGCCTTCCACGGACAACAAATTCAACTCTTGCAGCAGCGCAACGCGAGAAAACTGACTTAATCGCAGGGGCGTTAAAAAACGATTTAATAGAACGTCCCGTCCCGCAGATACAAACACAAAAACCAAAACAGCAACTTAATAATGGACTATCAACCGAATTAACATAAACGCGTATGTCGATTTCATATGAGCACTTCGTATATATATATATATAAACACTATAACACTAAATGATATGTAATCAAATCGATTAATGATTGAAATACACGAGCAAGTTTGCGGTTTCTGATTACTCTCATGCTTGGGGAAAGGTGGCCGGATAATCTCTTCATTTAGCTACAAACATGCTCATCAATTTTTATACAATAGACACTGTGGATAATCTTGGTAAATCAGTAGTCTGCGCACCTGTATCACGTACTCGTGATTAGGGTGGCAATCAGGTAATTTTTGACTTCAGGCCAATCGTAGTTTGAAGTTAAACGCATGACGAACTCGCTTTTAGAAGACAGGTTTTCTATTATAGTATGATCTCAATTTTTATTCAAATACATCTTATCCGAATTATTTTTATTTATTATACTATACAGCAGTATATTTATAGTTAAAAAATAAATATATTTTTACCCCAACTGATACACGGGAAAAATAATTTTTAATTCAAAATTACTCAAAGAGAAATCCTTCTGGATAAATATGCTTATCATCACTTCACAGATATTATCAGTGAATATATTTATACCTATATGTATTCGCTATTTTTCTTAGTATGGTATCTGTCAAATAATATAATTTCCGTTGTAAAGTGAAGAATATATCCTATAAATTGTATAATAACGTAACTAAAGCAACCAAGTCAGCTGACAAACAGACAAGCACTGCGTGATTGCGCTATCGTTGACGGACATTCGCATTACTTTCCAAGATTGACGTGGCGTAACAGTTTAGCGTATTTAGATTAAATTTTGCTATGCACAATATATTTGGAACAACTAAATACAACCAGACAAATATTAACTACTAATATATGTATAGATTTTTCAGTGCCAAATAAACAATAATTATCTGAGTCAAACATTGATTCATATATAATTATAATTTACCGGACGAATTCATATGAATTTTCATTTTATCCAAATAAACTATTCTCTCAGTTTATTATATATTAATATATATATATATATATATATATATATATATATATATATATATATATATATATATATATATATATATATATATATATATATATATATATATATATATATATATATTTATATATATATATATATATATATATATATATATATATATATATATATATATTTAAAATAGAGCTAAATTATAACTTGCGATGCTAGATGATCTAAATTGAAACTTATTATAAAAACACATAACTCTCGTCAACAAATAAAAAAAAACAACTAAAATATCCCTAGGGTGTATGCAGCTATAGCAGTAATCAAATATTGTCTGATATTGCTTTTTATATCCTGTTTATTTCATTCTCACTCGATTCTCGATAGTTTCCCCCTTACCTTTGGAGATTACTTTAAGATACAGACGCGGTGCTATTGGCGGTTACTGAACATGTCGCAGGGGCCAAAGTTACCCTCAGAAACCTGATAAAAATCCCCTATAGACCCGAACCAATCTTTGCCGAATGTGGTAACACTGAACCTTTCAGATGCAAAGTCGCGAATTTGTGCCTCGAAATTTTCGACTATTCAATATCTTCAGCGGAACGAATCTGTGATCCTAAGCCAGAGGCCATATTGTTATTTTTATGTGAGCTAAATGAACTACTAACAATAGTAGAGACGAGTATTATCTACCCTAAGAGTTATTTTAGCCGCATTCCACTCGAGGTTCTTACATAAATCATTCGGTATACGTTTTAAAAATCTTTCTCTCTTCGATTTATCCTTCTGTCCTTTTTATATTGCGTGATTTATAATTTCAAATCATAAAGACGTCACCAGCGCTGCGTGCATGTCACTCTGTGTCGCGAAAATGCATAATTATGTTTTTCAAGTTTTTGTTCGTAACATGATTTGTTTTTTGTACTAGAAATGTATTTATTTTATGCAAATCCATGATTTTGTATATTATATATGTGTTTTAACATGTTTTACTATAAGTTATATAAAAAGTTTTAGACCGATGTTTAGTTTCAATATAGCTTTACAAATTATTTGTTTAGACTTAAATGTTTGGCGAAAAATAATAGTAAATTATAAAAATATGAGGTATATAATTTATTTTTATTCTATTATAGAATATAAATATAGGTATAGTAGGTACACATCTTGTGAACTATTATATTAAAATAGTAATTGCGAATCAATCAGTTTTTCAATTATTTATTAACCAATTAAAATCATTATTTAAGTAATAAATAGTTAAAGTTACTGGTGGCAGATAAAACCATTATATGAAGCTGCTTTGTATTTCGAACTGTTTTATTTTATTTTTTAGATAAAAAAACGAAGCCAAACAAACGTGAAGAAATAAAGAACGAAACAAACAGAACAAGAGAGTTGGAAGAAGAAGAACATAAACTGTGCAGAAATTATTTTGCTCGTCTTAATTATTGTTGCCGTAAAGTTCGCAAGCGAATAGCGACCGCACACGGAAACTATGCGCAAAGAGAGCGTCGGACGTACGCCAGCTGAAGTGCTCTGTGGCCGACAAGAAACTTGCGCGCGGTTGCCATGTTGGTCGCTGGGGTTAATATAAACAAATGGCATCCCTACGGTGATGTCTGCGAACATTACTACACTGCATCACTCACTGCCAACCAACTTCTAAACTAACTCTCTTCCTAACATTGCATGTTGCTACTTTACATGCTCAACTTTAAAGTTTTGTTCGAACATTACTCCAAATATCTTCTTTTTGCTTTAACATACATATACAAAGCCGGATTGCACAAACGCCTCGAGAAACGCAATCCTAATAATAATAAAACATTCAACTAACCATCATTTTTACTATTTGAGTATTAATTTGATTTGAACATTTGGAGAATATAGATTATAATTTTTTTAACTTTGAAATAATTCTTTGAAATACGATTTGGTCACAACATAATACATCATGGCCACTAGTGTATAAATTGGTCATGTTTACCCACAACGCACACATATATATCTACTTTTTTCATCTTAAATATTCGAGCCCGAAGTGACGTAGCTGAAACAAATGTCTTCGTTTTTTTCTTCTGAATCCCCTTCTTTGCGAAGAAAAATAACAATTTAAAAAAATGCAGTTTATCTTCTGTTGTAATAAACGACGTACGTTCCAGTATCATTTTTTTGTCTCTGATATATGTATCTTCCAGTCACGTCTGTGATTGGTCCACATAAATACGAGGGGAATAAAAAAATATATGCGCCTTATATTGAAGATACGCTCTTTTTCTACCCTTGACAGGTCCAAAAAGTCTATAAATCATAAATAGATAAGAGGCTTATGCGACCTTGAGTTCTTTCAAGAAAATGAAAAATGGTTGTGGATAGACAAGACTACTACGATTTTAAAAGTTCAAACGTGAGACTTGTCAAGTGTTGAACGCGATAAAAATATTTGTGCGAAGAAAATAACACATAATTCTTTCCAAACATGTCTAGTATATATCTATGCATGATTATCGTACCTTCTATTTTGTTCTATTATCTATCGAGTTTTTAAGTTATTTTTATGCGCAAGGTAGACTCAATGCTGTATGCTATGTTTTAATTTTAGTAAATAATGTTGAGTGAATTGGAATAAAAACCACTAATAACCGAAGTCATTGCAGATACATTTGCAAATAATTCTTTGTGTAACTTTGTAATGCGTTGAAAAAACCAGTAATTCTTTTTATATATATATATATATATATATATATTTATTTATTTATATTTGTATTTCTGGAAAAAGAACAATTTCACATTTTAGTCTAATAGCAAATCTAATATCAAATGAATCTACTTTTAATATATATATATATATATATATATATATATATATATATATATATATATATATATATATATGTATATGTATTTATATATATATATATATATATATATATATATATATATACATATATATATATATATATATATATATATATATATATATATATATATATATATTAAAAGTAGATCCATTTGATATTAGATTTGCTATTAGACTAAAATGTGAAATTGTTCTTTTTCCAGAAATACAAAATAAAGTATCGCACTATCACATCTTAGTTGTTAATACTGAAAATACACACAAATAAATTGTAGAATTTTTCGATCTAAAACAATATAAATTCTCGAAATAGCAAATGCAATATATATATATATATATATATATATATATATATATATATATATATATATATATATATATATATATATATATATATTGATCTTACAGAAATACAAAATTGTTATAATAATTAATCTAAAAGTTTAAATTTAGGAGTAAATGCCTAAAACAACAATGCTAAATAGTTAATATTTCCAAACCTAATCGAAATAATTATTTGTATAAAATTTGGTTAACTTATTTAAATTCCCTGTTTCCCGTACTAGGGAGAGCAAATAAAAATGCATTAACCAGCACATCTACCGTATACATTTGCAACGGGACAGATTCATCTTCGCCATGCACTTGTATTTGTCACCAGAGGCAAATATAAAATCCCCGTACTGGTATATAACATGTTGTCCAACGAGTGCAAGTGAGATGAGTTGACTAAGTGCAAGGCAGGCAATAGGGAATATATGGAGAGTGTAAGGAAGTGGTGTTTACGCCTAGAGGGGTGAGAAGTTAGAATTGTGTGAGTCACATGATCTGCACAATGCTGATTACCTCAGAACCACAGGGACCTGTGTCGTATCTTTACATTTTTTTATTTCTTATACCTCTACGTGCTTGCAAATACTTATGTGGGGAAAAGATGAATTAAAATATTAATATCATTCACAAGGGGCTACGAATTTATCTACACAAAAATAAAGCTTGACAAAAATCTATAGGTATATTTATAAATAGAATCTTTATCTCGATTGACAGTTTCTTCTTCCGTCGCGGTGGACCAATAGGAAGCATCACATAATAAACTATCACAAAACCACTAGCGGAACGTTCACCTTATAAATACACAAGGGCCATGTATAAACTGTACATAAATAACGCTTTTACTCTTATTTTTTTTTCTGTGACTCCAAGAGTGCGCGCGCGCTGCACTGGAGTGTACCCCGCAGGTTGGCACGGCACACAGTAAATTCTAGAAGCAATAACGATGTAAATTTAGCTGTTGAAATCGCCGCCGAGCCGCCGCGAACGTATTATATTTCTAACGTACGATTTATAGCTCGGCTCATTCAAATTAAAATTTGAGTAGAACAGAAGTGGAGCGAGCGCGCGTTGTGCCGCGGCCACGCCGCGCAATATGGCCTCACTTTTAGGTACAAATTATTGCGCCATCCGTGCGCTTTGCCGAAAACGAAAACTTTTGTTGCCTCTTCCTTTCTTTCTTATTTCTTTTGCTGAGTTTGACAAACATAACTTCCTGCCATATGATTTGTGCGTGTTTTGAAAAATTACTAAACCGAAATGTAACTTATCCGAAAAAGTTACGTTAATTCTCCGTGATCAATAAATGTTATATAGGTATAGTTTTAATAATCTAGTTCATTTTTATTTATTTAAAAATCTCATTTAGAAACTATTCTAAAGTGCTCAATTGTTCATTAATTTTCCGCTGCATATTTGAAGCGTCTAAAAATCTGGTTATTTTTTATAGATAAATAACTTCTAATTAAAGAAAAATGCTTTAAAAATTTGAAATTCGTGATATAGGTAGACGAATCTCTCTCTGGAGAGAATTCGACAGCCATAGTTGTCATACCAAAAATGCATCTACAAATAGATGTCGAATAGATCAGTCTATTTAAACGCTCCATACAAAAATAGCCGCGCATTTGAACCAGATAGACAGTGCTTGGTAGCGTATACACACGGTGCCCTTCTAATTGGAAACACAATGCATTCGATTCCCAACGGAGACATAACCTTAATTGCTTTATGATACGAATGGATACAACACTCATCATCAACACGAAAATTGGACCAATCCAAATCAAGTATACAGATAGCTATGAAGAGAATGTCCTTGAAACAATAGGGAGTGGTTATACAGGGTGCTTCGTATGATAGGATGACTTTGTTTTATTTTTAAGGCTGGAGGATATTATGTTACATTGCGTGATAAATTATAGGAACCAGTTATGAATCACGGTGAAAATGATTGTTATATTTGTAACTAACTTTAAAGTTGATCTGTTTTAAACATGTATAAAATTTGTCATAATTTAATGTGAAGTTATAAAATGTGCATAAAACATATCTTGATCAAGACATACATTACTCGCATAGATATCACTAAATTAATTCAACTTCCTGTTGTTATTATAACCAGCAAAACGTCCTGTCATAGTTGTGGTAATTTTCCAAGAAAATTTATTGCCAACCTTCTATAATATATTTCTATATTATATTTTTCCTTGCAATTGCAAAGTAACATATGTAAGAGATGACATTTTTTACTAGAAATACGTTTGGTACAATTATTTTGTAATTCAGTATAATCTATTTTAAAAACATATTTCTTAATAATAGCGTAACATTTTCGTAAGTTTTCAAAAAAAAAATGTGCTATGCGTCAATAATTAACAAGCGTACCTATAAACAAATAATTCTTGTTTAACAACGTCATCACACTAGAATGCATGTTTAAGAGTGAATAGTAGGTGTTTCAAACAAAGAATTTTAAATTCGTTACAATTCATAGTAATCCTTGTGGGAAACTATAATAACGCACCTGAAAGTTATACCTGTATCTGAGTATGCAAGATAGAATTTGAAAGCAATCTAAAGTAACATTCCAATAAACAATGGTACCTCATATTTAAACTGGACCGGAAAAGCATAACACTCAAGGTACAACAAGAGAGTGTTGTACAATGATCCGTAATTTACTTCTCGTCGATGTATCTCTCTTACACCCGTTTGACTCGTGTGCTTCCGTCTTTCTTGGGCGTCCACACACACTGCAACCCTTGTGCTGCTGCCGGCGCCGCGCCCACCGCCTTCCAAAGAAGACCGGGGGAAAAGCAACCCCGGCGTGCCCGAACCTCTGGCAACTGGCGATATATCACCGACAATTTACGAGCTCAGATACGACAGGGAAATTGCAAGAATGGCGGGGTAATCTATCTTTGTTGGTGGGGCATGGGTGATACACCACCCTGCCGCCACGCCACTGGCAGAGTCTAGAAAAATAAGATAAACCCCACAGAATTTGTCTTCGTTTTGAGACGAAAAAATTGCACTATTGTTCGATTCTTAAATATTTACAAAAAAACATCTTCAAAACTTCAAACCATTCAAGATACCCATCGAAAATAATTTCAAAAAATGTATTATACTTATAAATATTTAATAATCTTTTGACGATCATACTTAAAAATTCCATAGAATGCGATTACCAAATAATTTATCATGGGACATTAGATTTTAAGAATGATTTTATTCATTAATATCAAAAATTGATATTAAAGCTAGACAATACTTTTGTTTTAGGACACTATAATTACTTTCAAATTCGTTAATGACATTTAAATAGGTGTTCCTTTTGATGGCAATTACGTGTTCCTTTTGGTTTCGTTGCTCGGTTTAAATCGTGAACTGGGCTGTTAAGGTAATTGGATAATTTTACTGACGCCATTCGGCCCGGCCTCCTAATGGAACTTTTAACTTTGCTATCTGAACCTCATTTACAATTATCTCCTAGTTTTCCTACCCATTCTTTTCGTTTATTTACAGTTTATATTTAAACTGTCTGTTGGTGTTCAGAGACCAAATAAAAGAGAAATGATTGATATTTACTAATATCTTGTGTGTTAAAGACTTGAATACGATTTGTTGAGCAGAAACTGCATATAAATTTATTTGTTTTGATGTATAAAATCAGGGGTTGAATTTCATTACATTGTTGTAAATAAAAAAATCGACGTCAACTGACAGGTATAGTAGAATTTATGTCCAATAAAAAACCAATTTGTCTCCAATCACCAAAAATTTATCAATAGAACACAGGCCCGTTCGACACGCTAGCCTACAACACTTATATATTATTATAAAACATATAGCACACACATACACATCAGGGTGGTTCGGTATATAACGCGCATGCCACAGCCTCCCTCTTCGAGCGATATATTACAGAACCAGAAGGTTGGAAAATTTAATATCACCAACGGCCTGTTCTCGCAATTCTCCCAGTTTTGGTATTTTTCCATTACATAACATTCTGTCCTGTGTCTGCCATCCTCACCCTCTCCTCTTGACTCCTTCTCTTTACCCTCGTCCTCTGACCGTCATCTCCTCATCCCCTTACAAAGAAGTGGCGACGACACTTCATCGCGTAAAACGCGCCTACATTTTATTAACATATGTTGTACGAAAAATTATGTGCTTGGGGTTAAATCTACCACGTAATTTGGATGCGAAATTAAGGTTACTCGTTCAAGAGATCGTGCTGAAGTTATAGTCCAAACAGGAAAAAATGAATGGCTCGGTAAAAACTGAGAATTAAGTAAAACAAAGAACATAATTGCAATGGGTGCTTAATTCTAATAGAATGAATTTCAAAACATAAATTTGGTAACATTTAAATTTAAACATCTTTCATAAAATAACTGATTTCTATCAAAAGTTTAAGTTTTACCACTAAAATATGGATAATTTTAGAGTTTTTGTAACGTTTTGTAAGTGAAGCTCAGTTTGGTTCAAAAGCCTGTTATAAATAAACTCTATACAATTTCCTTGTTCTTATTGGCCTTTTGTAATCCTCCGAGCTTGAAACTATGTATGTTTGTTGTCGACACATTCAAAGGAATGGAAATTTATGGACTGAAATTGCAATAAACGAGAATTTAAGGAAGATTTGTTCTTTTATTCGCGTTAAAGTGACAAAATGTTTGTTTAAGTTTGTTAACATAGTCTTAACTAGAAAATAACTTGTCTGTGGCCCATGTCCGTATTTGACTACAAACCAAGCTAAATGAGACTTCATTATTTAGAGCAAACAATTCAATCTATATTTGTTAGTGTGGACAAGCAGTTTGCACATTTCAATTGTCATTTATTGTTGCAAGAAAAACAGTTTTTATATTTTTACAAATAGATCAAAGTTAAGTATTTTAAATTATTTAGGCTGAATCAATATTTATTTGTGTGGAAATACGGTAGTTTGCAAGTTTTAATTGACGTTTATTGTAATAAAAATTACTAATAGCTCAAACGCAAGTCTAGTTAAAATATTTATTATCAATTTTAGCGATAAAAACGAACATTTAATAAAATTGTAACGAATGCATTCAAACGAGAAAAAATTTTACATCTTCTAGTATCTCAGGGTGAAGAAACATTCGCACCTAATATCCGGGATGACCGCATGGTCCCAATGATGGGTCGCCCCATCTTGAGAGTAACGACAGGCGACAGCTGCCACACACATATATTACATTGGTCGCTTGAGTGTCCGTGTGTTTGTGGGGAGAGAGCGTCGCAGTGACGGACGGCATACAGTAGCGTCTCGGCGCGTCTAATTAATGAGAGTACGTGGACGCTTGTACATAAGACACTTTACGTCGTGTAGATGCAACGTGAGAGGGGTGTGTATGCGACCAACGGCGTGTTTCACTGCTGCAGCATGTTAAGTCTACTGTGATTGGTAGACGCTTGTGATGAATTAGTTTTAGTTTTGGAAGGCTGAACACTATGGAGAATTTGAAAGCAAATTAAACTTGGACAAGTAGTTTTGCTATTGAATTAGTTTAAATTATGGTCATACTTTTATTTTTGTTCTATGTTAACAAAGATATTCATTATCTAGTACAAGTTGAACCTTAAGTCTCAAATCCATTGTCTAATGTTTTGGTAACAAACCCAATTATACTACAATATTTTTAATTGAAAATTATAATGAAATAATGTTAAATTTCTAGATTTTTTTATTGCACAGTAGCTAGATTTTTACGTGAACTAATTTACTGCTTTAAAAACTTCCTAACTTCCTAACAATAATTTAATAGATACTCTGACATTGAAAATATAACACTTATTTAATTATTACGAGATGATACATCTGTCTATTTTAGTGTATACCATACAAAAGAAATATCCTAGAATTATGATCATGATTAGATGTAAAAAAGTAATTAAAAATTAGCACCTGCATTTAATAAAGTATATAGCATTACCTACAATTACAAACCAATTTATAAGCCTCCCATTTTTAAATCGATTTTTCTCCATTAAATTACAAATCCGGCCCTCACCAAAACATGCTACATTATTGTGTTCTGGCAATACAGGGTGCAGCTGCTTCCTATTACCCCTTTCGCACACACCGCCATCATTTCTACCCGAAGGGTTGTTCATCAGCCAGGCAATCCCTCATCCTCTTCATCCACCGAGTCGCTGATTGCTTGCGCATTATGCATATACTCTACCCCACAAACACACACACACACACACACACACACACACATATACAAATACAATTCGCGTTTTGATTTTCACGAAATTCATTTCATACATCACTGATTTTCCGCAGCCTCAGTTCGTATTTGACTGTATTTGTGTTCATTGTTGTTTTGTTGCCATGGGTACTGACACCGTGTTGAATTATTGCGTTGTTACAGTTTTTGTCGATGCCTCACACAGTTTATGTCTGTGTGTTATTTTTCGTACGTTTCATGCTATGTTTTGTTTGCAATTATTTCTGGTTGGAGATGGATTTTTTCTGGCGTAAATTAGTGACAATGGCGATATTGATAAATTACACAACTATGAATTATGGCACGTTAAGTTTTTATTTACTTATAATAAATTGAAAAATGAATTATATATTTGTGCTACTGCATTTAAATTAAGTTTCTAGCAAACTTGTCTTGTATTACAATATTTTGTACTGTTTTTAATTTATGGAATAAATTTATTTAAACCAAACAAAATATAGTATTAAGTATATCAAAATATTAAGTATGAGAGGGTTACATTCATTAGCATACCTATTCAAATTAATAAAAATATTTTAACTGTGCAAGCTTAACACCCAGGTTTCTAAGAACGAAAAAAATTATATAGTTGTAATTTATTTAAAAACATCACTAAGAAATGTTCTAACAATGTTTAGTTCATACAAGAACTATTAATCAAACATAATTCTAGTTTTAATTGGATCCTTCCTACAAATAAGGAAATGTAATAGCAGGCTGTCTAGACACCTGGTGTTAAATTATTAAATTTGGATGTTTTAAAAGGATATTACCAACAATGAAATTAGCATTGAGTTATAAATTAACCCAAATAAAATATTTAAAATCAGATAATTATTAATAATATAATAAAAATACTAATAAAATTGCTTAGTATAATATGTATAGTTTTATTCTAAATAAAATTACTTGAATTTTCATTTGACTCAAATTTCCGTTCTGCTGTCAAGCATTGCAGGTCGCATATGATTAGGCGTTATATTATCAAATTGAGGCTTAAATCATTTAAATCAACCGTAAAACTATATGTTCAAAATAGATTACAGCAGAGAAAATTACTTTTCCAATCTGTAATGGGTACATTTACCAATAAAGTAGTTAGTAAGCAGAAATTCCGTTATTTTTATGAATTACCACTAATTTCATAGCGTTAGAGTTCCAACCGAATTTGTTTGTTCTTCCAATATTCATTATTTTAAACATGTTGTTATAAAAAATGCTTAGAACTTGAATAAAAAAAAATTTATATATTCAAAATATGAATTATAGAGCACATTAAATTAATTCCGATTGAAATATTTGTTGCTTACATAAATATTGAAACATTCCTCCACACTGTACAATTTATATATGTATCGTGCTGAATTATTATATTTTTTCATCCCGTATACTCGGGGTTATTTTCAAAAAAAGGTTTTGCATTAAAAACCTCTCCATCAAGCAGTGTTTCCTCAATTTTACGACTAGGCCATTAATCAAACTATCCACTCTAGTTTTCCTATATGGCCATGATGCGAAAACGACGACCCAAGCAACAAAAAAAAATGCACGTACATATAAAACGACTTTTGCAAATTTATTTCGCATTATCAATTTTTTCCTCTTCCGTTCTCCTTCGAAGTTGGCGCATTTTTTGTGCGCTAGGTGGCAGTCAATGGTAGAGGGGCTACACTGGTGCTTTCAGACTTCACATCTCCAACTGTAGATTGTATAATGTACAAAGAAAACCCCTAATGCAAAATCGATGTGGTCGGGAGGTAGACATATATATATATAAGCTCAAGAACGAGCGGGATGGTAAATAGACCGATGAAGGAAGTTGGAAAGAGACCGACTAAAATGCAAACTGCAAAGTCCATGTAATAAATCATAAGAAAACGAATGCGCGCACCCAGTAACTTATCTGTTCAACAGCGGCGTCGCTTGTTGTTCTTGCATTGATGTATAATTAACTTTTTTTTCGAAAAATTTGTTTTTGAAATAATTGTTTGGCTCCAAGTTAATGAAATGTAACAGATACACGATCAATTCTACTGATTTTTATCTGGTATTTAAATAAAACTCTACACGAACAGATATATCAGCTATACACGATTAAAAACGCTTTCCAATTGTGATACAGTCGAAAAAGTTATTAAATTTTAATTTGTCATGGTTGTTTGTTTATAAGTGAGTACGAAAATGATTGACGTGTATATAATAAGAATGCATTTTTAGGAGTGTCTACACTATATTTTGAAATAATATTGAAGACTTTAAACATATTAACCAGTCTTTTATCTATACATTGCAAACAAATTATAATGGCTTCAAATTGGTTGTACATCTTCAGATTAGAAAAAGAGAGATTTGTTTGGTCTTAAGTTGAAAGAAAAGAATCAAATAAATGCTGTAAATTAAATATATAATCTTATTCTCTATAAATAATGTAGGCTAATTTCCTTTAAGTGTTATTAGATTATTTGATCTAGTTATTAAATTAGGTCTCTATAAATCGTGCATAAAAATTGTCTGTTAAACAAGATGGAGCTTCCGCGGTTATTCAAATCTAATAGTATGCAAACGGCAAGTGGTAGAGGGTTGGTTAATTCATGAAAACATCCGAGTATATAAAATACGTTTCAAATGCGAAAAAACACCCATTAAAAACATCCATTAACCATTTAGGGGGTGTCCTGAAAACCGGCCGTGTAGGCTTGTCGCCGACAGCGAAGAGATACGAAGCTTCATCTCAAGTGGTTTCGATATCAGAGAGCAGAAGAGGGCTCCAACAAAAAAAAAAAGAAAAGAAAAAATAGGGAGCAAAAATACCCGTAACCAGACAACAAAGTACAGTCGTGGAAAATAATTTTAAGATATTTTAATTTTGCTAAGAAGATTATTAATTCCTTAATCTAAAGTTTTTTAATCTCAGAACTGAATTTGATTTTCATAAATGCTAAAATACAATTGGAAATTGAAATTGATTGTGAAAGCTACTGTGGATGATTGTACACAGTGCAAAGGGCGGTATTGTGGGTGTGTCAATGAAGGAAAAGTGGAGAGTGGCTGCTGAAGAAGACGAAGTTGATGAGTTTTGGCGTCGCGGGCGCAGAGGAGCCCTACACGGCCTGGACCAGATAAGGCCACTTCCAACAGATAAACAAATGAAAGATGGTCTCTTATTCTTTTCGGTAAAGAAAAAAATATATATAACACACCATTAAAATGGGATCTCCAATGATTTAGTGTGCCTTCCTTGCACGGAGGCCCCGTCGAGATTACACCACACCAGAAAATAGTAATTTATGGGAATTTAAGAAGGAAATAGTGCGCGTCCGATAAAAGCTACCGTGATAAAAATTTGAGAGGACAAATACAAAGTTATAGCTGGTGGTACATCATGTTTACCACAAATAATACATGATCATCTCTGACATTTTGTGTAACAACGTATCATTCATCGCATAAGCCCGTCAACAATAATGGTTAATGTGTACATATTTTTGTTTGACATAATATTAAACATTTGGGGCACAATAGTAACATCTCAGAGTGCGTCATATTTCAGAAGAGCAATTTTAAATACTATTTTATGTAGAAATTACAAAAGATTACTAATTTAAAATGATACACATTAAATTTTAAAAACCTATCATCATAATAAGTTTCTAAACGGCTATAAAAACTTAGACTAAGATTGATATAAAAAAAAAATTGGGAGTGAGATATAGTTAATAATTTTATGTATTAATGAACTTTTCAACAAAGCCATCATTAACCTTAAACATATTCTGCTTTCAAATGAAACTATCTGTTTACTTTATTAATTAAGACATAAATTGTAACTAACATAGTTTTAAGTTATATTTAAAATTAAATAATTATAATATAACTGTATTTAAATATTCCAGCATACAAACAATAAGCAGAATTAAATAGAGTCGTCATTTAAAAAAATTACTTGTTTATTGTAATAAACAAGATACCTTATATTTTTGTAAAGTTAATAATATATATTTTATATTAAATTCAAGGATATCAGGATCATTGAATGCTATTTTCTAGTATTCGTATTAAAAAAAATTAAATAATTCAATAGAAAACAACTAAACATATAGTAAAACAAATGTTGTTACTTAGTAAATTGATTGATAGTTAGTAACACAATGGGAATAATCACATTTAAACAACTGCCGGACATTATTTCTAACAAGAAATTACATAGTATTCAATGCCAATGAATTTTTGATAATTTATTGATTTTTCGTTAGAAAAAGTTTAACTTTGATGAACCATGGTTAATCAATGATTTTAATATCATAAATTAGGAATAGTTTGAATGTTCATATACACAGCTGTAGTAATTAAAATAATACGCCTCCAATTATAAATGCGATCATACAAGCAAGGTGCGATAATCCAAAATGATGAGTTATCTTACACTATACTTAAATTAGTTAGATCATTAACTGTTGGTATCATAGTACGCGGCCATTTTAGCGCGTAATATATATAATATGAGCCTCGCAGCGGAGGCTAGCGTGAGAAAAATCTATTCCAACCAGTTAAAACATACTAAACAACAAAATTATATTTTGATTGTTCGTCTGCGTGAATCTTGATAAAGCTATTATATATTTGACATGCTTGACGGATTTCAACTTTTGTTTCTAGACATTTTCAACATTTTAGAGAATTTGTAACAAGTAACAATTAATTAAAATGATTTAAATTTCTTCTAATTTTAATATTTATAAGTTATAAGCATTTTTTTAATATTTCATATTTCTAAATTTTGTGCCAGAATTGTTCAAATATTGTTTATGAACGTTTTTAAAAATTGTCCATTTCTAATATTTATTTTTAATTATAAACTATTCGTTAAAGATTTAAACAATTACGAAAGCGGTTTGATAATAAAAATGTACTATAATATAAACATTTTTATTTAAAAATAAAAATAACTTATTTTTTCACACATATGTATGTATGTATATACTTAATGATTTATGTAAATACATGGGTATGTATGTTTGTTGTTTTGTTATGTTAAGTATGTAGATGAGTATGCGTGTATTAAGGTTCGTACACCTCTCTGATTGCGTACGTATGCAGATATGTATGTATTTGTGGGGTTAGGTACCTGTGTGTGTATATATGTATAGTTAGGTATATATGAGAGAGCGTATGTGGCACATTAATTTTGATAACATTTCAAGCGTCGCATTAATTGGCACAGGGTGTTGGATGTGCGGTCGCCAGTTCTAATGAAGCAATCAAGCAAGCGCTGACGAACCGCAACTACAAAGCGTCGCGTCGTCACTTGTCAACCCACAAATTATACTTAACCTAACCTCATTTCATTCATAATAAAAAATTAAACCAGCAAGATATACATATCCATTCATATGATCTAAATTCAAAGCATTAGAAAAACAAATCCCATTTTGTATATTTTACTACGAAAGAACTATTAGTTACTTATTAAAGTTTAGCGCAAACAGTATCTGATATGGCGTTTATTTAATTAAGACGTTACGTATATCTCATTACGGTTGAGTAACGTCTCGTATCTACGCCAGAAGCACCACAGTGCATAATACAACTTTGCATTTTTTCTTCTTATTATTTATGGTTGGTTAGTCGTTACGTTTCTTCGTATTTTTCACATAAATTTCCCGTAAAAATAAATCTTGATATACATATATTGTAACAACTAAAAAGTAGCGAATTTTACGGTCGGTTTATTTAATTTTTCATGCGTTACTAAATGGCGCCGCTGGCAGGATATGCAGTTATAAATGCATGTGCATTTTGTCATTTGTAAAAAATATATTTTTTAATATTGCTCAGAAAAGAACTTTTCTAGTTGTCAAAGACATACGTCGTCATAAATTATAAGGTTGATTACGTTTTAAAAAAATATTTAATTGATTAGCGGAAGGCTTAGATATTATAACTTGAATTTATATTTTAATCAGATGTTGATTTTAAACTTATTTATTTCAAATGTATGCATGCCAAGAACGTATTTTGATATTTATTGACTACAAATTTTTTTTTACTATTGCTCTGTGATTTTTATTAAAAACTAATATGCAATGAATAAATTTATTATTTAAAATTCTGTTTTATACAAAATGACAATAATACGATTTAAATTGATGTTTTGAAAATTGAAACTATTCATCTTTCATAAAATTCTTTTACTAGTGTATGTTTACAAAATGGATATAATATATGATCTGATTTACATTGGTATTAATAAATATAATAAATATTTTCAAAAACAATGCTGTTCATTTGTTTCTTTTACTTCTTTGTCAATAAATTGTAAAAATAAAAATATCGTGTTTCATAAAAAAAACACAAGAAAGATTCAACTACTGAGATAAAAAGCAAGGACAAAGAAGAAGGCTTGGTAATATCAATAAAAATAAAGTGAGAACACAAAAATGTGTTTTTTGAAAAATAATAAATTATGAGATAGAAATGCAAAATAAGAAAAAATAAAAAGCGTAAAAGAAAGACGTTCACATCAACTCGTAAACCTATCAGCAACTAGAGTAGTATGTACTGGTGTCTCGCCAATGAATTAGGAGAATGTTAGCTGGGATCTACGCAAGCACATACGGTACACACATGGATGCTAATATGATTATTTAGTATTAAAATATGTACGTGTATCCACGTAGAAATATTATATTATTTAGAAATATATTTGGCAAAAATTTTAAATTATTATAATAACTAATTTATAAAAATATGAATAAATGTAATTAAATTAAATTAAAAAATAAACAAATTAAATATATGTGTGTGTTTCATTTAAATATATACGTAGGTATATAACATACCAAATGCTATATGTATATCCATAAATATCCATAGACGTAGCACATCTACGGTGGGCTATAAATCAAAATTAGGTTCAAAAGATGCGTGTGTGTTTGTGTGCAAGTATGTTTTCGTTTTTGGAGCATCAGACGAGACGGGAAAATGTAGCGTTGCTCAGCGGGCATAATTCCTAGAATAAGTAACCAGTCAACGCGCGGCGAGGCGTGCCGTTTCATGGACTAACAAGATTCAAGCACGGAACAAACACCATGCTATGGTGGACGAATTAGATGAGATATCTTTACCTCCAATGTCTCACACATAAATTATTCTAAATGTTTTGTGCTCTTATTTCGATGGGTAAACAAATATGATTAATGCCCAAGCGTAGTAAACTGTTTTTAGATTCTTTTTTGCGATTTTTTTCTAAAATCTAGATAAATTTACAAACCAATGTACTTCAAATTTAAATATTACATACATAATCGTGTTTAAAGTTAAAAACTTAACGATAATTTTAAATAATTGGTATGAAAACTTATTACAGTTAATTTCGTAGGATAACTATTTCAGGATAATAAAGAATAATTGTCAATACTAATATAACTATTTAGTCACTCATCAAATATCTTAGTTTTTACGAAAAAAATTGAAAATGAAGAGTGCTGATGTACTAAGAATATATCAAATCACTTAAACATCTAAACAATTTTCTGAAGAGGAGTTACATTGTTTGAAATATATTCAGCTCAATCATGAATTAAATCCAGTATAAACATGAAGCCAATACATTAAAGAAAAACATATTTGTAAAATTTACAGAACTATTACTCGAGATGTGCATATTGCAATAAGAGAAGTAGCCATAACAATAAGTAAGAAGTAATTCTGTAATATTTTAGACTGTTTGCCATGGTATATCAAATGCAAATGATATTTCTGTCGTTGGCAACACGTGCATCATACTCCTCATGCCCCGCATTAAAAACAAACATCCAAACAAACCCACACCAGCATACACACATACATTTCAGAAAGAAATCCCTACATACAGACACAGACAGTGTGTAGAGTGCACCAATGTACCCAGGAATATTTTGGCTATACGCCATCTCGGCGAAAAGGAGTAACGCATGGTCGCGGACGCCATCTTGACGTTTGACACCACTGGAATATTTACGACATGCGCAGTTATTAAATCGTAAGTAGACATTAATTACGGCAGTGCGTATTTTAGGCTTAAGTTATATCGGGAACCCAGTGTCATAATTTACAGTATTTTGTTTTGTGAAACAAGAAAATGCATACTTTAAAATTACTATCAAGTACGATGACATTTCGCTGTATTCCGTGGTCAATGGTGACCTCTGGGTTACCTAATATTACGAAACTGGAACCGCCGACTGGTTTTCAAACAGAAAACCGGTAGCAGGCTCAAGCAATCGGGCCTACTCAAATATAGAGACCAGAGGCAAATGGATTAGATTTGGAAAATATATGAGCTGGCGTTAGACATTAATTCAATGGTAATCTTGGTATGTTATTAGCGTTGTGGGCAGATTCAGATTGAATTTTAAGTAGAGCTCTCTAGCAATAGAATTGGTGTAGGATAACAGGTAGTTTATATGACTTTTATACTAAACAGTACAATTGTACAATTATATAAATGAATTAAATAATATAAATTCCATTGTACGATAATTTATTATGGCTAATTAACTATCTGAATATTATTAACTTTCGCAACTTGCATATGCCTAGGTGTTATATACGATAAGTAGCAAACAAACAAAAAAAAATTGTCTTTCTTTAGAATGAAGTAAGACATTTTGTCAGTTTTTGTAGTAAATTCACATGGAAAAAAGCCCTCCACTTAATAAAATCAGTAGGCAATACCGTAACGCACCGGCACCGGTACCGTGTGAAACCGAAACATTTTATCTGAACATAAAATCATAGAGTGCCGTTACGTAGGAGAGGGTGTGAATAAGCAAAAGTGGTGGTTACTGTCCATTACTTGTGAAGGTAATGGCCAAACCATCTCATAAAGTTGGCGCTCGGTTCTCTGGGCGCTCTGCACACGCTTCACGCCGCAACACTGCCAACCTTACACGTCATAATGTCCCAGCCAATTGCCCCTCTCTCTCATTCACTCAGTCTTTGTGAGTGTGTGTGTGTACTTGTTGCATGCCCAACATCGTGGACGATATTCTGTATTACAGTTACGACCGAACGTAATCAGTTTTATTTTCTCAACTGATTTGTAAACCTAAATGTATCGAGTTTAAAAATTAAATTATTCAAACACCTGAATTCAAAAATTAAATTTACTGAAAATACTTTGAGAATAATATAAAATCAAGTCATTTTGTAAGCTCTGAGCGCTATAGATTCTTATTACTAAGCTTCCATAAAATAGAACACTGTAACGATATCAGAAGCTAATGAATTCGGAAAGATAATAAAATCACGAATCGCTAATAACATATTCCAGTAACCGTGTACTCAAAATTAACATAACCGGTACAACAAGGTTGACTTTTTCGACAGCCGTCGGTAAATTCATAAAAATCCCATTGCACGCGGTTTTTTTTGTACCCAACACACGCGTATATGTCTTAAGATTTTAATGGAAACATCAAACGCAGCTGAGAGAAAAAGAAACGTGAAAAAGTAGTGATTATTTATACGGAGCAATCAGCCAAACATTGTGTAGCCGGTACATGAATGTGCGATGCGATGCGAACTCGTATACACACATTATACGTGTACAACGCACTGTGCATTGTCGCAGACGATTTTAAATCACGAGCCAACCATATACGTAATTCATGAAATCCGAACGCGAAAAAAACACTCAGATTTCTAACGTGATTTCTCAATAATAAAGACGTCAGAGACAGATCGCAAATCGCATTGAAAAAAAGAAAAAAGTGGTGCAATTAAACAGACTTGATAACTTGTTTTCTTTCTATATTTTCTACTTTTAACAATGATTGTATACTACTTATAAGTGACTAGAAAGTTATTGTTATTTAATAGATATTAGGATACTTATGACTAATATTTATTCTTACATAGTATATATGCACAAGTTCTTTGGTTTAGGATTAATTATCTAAAGAAGCGTGAATTAACTAAAGAATTGTGAATTATCTAATTAATTACGAATTATCTAAAGAATTGTGAATTATCTAACGAATTGTGAATTATTTAAAAAATTACGAATTATCTAAAGAATTGTGAATTATCTAATTAATTATGAATTATCTAAAGAATTGTGAATTATCTAACGAATTGTGAATTATCTAAAGAATTGCGATTTATCTAAAGAATTGTGAATTATCTAATTAATTACGAATTATCTAAAGAATTGTGAATTATCTACCGAATTGCGAATTATTTAAAGAATTGCGAATTATCTAAAGAATTGCGAATTATATAATTAATTACGAATTATCTAAAGAATTGTGAATTATCTAACGAATTGTGAATTATCTAAAGAATTGCGATTTATCTAAAGAATTGTGAATTATCTAATTAATTACGAACTATCTAAAGAATTGTGAATTATCTAACGAATTGCGAATTATCTAAAGAATTGCGAATTATCTAAAGAATTGTGAATTATCTAACGAATTGTGAATTATCTAAAGAATTGTGAATTATCTAACGAATTGTGAATTATCTAAAGAATTGTGTATTATCTAACGAATTGTGAATTATCTAATCAATTACGAATTATCTAAAGAATTGTGAATTATCTAACGAATTGTGAATTATCTAAAGAAATGCGAATTATCTAAAGAATTGTGAATTATCTAATTAATTGCGAATTATCTAAAGAATTGCGATTTATCTAAAGAATTGTGAATTATCTAACGAATTGTGAATTATCTAAAGAATTGCGATTTATCTAAAGAATTGTGAATTATCTAATTAATTACGAATTATCTAAAGAATTGTGAATTATCTAACGAATTGCGAATTATCTAAAGAATTGTGAATTATCTAAAGAATTGCGAATTATCTAAAGAATTGTGACTTATCTAATTAATTGCGAATTATCTAAAGATTTGTGAATTATCTAAAGACTTGTGAATTAAAATCGAAACTATTATAATGCTATACGAGTGATTTATTTCTCAAAACATTTTATTGTTATATAAATCATAAATTTATCAATTTACCGAGTAAGAAAGTAGGTATGATAGTTTAATCGATATAAAAAACGATTTGTGTTAAATGGCAACACATCCTGAGCAATTCTCCTAGGACCGTCTAAGTTGCATCAAAGTAACCTGTGCATGATGATGTATTGAGCTCAATTATACAACAACAAGGCATTGTTTTAACGTGCTGACAGTATACATTGATCGATGGCATATAACTGTAAGCCGTTATCAAAACACTCTGTAATGGAGAATGAGAGTTGCGTATGGTTTTTGCGTGTGATACATATAGGTAACTTAAATACGATATGTATTTTTAGAATCATACTTTTTTATTATTTATGTTTTCTTTATTTTTATATAAATTTAACTAACAGAATCGACAATAAATGACTAGGGTAAACATGTACTTCCGGTTTCAATATTCTTTTCAAAATTAGAGATCTTCATATACAAATCTTAAAGTTTCATGATTATAGTTTCAACAGTTTTAGCTGTAGAGTGTTTACAGACACAAGGACGTAATTCCAAAAATAGCCAGACTCGATTCAGAGAAGGTCAAAAGGTCTATTTTTATAAAAATCGCAAAATATACTCATGTTTACAACTAACTTATTGTGTATTATTGTGTAATAGTAACTTTAAACGTTTAACGTGACCTTTTATGAATACTCCTATATAATTGTAGTAAAATGTACTCACCAAGACAATCGATAAAAATGATGCGGAATCTTTCAGGGTTGGGGCACGCAAACGTAACATGATGGTGTGCTTACCTGGAATAAAATAAAAATCAGTCATAAAAAACGTTTTACAAGTTCGACCAGTCAGTAGGCTTTATATATATAATATACAGTGGAGATAATGGCTTAATATCTGCGGCGCGTACAAGACCACCAGAGAGTCATTATCTGGCGATGGTGTAAACCGTCTCCGCTGCGAACATGGCCATTATTATACTTTATACGTTTTTCTATCTAATGATCCAGCGAAAAAATCTATAGATATGTGACAATACTGCAACGTAAATTCTTTCGAAAGTGTATAAATCTTGCGTGTACATTGCGAGGGCACTAATCAAATATTTCAAATACATGCTGACAGTAATATGGCAGATATTTATTTATTGACCTCTACAAACATGTATTGGTATATTGTCGGTAAGACAACTTATTGCAATTAATAATTAAGTGTATTTTATAAAAGTTATGAACAAATTAATGATTACTGATTGCGATTATGAATGCATAATTAATTGATTTAAATGTTATTACTAGTGTTGTTTAAATATGTATTTCAATTGCGTTTTTGTAGGAATACTTTTATATATTTTAGTAACTGGAAAGATGAGAAAATTTCATTATCTGTTAGACATAATATCGGAAACTTAAGCTCTTGGTACACAAAGTTAGTTAAAAATAGATATTTCTGTGTAGTTGTAATTTTTTTTCAAATACTTTTTATAAGACCGAGCTTCTAATCTAATTCTTAGAACTTGCGGATGTTTCTGTGTGTGGTTGTTTGTGACAAGGGTCATGTAGCGTTCAACCGGTCATCCAACAGGGGGGCACATTCTTTTCAGACGAAATTTCGTAAGATAGCTGTCACACTAGCGACCAACTCGAACGCTTGTGACAACTTACACACACACACACACACATACAGAAGATGGGATCGACAAGCCGCGGCGGCGAGTCCACGAGGCCGTCCTCACACGGCCCCGGACTTTGAAACCGGATGCTCACAGTTACAGGACCACTAACCGAAGCTGGACTAAACACTAGCGTCTCCGAACTTTGAGTCAAATGCAAATTATAGTTTTATCTTGATCAGCACTTGTTTTTATGAACTAAAGTTTGTGAAAAAACTACTAAAATATTCAATAGTCCAAAATATTTAACAATTTCATAAAATAAAATAAAAATATATATATTATCGAATGATTCCTTATTAAAGAATGTAATTATTTCTCTCAGTGATCAGATCGCTTGCATAACTATAACTAGATTCTATCTATATAATATTTTAAACATTGTTTTTAATATCCGACGATATTTTACGTTTAAAACAAACCTACGTCTTACCGGACACGCCGCACATCCTGTTGGCTTGGTGTCGCACTAATTACTCATATCAGATAAGTATTTATAGTGTGCAATTATGCTCAAGTTTCTGCTAGTAGTTGCTAGTGCATCCCTCATTCCGTTTAGTTACCATATTACACATATACCAGCAACAGTATTAGTACCAACTAACGAATAACAAACTACCCTGGCTTGGCGCGAAAGCCGCGCCGCGTATAGGTATTTCATTACGAACAGTATGCTTGATTTATACGCACTTGTCCCGTTACAACTAAAATGATAAATTTTATCTACGAAGTGAAGAAAATTAGGTCTAAATTGTGAATCTCATATTTGTATTGTGGTTTAAAAATGACTGAATTAATCACCAGGAAATGTTTAATTAGTTAATTATAATAGCGTAAATGTAAACAATGAAAATTTCGTGCCTCTTGCATTTACACTATTATCATATATACAAGCTGGTGAGTGGAAGGCAATTCGTCATTTTACAGAAACGTAGCAACAACCGCGACAGCTAGCAACGTTATTAGTTTATTCTGTATAACTGTAAAAACAGCAGTTGTAGAATTTATAGTTGGCCATGTAAACACTTCACATAATTTTCGTCTAATAAATGCATAAAAGTGATTAATTTGTATGTAAAATTACAGTTTCAAAACTAAGATGATATTAAAAAGTATAATTTTTCGTGTCCCAAGCATTTTTGATATTTTTGTAAAATGTTAGAATCTCAACATGAAACTTAATTTTTATAGAAATCCAATATATCATTTAGCAGTTAAATAAAAATGAGTAACATCATCAATAAATCAATGTTCAAATAATTTATTTGATTATTTTCGGAAATCAATCAGAAATTTCAGTCACAGAACCCATTTCGGTGTAAGCACGCGTTGTGACGCAAGATTGTATATGCGTACATTCACAATATATATATATATATATATATATATACGTATATACAAGTGTGTAGTGGATGTCCGTTATTAGCAAGCCAGACACGCCACTCGCCTACACCCCGTGTGCCACCGTCACAGTGCCTTTGTATTCACAAACACTTATTTGGTCAGGCAGGAGCATGTGAGTTATCCGCGAGACGGGCATTCATAATATGTGCGGTATCAACGAGAACCTGCACTTATCACACTGCCGGGATCATAATTCTTTTTGCACTTGATGATCCCAACGTCTTACAATGTGCTATATCTTTATTTAAACTTATATTTGTTTCAATAAATATATTAATAATTTCCTACGACAAATTATTGTTTTTATGTAGAAATCGGAAAATTATTTATATAAAAATGGATGAGTGGTCAAATAATTTGTGGTGTATATCAATGATATAAATAATATAAACTAATATATAACGTGAATTTTCAATTGCACCCGGGTAGATGGCACCGCTGTAGCACTCGTGGTGGGTGTTTATCGGCGTAAATTTATTACACCACCTGAAATCACACACGCACAGAACTGTGCGTCAGCTGGAAAGGTGAAATATTATATTCGCATCGCGGCCCGGAGACAACCTCTGGATTCAGTAAATTATTGTCGTGCACACATTGCGCGTACAACACATACATATACCAATGTAAACGTGCGTTACGTCACAAATCACACAGATATAATTATGTATTATAATATATGGAAGGTGGTAGCTGATTTTAATTAAATATGCAACTGTGTTTAAATAATATAAATTAGATATTCACTGATTGCATATAAAATATATTCTGTTTACTTGGCACTATTTATTCAAATTGGTAATTTATTGATTGGGATTCCTACTTTTTAAACTGGTCAAATTATGATTCATTATTTGTATTTGATTTAATATGTGTCATAAGCCATTTTATTATTTCATATTATGTTCATATTATATACATATAATAACTATAAATATTATATATATATATATATATATATATATATATATATATATATATATATATATATATATATATATATATATATATATATATATATATATATATATATATATATATATATATATACATTTATACATAACTTCAAGCCTGTTCCCTTCAAATGAGGGGGGGGGGGGCAGAAACCCATTACAATTACCTTTATTATATATATATATATATATATATATATATATATATATATATATATATATATATACATACATATATTATTTTATCAATCAAGTAAAATGATCAACACCGTGAATTGCATATACTTTATTAAGTATATATATATTATTAATAAGTATATATATTATTAATAAGAAAAACGTCCTGTATATTTCAGAACAAAGAAAACTGCTTTTACAAAAGTTGAAGCGCCCAATAATTAGAGAGTAATAACATCCTTTTGTAAACTAGAGTAAATCTTTTAATATTGATTGTTGAATTATTGGAATAACTTTATTTATTCCTAACTAATAATTTATTGGTTAGAATTATGACGTCAAAAGAAGTATCAGTCTAAGTTCTAATTGATGAGCTTGTAAAGATTTAACTTTCAAATGAATTGTAATTTTGGAAAAAAGTATATATTGGAAATCTAGTGAATTAAACTAAAATTAAATTAAATTACCCATAAGCTAAATAACTGCAGGAGAAATTGCAATTTCACCATTGCCACTAGTAACTAAGTAATCGTACGAGAATGTTAATACTAATGATAACTATTTTACTATAAGCACATGCATGCATATATGTAGGTACCTATATGAAAAAAAAGACGCGTTGCATGAAAAAGTCATAACGGCTGATCACGCGGCTTAAAACAGCACATTATCGGTCGTCTCATCCATTGTATTTAATTAACACAGGTGAATAAATAACGCTAATGCACCCGTTCACATCATATTCAATAAATAAATTCCATAATTACCACTCGGTCGGTAAATCAACCAAGTATACCAAGCTACCATCGCATCGGTCACCAATACCACCGATACTACGTATGCACCAACTACCGGTAGATAGGTAGGTATATTATGTTGTTCCAAGAGTGCTTAGTAATGCGTACTTGTATACTATTTCACTGGCCGATGCTTTTACGCTGGCCGCTTTGTTGACTTATGGGTCTGATTTATTATAATATTCCCACTGTCGTACTACACATTATATTAGGAGTGTCCGTGTATACAAATATATACCTATGTGTGTCCTTATATACACTACACTACCACTAATACCTCTAGTGGACAATGCGGCTGTTGCTAAATTATTAAATATTAATATTTGTGAGACGCACCTCTACCAGCATTGCTTCAAATTTATTGCGGTTTTGTTTTACCAAATTACTACAAGAATTTATGGAAAAATACTTTTGATATATTACTTATAAGTATATTCCGTATTTAATTCAAAAACATATAGGTACAATATCATTTGAATAAAATATTATTATTTTGAATCAAGCATATGCTTAAAAAACAAACATTTTCCATAATATTTGTTCAATTTATTTTTAATATTTAAATTTGAACAATATAATAGAACTAAATTATTAAAATACCAATACTTCTAATACAAAATGTTTAATTGAGAGTCTGCATTAGAGATTCTGGCGCCAGAATGGCATCTCCTCTAGATAAATACAGCTACTGGAATTAATTTTAGTTTTCCGAGTAACCTATTGATGAAAAGGAATCAGGAATGCTGTGCACGCCTAAACACAAGATGACACCGAGTACGCGGCGTGACTGTTTAAAATACAAACACACACACACGCAACAGTCACACAAAAACACATCATGACTCATATGTTTACTTAGGTAAGGTAGAAAATAACCAAGGAATAATAAATTTACGTGGAAATTTACATTAGAAAAACTACGCAACTAAAATATATTTAATAATAATAATTAAACTAACATAAAACTGGTAGGTACTTGTTTAAGTAAAGAATTTCATTTCGAGAATTTGAAATTAATGATTGTATAAGAATATTGTTTATGACCCAATAAATAATATTGTTCTTTTGAAATATATGTCAATTATTTATTATTAAATGCTTCTAAATACTAGTACAAAGAGGTCAACTAAACAAGTATGTAATGTATATTAGGTATTTGTGGTCTACGCCTGCTTATAATAATTTTTAATTACCACCATATACCCACAGATATCATATATCATATTCAACATTAATTCATAGCGAAATACTTAAACAAATACTCTAATAAGCGCACCTTGAATTAAAAACTTGTCTAATGAACTTGGCTAATAATAATTAATAACATACTTTCGCATTCTCAACTATGAATACTAACTTTAAAACATATTTATCAAAGTTACTTAATGATTTTATAACCACACAAAAATAAAAGCTTTTTTAATAAAAGTTAATAAATCGTTTGTACAATATTCGCAACCCCAAATGGTACTTAGAGTTTCGCGGGCGCCGGTAAAAGCCGATTCAATAATAAAAATAAATAAAACACCTAAGTATCGAGAAATCCCGGTAAAGTTATAGTATTGTCTCTACAAAACACCTGGGTAATCGGAGCGGGCGAAAACGCGCGAGCCCAACCGGCTTCCGCACCATCACTCGCCGGCATTAAATCAGACGCCCTCCGTGGACACATGTGTACCATGTGCTCAGTTCAAAACATAGAAAACCGACCTCATACACACACGAAAAATATGCACGGACTTAATATCGCTGGACATATGATCACTAATTGTACACCATAAATTTGAATACATTTTTTCGCCGTATATATACTAACTTAAACTTTTTAGGACTAAAATGCTTAATATTTATTAAGTGTTTTGTTGTATTGATATTTAGAGTTTTGGTTAGTATTTTTTTTTTAGGTCGGCAATGAATTATGTTCTTGTATATAATGACGAGTGTTTCTATGTTTGGTTATTTTTAGAATAGCGTGTTCCACTTTCAACTTTGTTATATTTTATGTGTTTTAGGTTAAATAACCTGTTTTTATAATAGTGATTTTCAACATTCGAAATTGTATTAGTAAAAACGATATATTAGACTTATTCATAATAAGTTTGGTTACTAATTTTAGGTACACTGAGAGAAAGAATTACTGCTATGAATATTCTTACGACTTAAAATTATTTCATTAGTTCTAATTGCCCTAATTAAATGTTTTTAACATAAAATTGCCATAAATAAATTAGGGTTTGATATAATTATAACATTGAATTTTATAAATATATTATAAAGGTTAAATACATTGAAATTGCAACCGAAAAATCAATTTTTGCCGTGTATATTTAACAAGAAAGATTTCATAAATATATTTTTAATGTTAGAAGTTAGCCTCAGTTATATGCATATGCCGGCGGATTATTCATTTATACCTGAATTATGTTTCACTAAGTTTAACAGTTTACTTTTGAAGATTTTTATAGAATAGTTAACATAACTACAATATTCTACTTACAGTATCGACTAATTTGAACTTTGGAATAAAAACAACATTGTAGATAAATAGTTCGGTTATATTTGTTGGTATATCAACACCCAAATATCCAAATAACATAATCACAAGTAATAACTGTTAATATTCATATCATCACATTGTTTTTCCGCAATAAAACGTCAAATAAAGCACACGTACCCGCACTGTACACAGTCACACACGACAACAGACTGAAGTTCATTCTGATATAGCAGTTGGCCACGCTATCACCTACAGGGAAATTATTGCTTTGCAAACTGAGTTTATTTAAAAAGGAATCAAGCCTGCGGGCACAAGTACAATTCCTCACGATTATCACAATTTTTTTTTTAAATACTTACAAAATATACCCTTGTTCATATATATGCAACACCTGGTTATTTATTGTAATTGAGCCCGTACTGTCTTACAAAACTGTCAACCATAAGTTTATATAAAGTAAAATACAGTTGAATAAAGCAACATGTTAAATATTGTACTTGAATTAATATTTTATTATTTATTTAATAAAATTAATTCAGAATTATTTGTTGGAAAAAGAATAATTTTGCACGTAATTTTAAATTATTTAGAGACATTTATTAAATAATAAGGCGTTAACGTTATCGAGCAAAAATCTCACGTGCGTTGTTTATATGGGCAAGGCCATACTATAGCTAAAAATCATATTTTGACATAAAATTCTCACATAATGCATATTCAAAAAAATATTTCTTTATGCAGAACTTGACAACTAAAAATAATTTATTCATTTTTGACATGTAACCTTAACATATTTAAAAAAAAAACTATTTTAGTTTTATGACTTGTATTTCATATTTTGTATAGTTTTGCATTGCCTTAATGGCCAAGGTCTCCGGTATTGTGCGTCGGCTTTTTACAGCCCTTATATACCGTTAAACGTTAAAATTATGTGCCCACACGCTGTTTTGCCTTTTTTAACAGTAGCCACTTGCCCTTCGCTATTCTGTGGTGACCTAGAAATAATTACTAACAATTTTTGGTCGGTATATCGATTTTCTATGCTTGAGTTTTGTATTTTATTTCATTAGTAAACTTGGCAATATTTACGAACAAGTATTTTAATTAAAACGGACTCATGACCTTTAATCTAGTAAGTAGTGGAATCAATAAGCAATGGAAATATGTTTTTAATTAATATTATAAACCGTTATTTAATTATTTTTGCTATAAGAAACACGTGCTTCATCACAATAATTATATAGGCGATACCTGAACCAATGAAAAGCGAGTGCATATAAAAATAAAATTAATAAACTTTAAAATAATAATAAATTGTTGCCAATAACCCTTTAGGCCCGGGGCGAATTATTAACAAAATTTAACAGAGACACAAATCAAAAATGGCCGAAGTGTGCACAGAAAAGCGAAGGCCATAAATCGAGCAGGCCGTACTTAACGTGTCCAGATTAAAATCAGAACTCGGCAAAAATAAAATACGATCATAATTATAAACGCATACTTCATACAAGTCGATCGCGCGGGTATCCCAACACTGTACAGTGTACAATGCGCACAACAAATCTCTCCATACGCGATTCTTGTATACCGTGGTGAAAAACGAACGGCGAAAATTACCATATAAAAAAATCTCTACACGTAATAATCTGATATTTTCTACCAACTCTGTACGTAATGTAGACTTGTAGACACGATGACGTGCCGTGGATTCCCTGTAGGGTTTCAACGTACGTCGCGTTTGAATATTCAATTATCGCTATATCAGCATGACCAACATGCAAAAATTTATTCGATTGGTGTTTACTAGTTTATTCCAATGTTACTTATTTGTATACTAACGCATGTCAATTAATAATAACGAAATCATTGCATTTTTTCAAAGAAGAACATTTAGGTATATGCTACTCTAATGTAAAGCTATTTGAATTGTTTACGGATTCAGTCAACTTAGGGATAAATCATTGTAGCAATTACAACGGAAAGTATTTTGTGATAACATTTATTGATTTATCTTTTGACAGTTTGCGGATACAATCAATCAGTCAGTCAATTACAGCGTAAATTATATTATTTGATTTTTAATTAAATCTATTTCTCACATTATAATCAAATAGCAGCAAATATATATATAAGAGTAGTAGAAAACATGCGTTCGTATTTATTAAAACTAATATTTCTTAGTTATGTTGCAAAGCAAGAAATTCAGAAGGATGAATATCTTTTTAAAATTGTATAAAGCAAAGATGCCAGTTAGAATTATCGAGAAATAAAACTCAAAAGTAAACAAACTATAAGCGGTGTTGTAGTAGCTTTGATTTAGCACCGAATTAAGTAATATCATATCTTACAAGTGTCGGCGTGTGTGAAAAATATATCTCATCGAGGCGAGACCACAAACCGCCCAGAACCTGGCGTTTATGGTAGGCTATTTAACACTCGCATACATCATAGAACATCACGTGGGGAAATCTGGGAAGATCTAACGTAATAGCGAGACTAACCGTCATAAAATGCCGTTGAAGTGTGTAACACGGAGGCTTGTCACATAAACTTTGAGCGAAACACACCAGGCGCACTCCGCTAACAAACGACATACGTCTCCAGTCTCGTTGTGCATTAGACAGCGATGGATAGCGAAGGAGACTGTGGGAATATAACCCGTATGTGCAGTGTGCTGTATAGATGACGGGAAGATTGGGAAAAGTAACCCTTCACACGCGCAACTGCTCCGCTGTTGGGAGCCACTGTGTCATCGGTGGGACCCCTGGTGCTGTGGACTACTAGGGTAATTACTGTCGCACCTAGGGAGGTCGCCACTCTGGGGGTGTTTGGTGACATTGGTAATTGTGTCAATTGCCAATATTAGTTCAGTTTGCTTTTTATGGCTTTTTTTTACTGTTACGAAATTGGAGTAAAAAAATACAACTTCAGAAACAACAAGTCTATTTTAAGTGAAATGAATTTTCTATGGATAGATTTGAATGAACAAAGAATGTATTGTTCTAGTTGTTGCACCAGAAATGTTGTCAAACCTTTGATATAGTTTCGTTGGATGCTTTTCCAATCTACCGATTCCAAATTCTTCAATCAAGTGAATTATTAACGCGTTTTACGGATAGGTATTATGAAGAATTTCTCGTTGAGTAATTCATGGAAGTATTTTAATTTTTTAAATAATTATATATATTTATATATATATATATATATATTATTTATATATATATATATATATATATATATATATATATATATATATATATATTTATCTATATATATATATATATATATATATATGAGGGTGGTCTGAAAAGTATCAGACCTCAACATGAAGATAGCAGCACTCGTAAATAAAAGCTAGGGAATTTCGTTGTTCATCTGTTGACAGTTACTCACCAAAGTTTCAGCCATTTTGGACGCGCAGTTGTTATGTAACAGTCGTTTGAGTGAGTGTTTTTATGAAAATGGACAAAATCGAGTATCGAGCTGTCATCAAATATTTGTTTTTGAAAGGCAATACGCCTACGTAAATCAAAGATGAGTTGGATTCTGTGTATGGGGACTCTGCACCATCATTTACCACAGTGAAATTTTGGGCAGCTGAATTAAAACGTGGCCGTAAGAGCTTGGGAGACGATGAACGTTCGGGACGTCCAAAAACTGCAACTACCGACGTATATATATATATATATATATATATATATATATATATATATATATATATATATATATATATATATATATATATATATATATATATATATATATATATATATATATATATATATATATACTATACCTATAGATATATACAATTTCTAAAAATTCATGGCAATGTTTTTCGATTATTTCACCCGTATGCTTACAGTTTTAAAAAAATATATAATTTCCATAAAATTAATTAGCAATCTCTATTTATCTATTAGAAAATATTGTAGATTTATTTTTGTTATTGTTAGCGTCATTTTATTTTTATAAATGAACACTTGGAAAAGTATCTAGAATTTGAACGAAGTTTTATATACTTATATAGTCATTGATAAATGATATACATAAGTATAGTTGTAATACAAACTACAATTGTAGCATTTTATTATATAATTGGTTATATATATATATATATATATATATATATATATATATATATATATATATATATATATATTTACAACGATAGGGTGTGTGGCGAATAATTTTTCTTTGAGAATAATGACCTTGGTACTCTTTGTACTTAATAAAGTCCAAACAAGTTAATGAAAAAATAAATTACCTTCAGAGCCAAAACGATACACATACTAAATCACTAGAGTGTCCAAATACATTTTGCACAAGTTACAAATACGCTTCAATCTGTAAACTAAGTTTATAGGCGTTGGGCCAATATGCCCATCACATCAATAAATTAGAAATGTAAGCAAGCAGGAGTAGTCTCTTGGTTGATCAAGAAATCCGCCAGAGCATTCTTTGGATACAATCGGCACAACAAACCGCGATGTTCACGTGATAAGCGACACCGGGCGCACTCGGTCGGTCGCCGTGTATTTACCATTCATTGCCATCGTCGCGGCGGATCGTAATTTCGTTCATTTGTGTAGAAACTGCTCGACATTATTATTACAGTTATGGTTATTGGCCACCTGTTTATGAGTAAGTGAAATGGCACTATCACATTATTGAATAAAGTGAAAGAGAGAAGGGTTGCGAGGCGAGAGATTGTGAGTTGATGCCAATGTTCATCGGCTAGCGCTAGACTATTCAATGTTCTCGTTCGATTAATGATGCAGCGTTTGTGTTTTTATTATTTTTTTATTGTGCACTATTGGTTTGCTGTAAAAGCTAGTTAAAGATACGCTTTATTGAAGTTTGATTGATGGTTTGATCGCATCAAAAATTAAACGATATTTAATTACGGGACATTCGATTTTTGTCTTTTTCAACAAAACTACTAGTTTGTTGTCTACTGTAATTGACTCTTTTAACTATTATTTATAGGTAACTTCAAATTGCCACGTTATACAGGTTATTTATGGTATATATGTATATATGTTCTAATCTATCTATAATCTATCTTGTGTGTTTTTTTTTCTATTCAAATATTGGCCATAATAAAATACCTCATGTTTATTTATAAATAATGAAACGGTGAAATGAATTATTGTTTTGCATCCTCCTAAATGGTTTTGTGTGACGTTTTCTTTGTATACCAATCATATTAATATTATACCACCAAAACATAGGCAACCCACAGAATCTATACCACCAAATTATTATTACTAGTAGGTATAGTTAAAACAGCCTAAAAGTCCTAAATAAGCGCATTTTTTTTTGTTATATACAAATAAAAACATATATTTAATGAAACTATAATTTATATAAAGCAGCTATTTAGAATTTGTTTAAATCCAATTCATAACATAAAGAAGAATAATATATTTTTAAATAATAGCTATTATTTAAATTAACGATATTTAAGTACTAATATTCATATATTTACGACAATATACAACAAGATAAGAAAGATTATATTTTTTCTCTCCAAGACATTTTGAATTTTCTATTCAAGTCATTATATGTATAAAAAATCATATGTTAATGTTAATTAAATAATTTTAAAAAATCGTTATATTTAAAGTAAATATTTCTGCAATAAAAAAAATATATATGAAGATAATATTTGAACACTAGTTGTAATTTAAATCATATTACTATTTTGTTAATTTAAACCACGAAAAAATAACAAACCTAATTTTACTTGCCCAGAATATTAAAATATACAATCAATTTAAATAGTACCTATAGCGTAGCTGAAACAGGCCACGGTAAAATTACCCGTTTATGATTTATATAATATGAGCAAAAGCACACGGCTTTGTGGCCAATGAAAATTCACGCAGACACCTTTCAGAGGCTCAATTAAGATGCAATTTCCAATGGCTTCCTTACACGGTATCAACAATTACACAGGGGTAATAATTTGAATATTTAGTGCAATTAGCATACAGTATATTCCTGTGTGAGCCGTGTGGCAGAATAAACCAAAAATTTAAATACATGCTAACAGCATCAATTTCGCTGTGGTTATTTTTATTCATAAGAAATTCAGTTGAGAATTAAGCCATTTTGGTATACGGAACGCGCGTAACGGACGCGGCCGCGTGGATATAACGCCGAGCCGTCCGGCATCGACGAATTATGGCCTATATTATAATTATATAGCGAACGGATAGAATACAAATCGAACTACTATAATGGTAAAATTAGAGCGATTATTACAATATAATGACATTATTTTTGTGGTTATCTACGATATCATTTCATCATTTTATTTAGATCATAAAACTATAATTTTAATTCCCGTTACAAAAGTCACTGACTAAATATTTAAACTTATAAATGTGACAGATATACAACATATATTTACTATAGCTATATAAATATATTAGTAATAAATATCTAATTGTATACCTGTCCCCGATTATTTTCCTTCTCAGTGTACATAGTTACAAAATTAATAACATAACAAAAACGATTTAATTTTAATTATTTTTCTGGTTTGTGAAGAACATATTATAATAAAATAATATAATTCGTAATACCTAGCTAAATATAATAAATATATTTTAATGGCTAAACTCTCTAACTGAATTCCGAAATGCTTAATATATATATATATATATTAAATATTAGTATAGTTACTATACAGATTGTCTTATTTATAATCTGCAAATAACTAATTTAAAAAAAAAAAAAAACATGAAATAAATTTTTGTTTAATTCATATTTTAACATTTTTAAAAATCTTATAATTTCAGTTGTATAATTAAAAAATGCCTATATACATTCAAATAATTCAACCCCATATTAATGTAACTGAGACATTCAACATAATTTAGGTTATATCTGCTATATCGTATACTAGGTGTTAACAAAACAAATGTATATATATATATATATATATATATATATATATATATATATATATATATATATATGTGTGTGTGTGTGTGTGTGTATACAGAAAGGAGACTGTGGGCCAAAATACACCAACTTTGAAAATAACTATAAATAATAATTTAAACGAAATGACACCGGTACCCGTCGTAGCGGTATTCATAACAATTAACTTACATTCAAAATAAAACATCGTGTGATAAATATGGTGGGCGCCGTTCCACTAATATATTAATACCCACGTTTGATGGCTTCTATTTAATTAAAATGATACATCTTAAATGACACGTATAAGGCAACGTTACGCCCCCTAAGTCACAGTAAGAACGATTGGCGATTAATGCACCTTGGTAATGGTCTACTAACAAACTTTTTGGATAGATTTGCACATGGTTAAGCATGGCACTATTAGCACAATGTGACAGCTAATTGCCATAACAAATTAATAGAGTAGAATCTTTCATAGTAGTATTTATACGGCATGAAAACTGCTTTATTGGTGTTATAGATAACTAATTTATTAAAGCATATATTTGGATGTTTTTTTGTTGTTGCAAAAGTGGTTAACCAGAACAATTTGCAATAGACTATTTTCCATCACAGTTGTTTCGGTTATAGTAACCATGGTAAGAAAGGTGACGGTTACTAAACTAACCTGTGAATTAAAGTCCCTTGGTGGTTGGAAGAGATGGTTGTTTTTAGGAGCTGTCACCTGTCATCAGAATTCAAAGCCTCCGATGGTGATTATGAAGATTTAGAAGATCGACCTCCATGGCACGAGTCGATTTGCACGCGGTTGTTTTTCTAGTACCGTGAAACGCACAAGTCGAACAAATATCGCAATTACAATATCGTAGAAATATAAGAAAACCAACATGTGATAATATGTGAGCTCGTCGCGCGCGCGAAGCAAACCTGTCGTTTGGCAATTCGTAAGTTAAGTGTGTGTAGGGAAGGTTTACGAGTCCAACAACTCCGCCCGATTTAGGACAAACCCGCGCGCGGGTCGCGGGCAGACACTTTATGGGCGGTACGACAATGTAGCGCTGTCCTGTGTTGGCTGTAGTACACGCACTAGGTGTGCAAGTGAGCGCACGCGATCAGCGGGGACCCGAAGATAATGGTTGACGGCGCTCCCCCGCTAAACCATACTTTATGTGCGTCTCTCTCGGTCGCACGGCCAATTTATGAGATCGCCGTCTCACTTTGGCCCGCGCCGTGACGTAGGCGCACGCCAACATCCACGTGACCGCATTCAGAGTTCCAATCGGAATTTTAGCGCCAAGCGTACCCAATTCGAATGTCACAATTTAAGGGATGATTTTGCAAATACAACTATAAAATATTACCGTGAAGTAATTTTCTTATAACTTTTCGTTTAATTAATTCGCTCCTATGTGCATATGAATAAAATATTCGAATTTTTATAAACTTCCGAGGGAAATTTTGTTGGAATTCAATTAGACCGTATTAATGTCTATTTATAATTAAAAAAATATTAAATATTTTATGAATAATTTTTATCCCATCAATTACATATTTGATTTATTTATTTATGTATTATTGCAAAAACAAATCATCTACTTGTACATATGGTTAAATAATTACAGTACTCAGTAAATTATTTTCCCATTTAAAAAAGTATAACACATTTTGTTAGCAGTTAGTAGAAATTGCTACTGCAGGTAAGTAAATGTTATATTTTCTAAAATAAATTGGATTTTTTTTTTTGTTGAATGTTCAAATATATTCAAATAAGAATAATCCCTATCCTGAACAATTTCTTTAAAATATTTTATATATAAATTTTAATAATATTTAGGTATAGTATTAGTTATATATATATATATATATATATATATATATATATATATATATATATATATATATATATATTTATTTATATAATATACTATATAATTATGAAAGCAAAAGTATTGTATTTTGTTTAGCATACATTATGTATAACATTTGCATAATTTTATGAGACACTTAAATGCATATATAATCAAAACAAACACCGCATTAAAACAAAAACAGCAATATTATCATCAACACTCACACACGGGCAGTTTACGTAAAACTACACATGTAAAACATTGCCATAAAATTAACCGTTTATAGAACCGGCCAACATAAACATCGAAAGAAGCCAATAAACTATCGGTGGTCACAAATTGAATCGCAGTAGGCCTCGCCGGCAATCTTTACGAGCGAATAATAACAGCAAACAACGCTGTACCCACTATACACGTACTTTTGTGTATTTTTTTTTCTTTTTTTCTTTTGTTGCTTCTTTTTTATATGCTGTGATCATTTAAGTCCGCTGATATCTCAATATAATCTCAATATACGTGCGCATGTAGGTATTGGAGTGGCTACTATATAGTACGCGTTGCGGCCGTAGAGACTCGAGTTGTAGTCATAACTTTAAAAGCGGTTAGCTTACGTTTAGCGGGTACGTTTGGCGACCAAGAGGGGAATAATGCTGGGTATTTAAAGGGTCCAGTGATGTTCAAACATTTGTGGCGTACTAGATGCTTTTATATGAACGTATATTTTAATATTTGTAATATTTAAATTTTCGAAAGTTTCAAAACAATCTAATAACTTGTAAACTAGACCATGACGTCATAACACATCGGTTATTTTATATACAAAATAACTATTTTATTTGTTTATTCTGCACTTAACTCTAGCAGTGATGCATTTTGAATGCATAATTTTACTGTTTCGTGTTTAATTCTCCATATTTCCAATAAAAATTCCGCTTTAGCATATGCAACCCGCGGTATTAGTTAGTTTATTTGAATAATGCAAATAATTTTAATTAGAATGGAATATAATATTTGAATCTCTAATAAAAGTAAGTCATTCATGCTTGTTGCTGTGAGTAAATTGTGCATATTTCTTAGTAAGCATACAAATGACAAATCGATTGTTTAAATTTTGTTTTGCGGGTGGTAATAACTTTTAAAAACCTCAGTGGCTTTGTGACTGTTTATTTTCCGCGATTATTCCCTTCGAGTGGCGCAGTAACAGCAGCACGATTCACAGTAAACTGCACACGCGGAGAGTGCTCGAACTATCTTGTTAACAAGCGCAACGTATAATTACGGAGGCGATTGTTTTCGTGTCGCCATCTACACGTGTTTTATACACTCGACGGTCGTGTTTATATTCTCCACATAGGAGTAGCATCTTTGTTCTACTACAGTACGTGATGCTCTTCTATACGCAACAAGATAATTAGGTCTACGCGGACGAAACGAACGAGGAACGATCTGAGATTTGTAATTTATCTTTCAAAGAAAGAGAGAGAGAGAGAGTAATCGATCGTTTGGAATCAAACATATATATATATATATATATATATATATATATATATATATATATATATATATTATATATATATATATATACGTTTGCCTGAGCTCAGTCATTGGTGTGATTTCGAAATTGTGTTTCATTTAAAAACTTGATTCCGATTCTTTGATTAATTAAACTATTAATTAAGATTATTTCGAAAAAGAAATAGTAGCATATGTCTGCTTTAATACATAAATTTAAAATTTGTTATCGAGCGAATCTAGTTTACATGTTTGAATTTAAATAAAACTACTTTATATTTTTATAATTTAATCCCGACAATATATTTATGGGTCTAAGAAATGGAATTAAATGAAAAAAAAATAACCAAAACAACATTTCCAAATTTTTTTAGAGTATATGCAAATTATCTAAATATTAGATTATATATTTTAACGGAGACCTTTATGTAAATACTATGTAAAGCAACATTACATAAACAATCGATTGTCTGATGGGAAATGTGGCAATGGTTCATTCACGAGTATTAAAGCATAAAATCAATTCAGATTCTATATAGAAATCAACGATTATGCGCACAAGGAAAACACTTAATTTAAATGTATGCCTACATGAACATTACATGACGGTATAGCCGACGTGTTTGCTACAAAGCAGTCGTTTAAAAACGAGGGTATTTATATTTACTTCTAATGGCGCGGTAACATGTTGTGAGATGGTCAATTTGCTGGCACACACTGTACGTGACGTGAACCGCTGTTGTTTAATTAAATCATTATCAATTCAGGTTTTTGTCGTGAGAAAATACTACAATTTCAATTTTCTTTAATTTTTTTAAATTGATACATATTTATTTTGTCGATATATAAAGTTAAAATGGGTTTGTATAAAAGTTAAATTGATGCTTTTATAAAATATCTAATATATCGTGACAAAGACAAAATAAATAATCTGCAATATGTAAACCAATTTTGGATTTATTTCTAACTGTTGTGCTATCAGAATATAGATTAAAAACCAATGTACAATAATTCAACTTGAGTTTAAGTTATGCCTACACTACAAAGAAGAAGAACCTAAAAATAATCTGTGACATGTGGTAGATAAATCATAAATATAAATTATATAAATCCATTTCCTAATAATTCGACAACTCAATTGAAAGACCACATAGTGCGAATAGAATTAAATTCACACCTGCGCTGTGGTGTTATTAGAAATGTGCAAAACATCAACAACAAAAAAGTGTGAAAAAGTTGTTTGTACCAGTGTGTTGTTTGGTGTTTATATTCAGTACGTTCCACATAAATTCAAAATTATCACAATCACTCGTGTGATAAAATTTGCAAACACACAGTCGGTGCGAGGCGAAGCGAGCGACACTCCATCGAACGTGGTGATATTTTTCCATACGCGATCGCTCATGTCGTATATTTTCAGTTTCAGGGGGTGCAGGCACATATGGCACGTACGGACGCCACGCCGCGGCGGACGCGGTGGTTTACTGCAGACACCGTGTGTGCGGCCACCACCAGTGGCGTAACAATTACAAATCATAATTAGATATAAGATCAAATGTAGATTTAAATTAACTTTAGATATATTAAATAATTTACACAAAAACGTTACTCTGACATTTTTTTTTTAAGCCAGATATTAAAACCAGTTACAGAAACAAACAAACTGTCCAACAATTCGTCAAGTATCAAAAATGTATGAGTTTTAATCGTTGTCGAACCGCTAGACAATTAACAGTTAATTACTATGTAACTTAATTTTCTGTAAGTAAGCACTAGATTTAAATATATATATATATATATATATATATATATATATATATATATATATATATATATTTATATATATATACATATATATATATATATATAAAAAAAAAAAATATCTGAATGTAAAAAATAATTTACAAATTAAGATTGTTGGCCAACTAAAAATATCAACAATCAAAAAAGTTTAAAACTAAGATTTAGATGACAATATTATATTTATGGAGCATCACGTATAATTCAGTTAATTTCAATTTTATAAGTTTAGATTACTATTGCATATATAAAAACAATAAAAATCTTAAAAAAACAGCCTAGCGTATAACTGTTCAAGCTAGATAATATTAGCGAATGCATTGGTGATGAAGAGGTGCTAGCTTCGATTCGAGGATAGTCTACACGTCATGTCAGCGCAGCGCTATCCACATCATTCAGGACCGTACACCGCTGATTTACGGGCATTTCCGAGTGTCACACTTTACACACAAATTGAAATAAACTGCCCAATCACTGATGCGCACCATGCGTATTGTGTACACAACACAACATGTTACAGCCAGACATTGTCTATGTATATGTATGTACCTACATCCGAGAATTATATGTTATGTATGTGGTGTACCAGTACAACCTTTACACTGTTCCACTTTAACCGAACTTAACGAGCTTCCTTTTATTTCATTAGAAATTGTTATTAATTGGCTATCTAATTCAAGAATTTAGAAGTAAAGTAATATTATTAGTGTAAATAGGACAAAAGGTGCATATACGACTTATTTGTTTATATTTCATTCATTCGACATTAATAATACGTAAGCTTTATGTAAAAAGCAATTATACAACAATAAACGATTAGGCGTTATGGTATTTTAATATGTATGTAAAATCACAGAGTGAAATAGGTAAAATTGGTGTCAACGCAATCGTAAATTATTTGTGAGTGTAAGCATAGAATAAATGTTGTCTCTGAAATTAATCCTATTGTAACTTTGCAGACAATTACCAAATCCATGAATACATTCCCTTTAAACAACGAACTCTCCATCCGCGTTAGAGCCGGGAGCAGCAGCGGAGGTCCTTTTGCCGTCACCTCAGATACATATACAACGAAAGAAAGAGAGAGAGAGAGTTAACTCTGTAAACCGATCCGATTCAAACACGATGAACGCGAGCAAGGCGCGAGGTTAATCTCACTGGGCCGATCTCACCGAAGTCTCAGAAGCGGGCAAAAGCTCTTCCGTTGGGATTCGCGACATCGCCGGCGCATTCTCTCGGAAAAAGCCGGTTAGTGCGACGAAGACGCACACAGTTCGCGTGCGACACTGCAACTTTATGAAGTACTAAAGTCAAATCCCATGAACGGTAAAGACTCTGATAGCCTCTAACAGGGTTTAAAATACACTTCGCGAAACAACAAGTGTGTTAGCTTTCTATACGATGCGGTAAACGAATAACGTGTGTCATAAATGTTACTATAAACATAATTCCGTGTTGCGCGCCTGTCTGTAGGGATACGGCAAGTGCGGTAAGGGGTGAGTGCTTTTATTTGATCGCAAATGGTCCATGAAAAATGGAACAAGTGTTCATAAAGATCCGATATCTTTGAGTTTATTGATTGTTCAATACGGTGTAGGTATATGGTTATAGGCCACCCTACCACAACTAATATTATTTGAGAATTTCAACTATGTTGCTATTGAAATATTAAAACTATTTTACATAATCTTGTGCAGGTCAGTTTTTTTTTAAACGAAATTTCCCACATCATTTAACACACCATAAACTGTGAATAATTTATTATGATTTATGACTCTGAATTCGCAGATTAATTTTATAAATAATTTTTGTTCTTATGATTATTTTTACTTTCTTTTGCGAAGTAATAAGCAAGTATTGTAATTACGAAAAAAACTCGAAATTTTAACGGAAATACACCTTTTGACCTTCCCTGAATCGAGTCTGACTATTTTTGGAATGACGTCTGTGTGTGTGTGTGTGTATGTGTATGCGCTCTACAGCCTACACCGTTGAAGATAAAATTATGAAACTTTAAACTTAAGATTTGTATATGCCTGGAAAGAAAACCTTCTATTTTTGAAAGGCATATTCAAACCGGAAGTGCATGTTTACTTGAGACACTTTTTGCATATCTTCGAAACAGCTGCACTTACAGTAAAATCGTTATAATTATAGTTAAAGATATTAATGATTTGAACAACTTTTGTTTGAAACATTTTTTCAAAAAGTGTACCAGTTACGAGAAAATTGCTATTGTCCTATTTATATTGCCATAGTTACATAGGTATGGAAAATTATATATAATAAATCGTATCTACTATGCATGTCAATTGTTTTAAATATTCAAATATTTTGACATTTAACATTTATTGTCAGTGTCACAAATAAGTTTAGTGAAAAACCGTTACAAAGGTTAGTAAATAATTTAAAATATTATATATAAATACTTTCTCTGGTTTAAAGTAAATTTGAAAACTAAAAAATGCCCGGCCATAATAATTTTTAATAATATGTAATGAATAATGATATTTTCTTTATACTACTATAAAATCCAACATTTAAAATCTAAAATACATATGCTTTCTTTGGAAATCTGACAATAAACTAACTTTACAATTTTATTGGACAATAAATGAAAATATTTTCTTGATATTTAAACATTTTAATTTTTTATTTATATACTATCAAATCTAAATATACTGACTACGTAAAAGAAAGTTTAAGGCCGATGTTTATTACTGTTATACAATTGAGAGAAATGTGTATCAATGACCAATATTTACAATAGCTATAAATATATTAAGTGTCTTTTAATTTTAGTATTTTAGCGATTTAACTATTCAATTGTCATGTTATATATTTTGAAATGTTTAAATAAGTGTTTTTTTTTTAAAAAATAATTATTACCTATATTGATATCTGTGTTGGATTCAGAGATTGTGAAAGGTTTGTATGAGCCTTCCAGCGATTTCCATATAGGTACACATTAACCTGTATACCTATATGTATATAGTTATGTAAAATAGTTGGAAATAGTTAGCATTCAACACAAATGAGTTTGTGTTCTGCCGTCGTGTTGACTTATGTAAACTGCCACATATAATGCGTTCCGTAAGACAAAGTGACATTTACTAATTACAAAAATTCGTCGCTTGCGCACCACGCGAGATAACGGCGGTGTTGGCGTACATTTTTAAATATAAATCAGTAGGTGTGGCGTATTTCATTCTCATACCCTAAAACTACTTATAATACGCGAATGTCACACACGTCATTGTGGGCAACACGTTCTTTTTGGTGTGCTGTGCTGGATTCGAACTCCGGACGGTGGGGGATTAATGCGCGACCACGGCCGAGACGACAGCCGGAGGCGGCCATGTTTCAAGTTGAACGATGCGAAGACTTAGGAGCCCAACTTTGTTCAAGTTTCTGGTGCACTCGCGAACGAACCAAAAGACGATTTATGAACACTTTTTTTACTCTCTTCTCTTGCTTTTCTACTGACACTTTGGCCTCCTCCTCTGCACGCCTTTCCTCCACGTTTCTTTTCGATTTGTCTTCTTTTTGTCATTTAGTATTAATAATGATTTATTTCTGTTGGTCACCTGCGCAGCCCCCGTTGCGCACCGTCAACCCACATTGGCCGATTGTGCACGGATGCACACCATACTGAATATAGTTGCTGGATTAACTAAACTCGCTTTCAACTATAACTGTTTAATAATTTCCAATAAAGAATTGTTTAAAGATTTGTTTAAATTTAATGTTGACCCATCCTCGTATGCCTCATTCACAAAATACACAACAGAACAATAAATTAAGTATCCGAATTAATTCTCTAGGCACATCAGAGTGTGCGTCAAGGAACGCCTTCGCATACACAGACACGCTAGTGATAAACGCGCACGCATTTCTCTAGCTAGCTCGAGTGTTTGATGAATGGTGAGAAGGAATGGAACACAATGAATTATGGGACCTTTTCGAAACACACAATCAGAATATTTAGCCAACAACACACAGTGCGTGAGGCGTTCCAAAACGGTGGCGAGCGCGGGGACCGGGTACCTACACACGAACATAACTCAAAACTATAAATGAAAGTGTTTTACCTACACATGAGAACTTGGATATTAGTTCGATTCTAGGACGTTCCTTTCAGCACTTCCAGACATTTTTTTTTTTTGCAAATTTAGAATAGAAAGCTTAGTTTATCTTATTAAAATGATAATATGTTTGGTGTGTTAAGTACTTATTTGGATTAGAAACTTTGTATTTAATGTTTTTCTATGAAAGAAAACACAGTAAACAAAATTCAATTGCTTTTGATTAGGATGGTTCTTTTATATATTTGTCAATATTTAATTCTGTAACTGGTTAATCTTACTATATCAGTTATTTCCTAAATGTGATTAGAATAGTACTAAAACATCATTATTATGGAATGTGGTTCTAAAACTGAACACACTGTATATGAAAAGTTATAGCTGCATATATACATTATATATATAAATCGTTAATTGTTGCAGAATTTAAATGTGATTTAAATTAAATTTCTCTATATGAATATAAGTAATTGTTATTTCGGTAATGGTCATTCAGTGATATCTGTTTGTTGTTCTTGTAATTTAAACTATCGGCCATGTATTGGCCCTAAACTTACTTTTACGTAGTCAGTATATTTTGATTTGATAGTATATAAATTAAAATATAAAATGTTTAAATTTAAAAGAAAATATTTTCATTCATCATGTCCAGTAAAATTGTGGTAAAGTTAGATTATTGTCAGATTTCTAAAAAAACATATGTATTTCAGATTTAAAATCGTTCGATTCTATAGTAATATACAGAAAATATAATTATTCATTACACATTATTAAAAATTATTATGGCCGGACATTTTTTAGTTTTCAAATGAACTTTAAACCTTACAAAATATTTTCATATAATATTTTAAATTATTTACTAACTTTTGTAACGTTCTTTCACTAAACTTATTTGTGATACTGACAATAAATGTTAAATGTCAAAATATTTGAATAATTAAAACAATTGACATGGATAGTTGATGCGATTTATTATATATAATTTCCCATACCTACGTAACTATGGCAATATCAATAAGATAAAATCTTGTAACTGGTACTTTTTGAAGAAATGTTTCAAACAAAAGTTGTGCAGAATTCTAATATCTTTCAATTTTATTCTAACTATTTTTACTGCAAGTATAGCTGTTTCGGAGGTTTTGCAGAAATTGCAAAAAAAGTCTTTAAGTAAACATGCACTTCCGGTTTGAATATGCTTTTCAAAAATAAGAGGTTTTCACCCCAGGCATATACAAATCTTAAGTTTAAAGTTTCATAATTTTATCTTCAACAGTGTAGGCTGTAGAGCACACACACACACACACACACCCACACCCACACACACAGACGTCATTCCAAAACTAGCCAGACTCGATTCAGGGAAGGTCAAAAGGTGTATTTCCGTTAAAATTTCAAGTTTTTTTTTCGTGATTACAATACTTACTTATTACTTCGTAAAAGAAAGTAAAAATTGAACCAACTTGGAGGTTACGTGATTTGTTTATAATAACTTGACAACGACGTAACTAAGACATAAAATATGAATTGTAGATAAAATCTGTCTCCAGAAGGATATAGATATGCTAGATGATTATCTGTTCCAACAGCACTCGTTGGACGCGCATAGCACTAGCACACAATGGTTGTATGACATCTTTATACAGTAAATAACAGACTGTGCACTCGTACATTTCGTGTATATTTATAGTGTGTTCCGTAATCTTGTTATTGCTAAGTTCGATAATCCTGTTGTATTGTGATTTACGATCGGTGGTAGGTACACGCGCATATACGATACACTTGCACACGCACACATGCTCGCTGTTGTATGTTGCTATATACCTATATCATTTATAACACACATAGATAGATACAGACGTAGATGTGCTGGTGGTGGATACCTGACCAGTTAATAATTCATACTCATTGTGTTCATTCACTTTGGGTTCGTGTAGCATTTGCATGTTTGGTTTCCCGAACAAGACGCCTCGCTCATAGGAAGCGGACATCGGCACAAGGGAATAAGCCACGCGGAGAAATTATGCGAAATAAACTCTCGAATTGTACAACGCAACGCCTTCATTTACATGTATCATCTAGACTCAAATATGCATTGAACGAATGATTCAATATAATATAGGTACCTAATAATAAGTACCAATTGATATTTACAAAGATATTATTGCCTATTTATAAAATTACTACTTTTATAAGCTTCAAAATAAATGCTTCCTTATTTTATTTGCCACTGACACACATTTCTGTATCATATTTAAAAGTATGTACATTTTCTCTTATGTCTGCTGATGATGGTTTATAAGAAAAACAAATAAATACTAAAGATGAAAGATATTGAGCGAGAGATCGTAAGAAGTCTATAACGTAGATAAATCAATCGCTAATAAATAGCAATTATAAGGTAACTGAAAAGTGCGCTTTGCTTGTTCAGCCCTCGTCACAACACCGTTCAAGCGAACAACGAACGTAGTTGCTTATTATTACCGCGAGAGTCTGTTTTAAAATCTGTTTAGCAGGTGGTAATTACTCGCATGAATCAAAGTTCGCGTGACACGTAATGCAGTGGAAGAGGGGGTCAAGTATCAATTTTTAAACGGACACAATTTATCAATCACGCCCGGCCAGTGGTATGTGTGTGTAGTGGTAGTTTAATACCTGTGATTTTAGCGTCGCACAGCCAAACAAAAGCTGGCTACGCGATAACTCATGCGCGTCACGAGTCCGCGGTGCACTTAACAACCCACAATTCATATGCGGACGCGATATCGCTACGTAAAAAAATAAATAACAAACAAATGAAACGAAACGAAATAAAACACACTAGACTGAAAACATGAAAAATACTCCGCAAACACAAACATTGTAACTCGAAACTAACACACTGCGAATATTAATGACCATTGTGTCTATTATTCTCTTTATTTTTTTTTTTTACTATTTATCGCCTCACTTTAAGCTCCTAAAATTATTTATTCAAACATTATCTATTATAACTACTGACAATTTCAAAAAAATCACACCAAAATGTTAATTTTTATTTCAAAATTAATCGATAATTATTTCTATTTTTCATGCTCCAAACTAGTAAGGTTTACAAAACTATAGAGTGAAATGAGAAGAGATACCGTGGTAGAGATACCGCTTGGACGCCCCTAGTTGTGAGTCGCGCCGCCAGAGCCCGCCATTCGGCAACGATAAATCATGGGTTACCACATTGTAGCACGGTAAATCATCGTGGACGGCGATGCTGGGACAGGGACGGTGAAGAGGGAACTATCGGGGTGCGGGATAGTCTATAGAGAAACACCGGGACGAAGGGGACAGGGGCTACGGCCCAGCGTGAAATGAAACTCATTCGTCTATGTCAGATGTATCCCTCCGCCCTGCGATCACCCCTTGCCTATGTCTGGGCACCGTACAATCCGCGAGGATTCGAGGATGGTGTTGTGCGGTATATGATCATCACATATGAAAAAAGGAACGATGCTGAAGGAAAATGTCGCTTGAAACGATAATCATTAATCACCAAAATTGAATACTGCATTGAGAACTTGATTATTAGTTTGATCTACATATAGTGAATATTTCACGCTAATAGTTCGTTGTTTGTAACTGATTCCGTTTTCGCATATCTCGGAAACTGTGTAATGATACATATGTGGAAATGTACAACTTTTGCAAAATGTTTAAATGTTCGTTGAAAAAGTATATGTAAAATTTGTATAAAGCAAAAAAAAAGAATCAGAAAAAATGTAGAAAACGGAGTGCGTCAGCAATCCTCTTATAAAAGGCTCATATCCACGATTTATCATGCAAAGAACTTGGAAAATGTATAACAAGCACCAGGCGGTTTTTTGTGCATCGTGCAGAATATATGAAAAGAACGGGTGGGTTTCTGGAGTGCTGAGGGCGCACTTCCCGATGCCCGGACTCGATATAAGATACGAGGAGATATGGCGGGTGGGCGTCCGGATCGCGGCGACATCAAGATTGCAATACTTGGTACAAACGTCGGCGACGGCGAGCCGTCTCTAAGATCACATATGGCAAGGAAGCAATGAGAACCGTCAGCATCAAACAAAAACTTAGATAAATTGTGTTAGCGTATACGAAATAAAATAAGAAAGACATTTATTGATACAATTGGGAACTATTGATAGAATCACTTATACATTTTCGAGTCTCTCGACTTTCTACAAATATTTTTAAGTAAAATTGTAAACCTATGGATTTTTATTTGAACAATTCTTAATCTAAAATAGATTTTGCCAAAAATAATATTTAATTATAAAATAAAGAAACTGCATAATGTCAATGTGTCAAAACATGAATAGTATAAATCAGTACAGACAATATTAAATCTTGACTCTTCTAAACAGAGTCAAGGTCTAGAAAACAATTTCGTGTTATATACTGTGCTGAGAAAATGACAATGGTAACTGAGTTACGCTTTGAAGTATCCGTAAAATCACAAAATAATGGTTCAATGTAGGATTCATGCAATAATTTTTTAATTGTAAGAAAAATGCTAGACTGTGAAACAATCGCCATTTTTATTATTCTTTATTATTTTGAAATAATTTGTATTTGTTTTTTACTATTTTTAATTCATATTGCTAAGTTTAATTATAAATGAAGAAGTTACCGAGAAACAAATATGAAAATAGATTCTAAGAAATCAAAATATTTAATATGCAAAAGTTAGAATAAAGAAATTAACGCAATATTCTCATTGGTTAATTAAATATTCATATATACGATCAACAAAGAATACTAATTGAAAAATCACAACAATCTAACTATCGATATTTTAAATGAATTCTCAAGTTGAAAATATTGAGAGAAAATGCATGAACAGCATACCAAATCTATACACTACGAGGAGGTATGGTTTCTGACGTAACAAAAGTCCAGACTCAAGATTATGGCGTATTGTGGACATCTAATAATATAAGTACCCACTACTACTAAAGTAACACGAACAAAAATTGATAATATGTTCAAGGTTAAAGAAACGACAAATATTCAGAATCTAACGTCGTTCTAGTATCATAGTAGTTATTAGCTTTAAATAAGTATTTGATTTTACTTAATTGCAATATTTTTCTTTTATCCTAACTGTTTTAACGACATAATTATAAGACAAATGTTTGAAATAGTATCGAAATTCAAAAATGACAAATATTTAAATTCAACAAATCTAGCATTGTAGTTTATTTATCGCTCTGTTAGTCCCGTCATTTCAAATCTATACCAAACCATAAACCGTGTAGTCTTGTCCATATGTCCATATCTTTATCTTGCACGTCGCAAAACCACCATATATCTTTATACAAAATGTGCCAAAAACATTCTCGCCCACATAAATTAAAACAAGTACGCTAGCGGACAGTAAACGCGAGGTATCTCAGTCGAAGCGGTGTGAGTCCGGTTCGGGGACAGCACGGGTCGTTTCAAGATGACACCGAAAAATGACCCCTTATTTTATCACACTTGGTTCTCACCCAGCCCGCCATGGTAAAACAACGTGTTCGTTTACCTTGTAAACCAACCATTGCATCTCTCTCAAGGGTCCATCGGAGGAGGTATTTTTTTATATTACAGGCGAAAGGTTACGTTCAGTTGAAGAAGAAGCCCATTGCGTTGGAGTCATGCATGCTCGTATAGTCGTTGTAAATCATGTGTCTACAAGAAATTTGCATAACGCGTGTCATCTGTACACAGCGGGCTCTTACGCCACTACAAATTAAATGTTTCGGTACCTTTCCGACGCGTTCAATTTATCACATCGCATCAAAACTTTAAAGATATTTACACGGAAATATACTTTGCAAAACTCAATAAAAGTATACAAACATATTTCGTTTAAAATACAAGTGCGTTTTATGAAATTTTGTAATTATTATAAATTGTTAAAATCTAGATAGCTTGTCCAATAACAGGGTAAATAATATTTTAACCTTGGACACCGAGCAATTGAAATGTGGCGTACGGCAGTTTACTTTGTTAGGTAGGTATGTAGTTCAGTATAAGAGAGTTGCATAATCAGGAAAGAACGCGTTTGATATCCCCTGACCCTTCCACATCTAGTAGGGGTCACGTGGAGGTCATGCAGGTATCACATGTCAGGTACGGTACGACAAGATGAACCTTTAACCTGCCGTCGTGCGTTCTAAAAGTCACACACGAATTCTTTATTTTACGGAGAAAAATTAAAATACTGAAAAGTGGTTGTCGAGAATTTATTTGGTTATGTAATATGTTTCCGTCTAGAGTTTATAAGAGTTTCACTTAACTTCTTGTTCTGTAATGTGTTCTTTGTTCCTTGTTGCAATTTGTTAAGAAAAAAGGAGAATGTAAAAATGACCGCAAAATTCATTTATTACTGAATACAATATAATTAATAAATGATACAATATGTTTCATTTATATTGTAGATTTTAAAAACATTGCAAAATATTTAATGTGTTTTGACTTGGAGAATAATTTTTATAAGAATTAAAAGCAATTAATTAAGGAATATGTTGACATATTTAATTAAACTATATAATACACAACTTGTAGAAGAATTTTAGGAGTTTCGCCGAAACCATGCCTCGTAAGTAAGACAGTAAAAGGCCACACCAAGTTGTGAAATTTGAGCGCTCGTCGTGCAGTGCTCGTTTGCCGGCGTTGCTATTGCAGCACATTACTCGTGCATCCCGGTTCACCTTACCCCACCAGAGTCATGGACGGGGTGGTGAACCATTCGTCGTCAGCGACACCGGCAAGACGGATTACAGAAGTTGCTCTGCTTGCATAATGCATGCGCTAGAACAGAGCTGTGCCGCACCGCATCGTAAGAACACTGCGACATGGATTACTTCAATACTGATGCCTTGAACATTTTTGTACGACGGTCTATAGTCACCAAAACTATAGTCAGTCGGGATAACTGTAATGTATGAAGTTATCGTAGTTTACCAAGAAAATGCTATGTTAATTTTAATATACTTTTTAACATTCATCTTTTACAGAAAAGTCGGTACTTTTACAGTTGATTCTACAAAAAATTGTTTGCGATGTAGAATTACATAGTTTTTGGTAAATTTATGAAAACTTAACAAGAATTTTACATTGAAACAAAATTATACCAATTTTTAGCAGTGTAGATTTCTTGAAATGTATTTGATTCATTATATATTTTTCTAAACGAAAAAGGCCTATTAGTTTAAATAGAAGCTTTATTTTATGAACAAATAGTTTATATATTCATGACTTTTACAATAATGGGGATTGCGATACTTTTGTATAAATTGATGAAGATATACGTATTTTATTAATATTTCTTGCAATTGGTTCGGTAATTTTCACAAATTACAACTAACAATCTTTTGAAAAATAAGTGTGATTAAGATTCGAATTTATCCATCCAAGGATTTAGATATTTTTTCAGAAATGTAAGGTGATATAGCTATATATGTATATATATATATATATATATATATATATATAAAACATATGCTTAAAAGTTCTGTATAATATAAGAATAGTTGGCCAGCATAAAATGTTGAACAAAATGAAGTAGATTCTCCATTACTTGCAGTAATAAATCGCGCCCACTAAAACCAACCGCTTTTCCACTTATTTCACCGAAAAGAAAAACCGTCACCGCGAATAGTTGAACGTCTCTCTTACGGCATTTAACCAAAAAAGACGAAATAAATTTAAATTAAAGATATAAATTTAAGATCGCGCGCGCACGCTTAAATTCCACAACGGCAGAAAAGCGAACACTTTTCATTGTACGTACGTCCGTATGTACCGCGCGTTTTCTGCTGTGCTGCCCTCCCTATACCATATATACTATATATACTATACGCTGGGCTCTCTTCAGCAATAATTCATTACGCGACCAAGATTACAATTCCTTCTATATATTCCTCTATTTCTTCCAGTATGTGTGTAGAGAAGAAAATTCTCTCTTACTAGGAGAAGACAATAAGAACAAGGAAAAAAAAATACAAAAAGATCGGACGTTTCCGTGAGTTATTGCCTTCAAGATAAACGTTCGCAACGAAATGAAGTCTGAGCTCGGTGCCGCTCGGCAAAATTTATCCCCGACATTCCCGGTGCAATATCTCGGGAGAAACGCCCGAGAATTGGACTCGAGCGCGCGCGCCTCGGGGAGAATGGGGAATTGTAAAAGGGTTCTCTCTTTGCCGAACTTTCTTCCCAATCCCTACACCCCGCGCGCTGATTAGCTTTTTATTGTTCGAACTACATTCGGCTAGCTTCTAAATCCCATAATATATACACGTTATCCCCAACTCAATTGCTTCACAATCATATTTGTTACTTGCAAAGTCCAAAAGAATGTATGTAAGTGTAAAAACAAAAAAACTTGAATCATATTTAAACGATTACGACAAAATAATAATTCACTACTTCACATAATTCAATTTTAGTTTTCCCTTTCACATAGCCGTCTTTACTTTGATATACATGTTCCGATGATGCCTCCATATATCGCGTATCACTTTCCAATAAATAACCGACCACTCAATGATGCAATCTCTCAAATAAACATGTCATAAGTTCGTAATTCAACAATATCGTATCTCACATTCTCGCATGAAAGATCAATATCTATAATACATATTTCGTAAAGATTTATATTTATTATATTTTCGAGAAGAATAGAATTCAACGCGTACGCTAGTATATGGGCTGAGTAGAATGCAGAATTATCGCTTAGTTCTTCATAATATAACAACCTCCTCGACCAGGATTCAAACCCGGACATCGGAGGAAATACACAAACGATTTAAATTGACGGTCACGTGATTCCTTAAGGATGCTAAGTACAAGACAGGAAATGGTTTTCTTTGTCGGTACATTGCGGAAAAAGTAACATAATTTAAAAAAAAAAATTATATTTGATATAAATTTTGTTGAAATTGGAGGCAAAAAAGTTATTAGCTAACAAATATTAATACTAATACAAATAATGTAACCAAATTAAATCTTAAATCTCAAAAAACTATTACAAATAGTAAATTGTGTATAAAACTATATTAAACATATTAAAATACTTTTCAAATAGACAATAAATGATTTTAAAATAAATTGGAATTTATTTTTAATAAAACATTATGAAATACGTCAAGTATGAATCTTTGTTTTTCTTGACATCTAAATATTCATAAAAAAGTACGCAGTAAATTTAAATAGTAATCAATTTCAAGGTCACTTCAGCGCATTGCGTGTGTGGGCCCGATATGCATTACAAGAAGATGACAATAAAAATTTACTCACAGAAAACAACAATGATGCACTATACATTGAATACAATTGTCAATTGGTCATTTTTATGTCGCTTGCAATCAACACTGAAAACACACTACTGGCTTAGAGTCGTCCAACGAAGAGTGTATTTGTTGCTTATTAGTATTTAAAAGTGCGTACCATTGTATTTTACGAGTACATGGGCGTAGAATTATTGTGTATAATTAAAATCTTAAATCTGTTACAGAGTGCACAAATATATAGTTTTGTTAAATATTCATATTGTAATATCATTCAATTGAAAATCTAAGTAAGCGGTATTATTTTACATGAGTTACTTTTTAAATTTTATTGGTTTTTGTACATTTTTTAAAGAATATTATTCCTCAATGAAATATAACTATCAGTCAAATAAATAAACTTTTAATGCCAAAATTAACTTTATATAATTATAAACTCTCCTTATACAAATACTTGTATATTAAATTCACTATATTTGATTTAAAATATCACCTAAATATATTTTTTGAAAATATCTTATTATAATAATGTTATTTTTAAAATGAAAGTCAATTTAATAACCCGTGTTTCTACGGCACTGTTAATTGCAATAAAAACGTCACACGTTGATGACGTAATAATGTGTTTGTAGTTGGCTGATAGCCAGAATGCAAATTGAGGCCTCTTGTAAAGGAAAAAAATTATAAAGCTATAAAATTAACAGTAGAACTTTTATGGATGCGCATGTAAGAATGCCCGTAAAATGCATTTCTAACAGTGACGATATTCTACCTGACAGCGGTACATAATCTCACTTAGTTCTAACATCCAACAACAACGCAATTTCTCAACAGAAGGTGCTTTACACTATTCTGTATGGTTTGCTACAGAAAATAACGGATTTTGGCAAGCACACGATGGCAATATCAACCAGTAGATTTGTGTGTTTACTTATTTATTCAATTTTGATTAAATCGCCGTGCAGTGTTTCAAGTAGTGGTTTTGATTTTCTTAAAAGGCGAAATGAAATTTTACCAAATGAAGTAGTGAAGTGGGGGAGGGGGGGGGGGGTGGCAGCATACGCAAACTCAACTGGCTGCACTTAATAAATACGTATACCGGAAAACGTCTCGTGGTCGCAATAAAGCATCCCTTAAACTTTCATGCGGTGAACATACTGTTCCACATAGAGAAAATGAGATAGCGTCGAGGATGAGAAGAAACACTATAGGAGAAGCACACACAGAGAGAACAACGCTACCGTATAACCCGAACTGCACACGCAATATAAAATTCTAGCGAAGAAAATGTGCCGTTAAAAATTTCGAACACAATCTTTCCATTTGTCTTTGGAGCGTCGCGTATAAATCTTGCCGCTAAGCAGCTAACAATTCCTCACACCCAGCCACCACCCGGCTTCTCTCAGCCTGGTGTGTGTGTGTGTGCGTAGGGCGTCGTTTCTGGGCCGGGCGTGGTGGGCATATAGCCCTAGAAAATGTCACGTAGAAAAATAAATCACGGAATTCTGCCGATTCATAAATTATTGCGCTGCGATTGGTATGGATTGCAGATGAGAAGAAAACACAATTGGGGAATTCATCGATTTATATGCATATGCAATACGGATACAAACTTATATTATTTCATCATATAACTAAGTATCCAATAATTATTAGTCCAAATGAATTAATCCTTTAAGTAATTCAAAATTCACTCATTTAGATTGACAGAAACATTTAACAAGATTTCCAAATATATTTACTATACACAGCAATAAAGTTATTAACTGTAAATACATTTATACTTGTCCTTAATATATTTTCAAGCACAAAGCTATTAAACATGAAAAATAACAAGTAATTCAAGGAAAATTATAAGAAAATTTTAATTAATAACATAATAAAACATTTGTATAAAGTAGAATAGATGGAAGCAATATGTCCGGGAACATTTCGTTCTGAAGATATAACTCAGTTAAAATATAAAAACACATATACCTACATGTCGAGGACATAAATCCACACTTAAAACGAATCATCATAAAATTTTCACGACGTTTTTCTTTGCAAACAACGTGAAGGAAACCCACTGCAAATCCGCCAAGACGGTAACGCGACTTTAGTGTCTCATATCTGAGGCGAAAGAAAATTTAGATGTTTGAACAACACACACACACACATATAACAGCAGCGGTAACATACGATACGTTCTGTGCTAAATGTAAAAGTCAACGAAATCTACAATTTACCGAGATAACAAAAGGATATTGCTTGTAACATCTTGAGCGCAATTCATCTCAAAACACGAAAGTTTTATTATATGTCTAAACAGTTGCAATTATGAAAGTTGTATCAAAATTTATAATTCGTTTTATTTGGTATAATTTACAGATGAAAATGAAGATATTTTCACCTATACGGGTTAATTATCAACGGCGCTTCTCGGTCCGTGTGCCTCTTTAGGTGGCCATCGGCGTGTCCATGTACACATCTTGCAACATTCGTAATAAATAATGAACGCCTACCGACGGATAACATGCTCACGCCATTTAATTAACTATACGCTTATTTGATTTCGATGCACTTGATTTATGAATCGAACTGTTTTATGATTTATGTTACATGCCGTTCGCGCATTTTTTATCATCATGCAACATACAGATTATACGTTTTGTTCTCTCAGTGTATGTATAGATTCAGATTCCCCTAGGTGACTCTTCGTATGCATTTCAACTACTTGTCAGTGACTCAAAAAAAATTACTCTATACTTAATAAACACCTCATTATCTTTCTATATACCTACACTATAAATATATATATATATATATATAAAGTAAAACTATTCAAAAATGTCTTTACCTACTTTAAAAATAATTTGAATGTACATTTTTTACAGTGTATCTCAAAATTACTTTCAAAAAATCATTTAAAGGTTTATTTGTGCAAATATAACTCTGACTTTTTGCATATAAGAAACATTTCAAATGTATAATTTGCAGATAAAAAAATTGTAATCAAGATAAATTAGCAATAATCATCATAATCTCAAAACGTATATTATTTTATTATATACCTAATGTGTTTTTGAAGTGATATTGTTAAAATAATAAAATAAAATAAATTATTTAAACAATTTCCAATTTAGTTGCACAAGTTGAATTCCTACGCGCTTGTGAATGGGAACAAGCCACTGCGGTCTGGCATATAATAATGTTGTCTTGTTTCATTTCGCATCCCGTTTCGTTACACCTCGTCCTGCCACGGGTACAGTGGAATGCCGTCCTTCGGGAGAACATTCCATCAAATATACACTTTCGTGTGTAACCATTCCATCTCGCGGGATCTACATCCATCTGCCGTGAACATGTTCCAAACTGTGGAAGGCTTTATTTGCACATACATACCAAAGTACAATTCAACGCGTCAGCTTAAAGTGCGCCACAAATATCCAGAAATCCACCTTGTACTAAAGTTAACTTTGCTTGACGCACTATTTAACTTGTTCATTAAGAATTTTCACAAACTTATTTAATATAAATAAACTTGTAATGTAAATTATTTTAATAAAGATTTTAGTTCCATATAAATAATTAGCAAAAGCGTTAATTATTTCTATAAATGTAGTCGATGATTTTATAAAATACAATGATAGATTTTAATAAATAAAAAATAAATCGATTTAGTTATATTTCTAATTTGGAATGTAGATAAATTCAGAGGAAAAATGTGTTCACCCTCACGAATAAAAAATCGTGTAAATTTAAAGACTAATACAGTATGATGCACGGTTATGGGAAGGTAGGCGAGGGGCCCTTGGCCAAATTAATGGCAAATTAGTACCGGGGTCTCTGTGTGTGTGTGTGTGTGTACACCGTGGAAATCCAACCTAACATGTTCCACAACGCGCTCCTGTATCACGCGGATACCCGTACCAGTTCGGAAAAGATATCGTGTATTCGGTTTTAGTAGCTTTGGTTATAAATAAAGCCCAGTTTGTCGCAGCGTGCGTTGAAATACGATAAGAATGAAGATTTAGGGCGCCCATGCATTTTTCTGTAAATTCGGTTCAGCTGTATGTATATCCAGCAATATTGGTACGTTTAAAATGTTATATTGTTCGTTTTTGTTCTAGTTTCCAAACTATTGTTAACCGATAAATTTCGGAACATCAATTTGCGAAAAAAGCTGTTGAATAATTTATTGAATTACACATGGACAACATTTAGAGGAATTGTTATTCAGAGAAATACATTTTTGTATTATTGGAACATTATAAATTGTTTCACCATAGAAATTACAAAAATAAATTAATATTAAAATTTTTAAAAAAATTGAGTTGGTTTTCCTCTTTTATATATTTATGTAGACAAATTAAAATTTACCACATATATTGGCTACTAAAATCAATTAAACATACAATTTTCAGGTTCGGTTTATAAAATTAATACATTTCCATTTTAAGTTATTTCTACTTGCGTGAATAATTTTAAATAAATAACAACATTAACCTCTTTTCAATATTGATAATTTATGTTATGATAAGTTCTAGTGAAATTGATAATAAGGTGCGTTTCTAAAAGAGAATGTCCTTTTATCTTCTATATTATGCGGTGTTGATTGCTGGCCAAGACTTCTAATGAATCTTGAGATATTGCCCAAAGGGTTGAACGCAGGGTCTTAAACTGGTTCACCCACAAGTTGGTGGAGAGACTGATTGAGTGTGAAACAGGCCAGGGTCACTGCACCAGACATTTTACCACCATCAAAAGTCCTTTATTCAACACCCTTTAATTACTGGAATGTACATGGACTTCGGGAATCGCGCCAATTTGCATTTTCATATCGTTGCGTTATTTAATTTTTAATTTCGTACCGTCGTATTTGACTAGCTTTGCATATAGTTTACATCGTACTCAAAATTAAATCTACATTTTCACAAAACGAACAAATTTCACTGGCATTCACCGAAACTAGTTCATATAATTCAAAAATAAAAATGTTATGCGAATTAAATTCGTAATAAGTATTTATTTTATTTAATGTAATTGAAATAATAATCGCATTTATTTTTATAGCCGTTTCAGTAAACCAGAATTAGTCGAGCGTTGCCGAAGAAATAGGCTCAACTTAGATATATCAAAAAGGGCGGTGGCGGCAGCCAAATTTCACAGCGGGAAAACTTCAGGAGAGAGAAATGATGGCGAGCGAAATCGCTGGCAGAATATCAAGTAGGTGTAGGGACATGGTCCTCTGATATGAACCATTCGTCAACGGTGCAAGCGCCAAAGGAGGGATGAAATGGAACATGTACAAGATACCTACAGGCAGCGCACATAGAAACTGCAATCTCTAAAGAATATGCGTTCCAATACTATAAGTACCATATATTGTATATGTATGTATATACTATCGCATGTATGTACAGTTAGTTGAAAAAATAATAGCTACTAGTGAATACCCATGAAAAATAACGAAATGACTACGATAAATACTTAATAACGTTTTTTTTTTGTGGATATATGCTTTCCATTTTGTGGAAGTAAATTTTCTATGTTGTGATGATTTTTAGAACGAATAGTTTTACGTTCCATAGTTTCTTCTAATGCCTATATTTTATAATGTAATGCTTGAGCATATGCAACCAGCATAGTAACTCTAGTATAGCAGATTATAAAAAACTTTACATTTAGATATGTATTATATATATATATATATATATATAGATATATATATATATATATAATATATATATATGTATATATATATATATTATATATATAGATATATATATATATATATATATATAAATATATATATATATATATATATATATATATATATATATATATATATATATATATCTATATATATATATATATATATATATATATAAATAGATATATATATATATATAAATATATATATATATATATATATATATATATATATATATATTATATATATATATATATATATATATATATATATATATATATATATACGTTTCCTAATATGATAAGCAAATCTTGTAGGTATATAGTAGGTATACTATATATAAGAATTAACAGAAATAAACTTAAACATATGGGCTTGGATTTGAAAGTAAATAAATAATTTTATATTTAAACACCTGTGTTCTTAAGATCTTAGCTTGGTAATTTGAATATTTCACCACCCATTCGTATTTTCTTCCCTTAATCGTCGTGGGGTGTATCTTGTCTGTAAGCGCGTGCCGCCGCATACGGAAACTAAGCACGTTCGCGCGCTGACGAGGGACGGCAACGCAAAAATGTTCATTTGTTCTTCATTAATTTGAATTATTAGAATTTCGGGACGCGCGACCGTGTGAATTACGGCGCGTCCCATCCTATATAATACACACAGAGCGCTACCCACTCCAGCCTGTATAGCGACATTTTTAATTTGTGAGCAGCGACGTGTCCAACGTTTTGTTGTTGCGCACGATGGCTACTTTTTATTTATGCTTCAATTACGCATGTTGAAAACAGTGTATAAATGTTTCGGCTAGTTTTAAAATTGTCATAATTACATCAGCGTCAATTTGAACTTGATTAAAATTACATTTACACTTCAACAATTCAACAATAATTTTTACTAATTCCTAATATAATTTTCACACTCAAAATGTATGTAAACTAAATAATTAAAAACATTACACTTAGTTGTGTATTTTAAGGAGCATTTAAAATTGTTTTTATTCGTCAAAAATGTAGTTTACACTAATTATATTTATTGCCAAACTTGCCTATAATATATGTAATATAGGTTGTCCCACGCGAATAAAAGTGCGTTACATAATTTACACATCAATATAGCGCAGATGCTCGAGAAAAATGGCGGAGCCGCACCGCGACCAAAGTTTGTAATTGTTATCGGATTTATAATCGGATTTCCGGAACAACTATATTAAATATTGATAGCACTGGGGACCTGTCTATGTATGTCATCAAATATCCCTACATGTTTTTAGGGAAAATATTAAAATTACTTGAACATTAATATGTTAGCGGGTTTGAGGTTTATTACAAAATTTCATCTCCAAAATAAATTGTTATTATAAAAACAGTAACCATAAATTGTATGATACCATAAAATAAAAATAGCAAATAGTGACCTCACGACAAGATGTGAAGTGAACTTGTCCTGAATAAACAGTGACTTGTTATTAAGTTGTAACGTTCCCCACGACTGACTCTCTATAACGCCTATTCGCTAAAATTGATAGTATCTGATTTAAGTTATATCTTGAATTACTTAATAAAGTATAAAGTACATAGCAATTTGCTTTAACGGTCAATGATTTCTGACAATATTTTATCCTTCATCACATCTATTAGAAAATCATCGCATTGATTGGCTTATTTATAGCTCTGTTAATTTGTTAATCAATTATTCAAATATACATTAATGACAAATAACAATTATATATATATATATATATATATATGTATATATATATATATATATAATGTTATTTAATAACATTTTCAGATTCTATATTAAAAAATATGTAAATTTACACCTATTTTTAACCGTGTATTAACAATATATATATATATATATAATATATATATATATATATATATATATATATATATATATATATATATATATATATAAATAAAAGATTATTTGCATATGCGATTATTGTTTTGAACGATGAGAGAATATATTATGGTTATTCGAGATAGTTTTATTTTTGTTCAGTTGTAAGCAGGTATTCATGCGATTACTAAGGAAACACAGGAAACCATGTTTCACATGTGCCCGAGTTCTTGCGCTGTGCTCGTGCGTCGCGTCGGGTATCCGGCAGTGAACAAGATTACACTGCTGGACGACGTTCCTTCTAATCCAGTAGGATTAGGAGCGCAATCAGTAGCGTTCAACCCACCCAACCTAGACACGGTTCCGGAAAATAGTTCTACAAAAACAATCTCCTAAAAAAACGAAAGGCCAGGATTGTTTGCATGATAAAACAAGCACGAATCAAAGATATTCACAGCGATGTTCATGTAATTTTATTTTTAAAAGAATTTGTACCAAAACATAACTTGGGGTAGCTATATGAAAAATCTATGAATAAAGAATATGTTTGAAACCTAAAATGCTACTATTTGTTCGTTATTAGTGAAGTTATCCAATAATACAATAAATTGAAACGCAGCAGTTTTAACGGAGCAAAAATATGTGAATATAGACTCTAAATGAAATTGCTTGAACAATTTCAATTTTAAATGTACTCCGTAAATCTGTAGAGAAATCTATCTTTTCCAGTCGCCGAGACCGCACACACAAGTAAACACATTTGCCGAGATGAAGTCCCAGTGTTGTTTCTCTCTCTCGCTAGAGTTGGTTTGAACATAATTTCAACTTGTCCGCGTTTTAAATAAACACAACAAAATTCGCGGAACAACAAAACGCATGAGTAGCAAAAAGTCGGTAGGGTTTCCGTCGCAACCAGTACCAAAACCATCCGCGTACCCCAACCTCCCTCCCCGCACATATATTAGAACTGCAATATATCAGAGTTTCTGTTAAATCCACCTTGATGAATGTTTTTGGCTGGATGCCGGAATAAATCCTCAATGCATACCAATGAAGTACATTCAACGACGCAAAGCACACACACCGATTCGCAATTGCTGCCGGTAGTGTCCACGTTCAACCTCTCGCAACATGGTATCGGTTAGCGGCGATACGGGCCCAACAGTTACCGTGTACTGTATGTGTATGATAAGTCTTATGCAAATGCGACTGCTTGATTTACAGGTTAATAGTTTGCCGAGCGGGGATTTTTTGTGTGTGTTGTCGCCGCATATCATACGCAAAACAGACAGATTGCGGTGTTTACGTAGGGGATGTTAATTTCTCGTTGTTGTTTTTTTTTCGAGTATTTTTGTTTTATAGACTTGATTCATGATTTGTAACTAAACCTAATAAAAACAAATTGACTTACCTTTAAATATTACTGCGATGATCCAATAATTTCCTTACGATTGTCCTCACTTCACTAGTTTATACACTTATTCACAATAAATATTCGTCTAACACACGCACGCACACTTACATATATGTGAATTTATATGAGAGAAACACTCACGCACCATCACTATTCGTACACTTAACACATATTTAATACAATACAAACATCCACAACTACAGTCTACCCTGGACTGACTGGCTGACTGACTAGAATTATGTTTAAACTTGTCTACCGGTTTTTAATTTCTTTAATTACCAATCAAAACTTGTAACTGTATATTTCTGGGTATACTACAATGAATAGCAAGGCTTTTATATATGTATACACAATTAAAAAAAATTTTGTACTCGTTATATTTTAGAATGCTATTCGTTTGAAATTAAAATAGTAATCAATGTTGTTATAAGAGTTATTAATAGCACAAAATAATGTCTGGGACTGTAATTCAGTTATTAAAAATTATAAGGTTGATAACAAAATAGTAAGAATAATTAAAGTTTTTAAAACATATGACTTTTTATTAAAATAAATTACAGTCACACATAGACGACAGGCAATATTATATATAAGTAGATAAAGATTATGTTACACACTGAAATTTTCGGTTTTTTGTTTTTTCTTATTTTGAGCAACACGGAAGCAACAAAATAACAAAAAAAAAATCCTCATTCACATATAGGTAGGTAAATAAAAATAAAAGTGAAAAACTGATAATAGGTGAGAAAACAACAATCTATATTTATAGATAATAATAAAACACTATGTTCTACGTTTATGGAAATTTTACACAAAAAATTGTTCAGTATTTTTAAGGTACCTATACATTGATGTCGGAGAAATGATTGGCGACATTTTCTTTTTCACGAAAAACCGCGGCAATAAATATCTACTATTAGCCCTGACACACTGCACACACTTGGACTGACAACATACAATCGCAAATACAATTGAATATCAATTACAAATTTCCAAATTCATAAAAACCGAAGAGAAACTATACTGTTTAGTATCAAATATTAAAAGTTTGATTCATCTTTTTAGTTTAACGTATAAGATAAACATCTATGAAATATTATGCAATAGACAGTGTTGTGAGAAGTTTATATCTGTTTTTGATACCTATTTTTAAGAACGACGACAGCTTTGTGTAAATAATCGATATTTATCTCAAAAAATGTAAATAAAATATTGTCATTATTTATAGATGTGTGTGTTGCCTCCTGACACAAGATGTATTAACGCAATAAATATAATTTGAATTTTGCGATTGAATATTGTACGTGACCACAATTAATCACTATATACATATATAATTTATCAATATTAATTAATATAATTAATTACAGTTAACATTAAGTACATTATTTTTTACGTATACATTGTTGTACTTTCGATTCCATTAGAAATTAAGAGCTACGCGTTACGCGCATACAACTACTTTCGTAACGCCAAAACTAAACGGGATTTGTGATTGGGTAAAATGATAGGAAAGCGTTTGATTTGTAAAATAATCATTTGCATATGGATGATGAAAATGATGGAGAATTGAAATGTTGTACCGTAAGGATTGTTTAAAAATGGACGCGGTACTTTGACAATTATTATTTGTACAATGGACGAAATGAGGGATGAGGGCAGTGTGCTAGGGCCATTTCAAGCTTCGAGAATTATACTACTACACTACATACTCCAGTCTATACATTATTTTAGAATCGCCATGGAATGCACAATAAATATATTTCGAAATTTGAAGTTAAAAATAATTTCGGAAATTACCAAAGTATCTATGGATAAAACTTAACTGGCAAATGCATATTGAAACGGTTTTATAGACGAAATGGAAACAAAATAGCGAAAATATACGAAAAAATACGACTAAACCCGAACTTTGCTCAACAGCTAAACCTTATGAAAACAATTCTGTTTGTCTATATGGGACATATTTTAAATAATGGTTTTTACAATACATCTGTTTTTAACTTCAAAAGTAATAAGCTTTTAAAATTACTAAATAAAGAAACATTTTTTATTTTTTATAAATTCATCTGGAAAGTTTTCACTTATAGTTATACTGATTAAAAGCGATCGAACAAATAAATTGTAATTAAAATTTGTCTAAGTTTTATAAAAATATTTATAACTTTTTTTAATTGTCTGCTTCTTGGTGCTAGTATTTTTTTGACGACTGATCAAGACATGTAATTTTTGTGTCAGTATTAAAATTGTATTCGATTTTGATATAAATATATTTAAGGTGCACCCCAAGCGGACCCTTAAGCTACGAATTTTACATAGAAGAAGGGAGTGTGGCAAGACACGGGGCCAGGATCTGTTGTTCAATACAATCAGAGATCATATACAGTCGCACTTGTTTTAAATTTATACAATAAGATAATCGATCCGGTAAATGGGACAAATATATTTTCTAAACACCCCAAAACGGGTGTCCACCGTTCCCATCACAATAAAAAAGAATTTTGTTGTCAGCAAATATATTTATGCATTTTATCGTCTCGTTATGCAACTAACGTATCATATAATATGTATATACATCGCCTGTTATACAATATTCTTAGATATAGTTTTAATTTTCGTCAATAGAGAGGCTGTATTTTATTCAATATTAATAATCCTCACTCTAATTTTTAAGATTGCACTGTTACTTGATTCCTTTCCGAGAAAAGAAAATTCGCACACTAGATTCATATACACAATTTAATTTTTACAGTGTTATATATGTACAGTTTCACAATAAAGTTCTGTAAATTAGTCTTAATATTAATTACGTATTTTGCAGATTTTTAAATCACCAATAGGACAAGTATTATCTTTTTTTTTTAATTATTTCATATGTTCACATTGTTCTTTGTGAAGTGTAAATTTATGGCACATAATAGTTAATAATTTCTCACAAATTTTTACGTATATAAATTTCAATTAACCCTTAACAAGTTAATGTTTTTTGCACTCTTATATAATTATTTTTATTTGTAAACATTGGAACGTAATTCAAAAAATAAATTTGAATTTGACGTGTAAATTACGTATATTAGGATTATTCAAGGTATATTTTTTATTATTTTATTTTATTTATTTAATTTTAAATATAGTTTATATACTTATGGATTACTTATAAATTATTCTTTTTATACACTTACATATTAAACGGTATACACATTTTCACATTTAACCAGTGTTTGGTGTTCGTTTTATCCACTGGGTAATGGGGAGGGGGGTAGTGCGAGAGAACTTCAGTCGACGGTGGTCCAGTAAACGGATGAATATCCGGATGTGGGTACAGATGCACCGGAAGTTGTGTGACGATGCGTTTGTGTTCTGTAAAGAATTAACTTCTATAAGTATACATATTACGTAAGCCAGTTTTATGTTTTGTAAATTAATCATTTTTATTGTTAAAGTATTTTATATTTAAGAGGATACTTCACGCTTGTTGTTATGGTTTAGTTTATAACATACAGTAATCGATAGTTTCTGTAAAGAATGTTCCTATACTGCTCAGTAAAGGTAAATAATTATATCAACATCTTCAGCCTTTTTTTTTAACAAAAACTAGTTGAACAAATTAGAATTCAATATAATGCCACTTATTATTTTGCATAACTAAATTGCTCAAACAGTAGGTGGTGCAAAGAGTGCGACTAAATGGCATATAAGAGTGAGACATCTAGAGATATTAAATAATATAGTTTATAATGAAAATGAAAGACGCTAAAAATAGTTTAATGAAAAATAAATGCAAAAACATATTTTCTCTGTAATCATTTGTCATAGTTTCTAACTTAGGCGATGCAGATGATAAAAAATAATTTATAAACTAAGTTTCTGTTACTAGAATGTACCATTTTACTGGCGCCATTGAACAACTGCATATGAATAGGAAAAAAGAAGTAAATTAACATCAATAACTCATTTACACCTTTCGGTTGGAATAATTAAAGCACACGAAAATTAATAGCGACACGAGCGCCAGTCGACGATCGTGCATCATCGGTTTAAGTCTGCGCCGGTAAACATTGGTGGCAGCACTATCGGTCCGTGTGTATGGTGCGCGAGCATGCGCGTAAACGGAGTCGCTACGTAGCCACTAGTCGTTTGTTACACTGATTTATTGCATGTTTTGCCGACTGAAAAGTTTTAATTATGTAGTTATTTCGCTGGAGCCATCAAAACGTGATAATTATTTAGCGGCCGGTGACATATCTGGAACTCTGCGCGAAATTCTGCTATTTTGTAAATGGATCTAACTCTAAAATTAATAAGCGTAGGGGCGCACAGGTAGATGTGTTGTGGTAGGTCAATTTTTGGACCCCGTTTATTGATTTTTATTGTCTAAGAATTGACAACCACCACATCTATTACTTAAGTTAAAAATCTAACGAATTAATATTATTTAAACTTGATTAACCCATCATATGTAATCCATTAACTAACAGAATATTTTATCTGAAGCTTTTATTGTTACTTTTTTATACGAATGTATTTAAGGAATAATTTTCTTAAAATTTATATTTATTTACTATCTAAACAAAATATACTGATTACGTATAAGAAAGTTCAGTGCAATACACTGCAGATGTTTTATATTATTACTTTGATTAAAAGCCTCTTAAGTCTACCATTTACACTAACAGCAAAATAAATCACACTCATCAATAGAAAAAATATTTACTCCTACGATGGCTTAGGATTACCGGTTATCTGAATGATCTATGACTAACGTTCGCATCTATATGAAAGATATGGCAGAGAAAAACACAATTTCGGCAAATGTCGCCAGTTCATCCGCAAATATTTATACGCGATCGAAATTTCTTTTTGTTTGTCTTTCGTTATATTCTTTGTTTTGTTGGACATGGCGACTACCATTCGGATTCGGACATCCATAATGTACCAGGGAGGTTTGTTTTATTTGTATACATACAAGCACCCGCATTCAGGGAGAACGTTGACAAGTTGTCTGGAGATATATTTGGTAAATAAAGTTTCAAATATAAATGGAGCGGATACATTTATCGAGTGTATTATATACAGAGGTGACCTCAATACTGCACTATAACGAAGAAACATTGTATACTATGGATCATGAACTTGGGTATAGTGTTATGCTTAAAGTTACTTGAAACATGACAAGACTTAGTAAATTAAACAAAATATATTCAGTTTACACTAAATTCAGGAATTATTATATTTTTAACTAAATATATAGATTATTTTCTCTTAAAAAAAAAGTTCTTTGTAATGACGCTTCTTTCTATAAAATATGAACACGTAAATTTCAATTAAATAAATAGTTTTTTTTCATAGAGAAAATGTAAATAAAAATAAAATAGTTTAATGACGCTAAATATGAAATGAAGAACACAAATTTAAAATGTTGTTGAATTATATATATTTATTATTATAAAACCAATATTTATCGATTAATAACTGCTTTTAAATATAATATTTTCGAATTATAGTCAAACAACTAAAATGTATAGATTTTTATAGATAATTTTATATTTATAATAATTGTATATCCATTTTAAAAATTGGATATATACAGCATAATATTAATAATAATAAATGAATATATTACAATAATCGAACGAATAAGAAAACTTTGAAAATCCATTTGGAACTTTTCACATTACCCCAAAATAAATTTATAAAATTCACCGGCGCAACAATCAGAAATTAATATTTAATGTTTGACGATAAAAACTAGCCTAAAAAGTTCTGCTGTGAAAACAGATGCTCCATGGCTGGAAGAATAAAAAAACTGATGAATTTTAACGGATTTTCACATAAATCCAATACAAGCGAAGCCATGGCGCTACAATCGAAACAACAACCGAGCGAAGAGTAAAAAACTGTTTGTATTTATGTTTCTGACGTCCAAGTTTTACGGAGCAAAAGTCATTGAAGAATCCGTGCGGCACTCTATCAGACTTCCAGGACTTGGACACGTCTCAATACAAACACCACAAATCAAGGAACGTTCCCGCAAAATCAAACACAGAGCCGGATTAAACTATATTTTAAATAAAAAATTATCTCAAACTTCCTTGTAGTAGAAATTATTATTTTGAGTTTTTGCAGTTTATTTTACTATTTATATTATTCTGTTTTGAGACAAAGGTCCATGTGTTTCAAATATATATATATATATATATATATATATATATATATATATATATATATATATATATATATATATATATATATATATATATATATATATATATATATATATATATATATATATATATATATATAGAATTGAGTGCATTTTTATTCGTTTTAGAAAACAAACGCGATATCTTGTAAACCACGACGTAAAGTTAATGGAGCGACAAATATCGTGGCACGGCATAACGTATTATGCGCACTCATAACCGGACTGTCTTTGTAGCATGTGTGTCGTCGACTACGGTACAGGACACAATAAACTATATCTCCATTCTACGATTTACAACCCCGTGCATTTACAGTTGGATACTAAATTATATTTATAATATTTATAATAAAATATATCTCTAGACGCTGAAAAAGAACTACGATTGTATTCTGTCTGCTGTTAATGTTGAATGATACCGAAACTCGAACGTTTTTCATGAAAACTTAATTTTGTGTTCATTATAATTTGTTTTTTTATGTAGTCAATACAAGACAATTCAGAAATTGTTTAAACAGTCTATTTTTCGTAAGAATAAAAATGAAAGTAAATAAACATATCTTATTTTTTTCCCACAAATTTAGGTTTACAAAGTTCGTAAGCTTGATATATTTTTTACTCTATGTCATGTGTTACCAGCAAAATAAAGAAATATATTCAGCTGTAGAAAATATGATATTTAAAATATAAATAATTAGTTAAGTACTAACATATATTTCTCTCAGTGAGTCAGATGATTACAAAATTTTTTTTTTTCTAAAACTAAACTTCAATACTGAATTGATAATTGATAAAAAAAATGTTATGGTTATTTATTTAATAGTTCCTGTGAGCGCATTAGACAGCCTCGCTAGTTGGATGCAAATACACTGAATTACAAACATACAAGAATAAATCAATTATGTCATAGTGATTAAGAATAATGAAGGCAGCCAAAGCAATCATGATTTATAACTATTTAATCATCGACAGAAATACATGGCATATGGATACACTTATACAATTAATGGTATATAACCTAAAACCAGAATATACTACTCAAGTAATTAATACAAAAAAATAGATAGAGAATAAAAATATATATTACATAATTTGTGTCTTAAATTATAATGCTAGAGAGAGGGCGTGCGAATGCAATCTAATTATTATCTTTTAAATGTATTTTGCACCTGTCTATTATCATTAGAGGTTTCATAAAGTCTCTAATTTAATTTTACATTGATATTAATTAATGACGCTATAAACACCATCTGATGATAATGACAGATGTGTATTCAACGTTAGATTTATCCGAATACAATTATAGCCTAATAAAAACCTAATGATTACGTAGTATAAGATATGAAATAAGATTTATAAATCATTAATTTCTTCCAAGTTTGGTCAAGATGTGTTTAATTTCCATACTAAATCAAACATATTAATCCTTGCATTTTTTTTTCCAATTAAAAATAAAACTCGCTATATTACAAGGTATTCAACTAATTAAAATTTAGACCAGATATTCTTAATAGACTTAATATTTACATGCATAAACAACTTTTTTTTGTAAATCATTCAGCAATAAAAATTGCTATGAAATAGAATTTTATTATTTATTATATTAAAAAAAAAAACAAACTAATTAAGACATGAAAGTAATGTTATCTCTAGGTAGCTCTAATTAGAATATGATGTAGGTACACGAAATGGAATTTTGTTTAAAAAAGAAATGCACAATTTAATTTGACAACAAAACCATGTCACTTTTGAAAACTGTCGCAGAATAAAACTGTTAAGTAAAAAACATTTAATAAAATATATGAATCTTAGTGCGGTTAGTGCTTAGAAGTATAAAGACCATTCTAGAGTACAGAAGTTCCAAGTTAGGCTAGGTCGAGGTTACGATTAGAATATTAAGACACTAATTTGTAAGTGTGTCACTGCAACAACTCGAAGTCCTGCTGCATGCGAATCGTCGCAAATGATTTCTGAGTCTTGCCCACCCGGACGTCACACCATCTCTTTCTTTACCCTTTCCTTATGCATCCTTCTTGCACTCACGCAAGTACTGTGCGTGTTTCTTTGTCTTCCGGGCACAGGAATAGTGGCACCATCCTCGTCACTCTTCATCAACACCTTCGCAGAGCAATAAAAATAAATCCACGTATGTTTACATTGCCGGAACGTGCCGTATGAAGACGCCGTATTGTTTTGCTGGTACGACGTGTACCTAAATATGCGCGCAACTTCGTAACATGTGATTCCACTCACTGCGCGCGCTCCTAAGAAGTATTTCATTGTTAGAAGTCTGTATTGTGCTCAGTGTCAACGGTAATGGACTCCCAGAATGGAATTATAACGAAATAGTTGATGAAACTAACATTCTACTTCTACTCAAAGCTGAAATGAAAGTTTCTAACATGGGATATGATTGTCTTTTTGGGTGATTTATATTTTAAAACTTCTTCACGTTAACTACTAAATAAAATTCACTGAGACATATTGTGGGAGCAGATATACAAATATATTTATCACAATTACACAGATTTTAACAGGTAATAGTATTACAGATTTAATAAATATGTTTATTGTGTCACTTTTCTAATTATAAATATATTTGTCACTAACGATTCTTCTTAGTGTTGTAAATGACGTCAAATGTAACTAAAATAATTTGCTTCAATAATGATGAAATATTAAAAATAATTATTTACAGTTGCTAAACAATCAGTTAAATTTTTGACATGATATGTATTTTTATCTTTCGTATGTTTTCCCTAATGTTTTCTCAAATCAATCATTTCTTTTATCGCAACTTCATTAAAAACTTTCCCGTTTTTATATCTAGCCATTTAATGTTAGACGAATTAAAAAGTATCTGTTAATTCAACTGTAACAGATAAAAAAGTTGGAGTTACAGTATACAGTGGCAAAAAAACTGCGGATGAAAAAAAATAAGGGTGTCGTCCCGTTTACGTATACAAGCATTTAAAATTCAAATAACAAGTGTAAATGACACTGCGTTAATTGTGGTTTATCTTTACTGGGGATCCCCTGTTCTCTGTATATCTTCATAAACTGACGAGTGTGTAATCATGCTACGGTGGCGCCGACCGACGTCGCACGGCACATCCTCACACTAACACAGTAAGCATGTCACACACGAGTTTAAAATATGGCCGCATTTAAAATGGATTAAAATAAACCAAGCCCGAGTTGAAAAATACATGCTTACGACAAAACGTATACCAAGCAACATAAAGCTATGTGTACCTGTCCAGGATTTATAAGATAGCATTAGTTTTTTTTTCCAAAACAAAAATAATAATTTTTATTTGATACAGTAAAAACATTTGTTCATATACCAATAAATACATCTTTAAATTATATTAAGTGGAATTAAGAATGACATTTTTCAGATTAATAACATTTGTAAGAATGTTATTATTAAATTAAATGACAAATTTTCTAATAAAATAACTTTAATTCATTGTAATTGCTTTCGAAGCAAATAACTAAACGACTATCCTCTTTGTGAGAATTCCTATTTTGCCGACAGAGGGATACAAAGGTTGTGTCTTGTTTAGCGATTGTATTCATGCACAGCGCATAATAATACTCAAATATTTTATTGCATTTTGCTATGGTGTGCGAATACCATCACATATGTATGCAGTGTAAGCCAGTGGCCACTGAGAGAACAATATAAACAGGATGTGAGGCACACACACATGAGGAAGTTGTGTTTTGATTCGCGCGGCGTCCGTGCCACGGAGCCACAGAACCGCGATGCAAGCGACGCGCCACGTCGTCCTGTTCAACCAACAAACATCCTCATTCGCTTGTTTACGTTTCTCTTTCTCTTATATTTTTTGTTTCTGCGTTTTTTTTTTGTGACGGAAAACTTTTTGCCAAAAATGATACAGAAATTTTTGAAAGCATTCAACCGATGTGTTGTGTGTATACGTACGAGTTATATGTTTCGATATTATACACCAACACACACATGATTCGCCTTTTTCCTACGCTTATTTTCTATCTCTATAGCTTTCTAGCCATAGGCGTCGATGCGTTTTTTACTTTCTTATACGACGAATAAAAGAAAGTACTTTAAGACTGCCATTTAAAAGATATTTAATTGTTTATAATGTAAAGCTTATTATATAGAATAAATTTAAAAGATATCGAGGAATGTAAGTCATCCTTCTAATAATGGTCATATTGACGTCGATACTTCTTAATAAAATAATATATTACTATTATGGTAATTTTATTGCATAATAAAGTTTAAAATTCTGTATAATTAATTGCTACAGGTAATGAATATTTTGTTTTATTTATATAATGCGTATCGCCTTCGCAGTTCCAATTTCTACGCCAATGGTTGCTGATTATATTTTTAGCTTCAAAACATGAAACGTCGGATTGTATTCAGGCTCGAGTTGGGTCTTCTCTTTGCTTGGCGAGCAGACTTACTTCCGTTCTGACGACATAGAGCCGACAGCGTTAGAATACGATCGTATCAGGCGTAAACACCCTGCTGCTACCCAAGAAATACGCCGATCTAGTAACAGTCTATCCATTTCTATACACACATATCTAACACACGCACACACACTCATGGGCGAGTATACTGGCTCCGTTTCTGATGAGCAACACAAAAAAGGAAAATATAAAAAAGTTTGTGAAAAACTGCAGTAAATCAAGCGGGTCTATGATGGCGTAGTATTATTTTATTTGGCCACCTCTATATACACAATACGTCATCAATAAATAATGCTGTTATGTGAAATTCAAACTATCATATATTAGAGATATATTTGGTCAGATTGAATTTTTATTATAATTCCACCTGAACCGAAAAGATCGCAGACGCTTTTCAACTGTCATAAATTTTAAAGCAACATAACAAGTCACATGATTTATGGAAATTGTATCGAGTTTTCGAATTTTAATAGATACTTATAATATTTCGGGTTTTTGACGCAAATTATTAATATTGTTCAGTAGTCGATATAATTTTCCTCCAATTCATTTTAGGAAATTGAAAAAGAAGCCATAAAGGGTTAAATTCAAAATAGACTAAGAATCTAATCGTATTTTATTTCATTTCTATTGAAAGCCTTCGAGAGATATAAATTCTCAGAGATAGTGCCAAAAACGAGAAAAAATATTATACCATCAATCTACATTTTTTCGAATTTCGGCTGTTGGAGCGTCACCCTTATCGAACCTCGATCTATTTCTTCATTCGAGGGGGTGGTTGCACCCCTACCACGTCGAAAAAACGGGTGTGCACCCATCTTCTGCGTATACCGCTAGTCGAACCGTATAGCCAACATGGACTTCGAGTAATCCCTCACCGAGTAGACAGTTGGTTCGTTGCTATGGAGATAAATCTCACTTGCCACATCTAATTGGTTCCCTTCTTGTGGCCAGCAAGCCCCTCACCCTTACACTCGCTTCCTCAACCCACACGTTTAAGCAATATGTCTTTGTGTGTTCTGTGTCCACTTCGATACATGTCATACGTCACTGATCTTTGTAATTGGGAAGCTAGAGGCTTATACTTTTAAATTTGGAACTGTATACATATATAGTCTCTTAGACAAAACAAACATTTTATGTACATATATATTAAATATATATATATATATATATATATATATATATATATATATATATGTATATATATATATATATATATATATATATATATATATATATATATATATATATATATATATATATATATATATATATATATATATATATATATATATATATATATATATATATACACCCCAGATCAGACACAGTGTACGCATATGACTTTTAATCTTTTCCTAACCTAATTCAAAATACCCATTCGGTTCATATAATCATAATAACATATGCGCAAATTGACGACGATGCGTAGCATCATGTATAACATATAAATATGATAGGAGCGCGTTGAAGCAGCTACATGAAGCGTAATAACAAATGCTCTCCAATTCCGCGTACATTTGGCATGTGACCCGGCCTAATTAGCACCCCATTGTTTCAAGCACGATAGATGGTTAGGATACAGAAGAGTGGGAGAGGAGATGGAACGAACATCCCTTAGAGACTAGGACGAACAAGAATGGAAACGGGATAGAAGCATGTATGGTTTCTGCGTGTGTGTGTGTGTGTGTGTGTGCTTTTTTGTCTCCGTAAGGCCTCTCATTATTATTTCAATTTGGGGTGTTTTTATTGTGGTTGGTAACACTGCGACACGACTCGCGGATGAGTTATGTTTTGCTGCTCCGGCCCTAGGGGTCATAGGTCAAATGACTCTGTTGACCAAGCGCTGTTCATATTTTATTTGTGACCATGGGTCGAGTAATTTTAGGAAGTTGTGATCGAATTGTAATTTTTTATTACTCTACCTACATTTTATGATTTATAGGCTAAATTGTATAAAATAAAAATGTTTCCTGCTACTATTTTAAATTATTTGATTTTTTCATTTATCACTTTTTTTCAATAATATGTAAATACAATTATTCCTCATTTTTCATTTTTATATCATACATTCTTTTGTCTATTTGACATCTATAATTAATGCAAAAAAAAAATTAAAAACGATTATATAGCAAATAATTTCTGAAGTCTAATATGTAAAACAACTTATAGATATAAAATGAAATTTGTGATAAATCTGTGTGTACAAACAAATAGATATTAGTTTAGTAAAATTAATAATTTTCAAACACCCATATATAATTCTTTAATTTTGGAACTGAAAAAGCTATGACATTGACTACGAAAACACCTATACCTTAAACACCGAAACAAATTCAAGATTGACAGTAAAATTGTACCGATCTATTGACAGCAAAGGCCATAAAATATGAATCTGTATTTATGTTACCGACTGGCCTTGCTATGTTGCAGGAAATGTCATACCCAAAAGGTGCCCGTACTAAATTCTAAAATTCGCATTGTATAGGTAAAAATGTAACGGAACTTTATTTTAGTAGAAAAAAAGAAATATACACCTTGTTACGCAAGGCCTTGACCATCTTTTTAGCTAATTGGTTCTGTGAAACATGCTTTCATTCCAAAGTTCGTTGATCTAGTTGACAAAGATAACTGTGGTTCTGTGGATAAATTTTAGAAAATACAAGGTGACATTTTCGTAAACGTAGCTGACCTTGTTTATTATGATTTGTTTGGAATATCGTGCGTAACAACGATAACAGTATGGTAGTCATTTGGGAATCCAAGTGCAATTGTGGATGCAATCTTATTCAATTATACGGTGTACTATTCAATATCCAATTATATTATAAAGGATGTCCGTAGTAAACGCAAAAATATCGCATGTTTTCCAGCGATATCATGCATGTGTTACAAGTTTTGTCATGCGCACACCTGCGCATGCGTTGTAGCCATCTCCAGCGCATAAATAAATCCTTGATGGCGTTGTACGTTGCATGTAGTACAACATGTAATTGTGCGTGTCCCTGTATAAGGGTTAATTTAAAAAAATATACGTCCGCACACAGTCGCGTATATGCTCCGCACTGCTAGTGTAGCGATGTAAACATACCGGTTCGAGAGTAGGGTATTGAATGCGAAATGAATTGGATTGTAGGGAAATTGAGACATGACATTTCGTTCGCCATCAATCTTACCAACGAATGCTTGTATCTCTGTGATTAACTGAGTGGTAGGACTGCCCCAGTCACTATAGGCAATTGATCTCTGAATCCCTCTATATTGAACTTGTATTACTTTAAGCGGTTTTTCATCAAATTTTATTTTGATTACAAGTTTTTTTTTTCCAACTAAACTTATATATTTGAACTTTGTATATATATATATATATATATATATATATATATATATATATATATATATATATATATAATTGTTTCTTCTTTTATTTATTAATATTTACTATTTCGATTTCAATTAATAATAAATATTTAACAATAAAGTGATTTCAGATATTTGTTTAGAGATCCAAATCACGATTCTACTTCGATATATTTCCGCAACAATATCGACGCTAACGCATCGCCACCTTCTGGCATCACGTTACCAACATTAATCACAAAACGACCCAACATATTACACGAACCAAACCAATAGAGCAACCGTCCAAACACACAAACACAGCAAAGTTGTATACCCAGAGCAAGGCCGCGCCGGTGAAAATATAGCTGCGTGTCCATCGGTCTGCCATAATGCAGAGGAAATAAGATTAAATAACGAAGAGTGGCGCAAAGAAGAAAAGTTGTGCGCGGGGAAAAAGACAATAAGTAACATCTGGCGCGAAGATTCCGGGAGTGGTGGGTGTGAGGAAAGTGTGCAAAAACGCACAGAATTATAACATTGGACTAATTGAGGGTAGAGTTATCGTGTCGGATATAGGATAGAGACATCGAGGAGTAAGAACGAGTTCTACAGAAAAGCCATAAAGCAAACTGGCGCGCACATAAATTTTCAACCGGGTGCTCGCGTTTCAAGTGTTCTCGGCCCGAGCCCGGCACATACAAATTCTCAATTAGCCTCGACGAGCTTATTGTGGCCGTAACGGCACATGGAGAGTGGTTTACACTGACGGAGAGGTGTAATGCGTTTACACTACTGCGTTGATTGCATTGTTATTTACTATAGGTACATACATGCAACGTATAATTTTAATCAGCCTTAGCTATCATTTTCTAATTTCATTTTTTATATTAATTACTTAATTATAAGTTGATTAGTTGAAATGTAAAAGTACTAACTAGAACATTCAGTTACCTATAAAAAGAATAAACAAATTTTGATAAATCTATCCGAGCAAAATTATTTATCTTACGCCAAGTGACCAGCATCATTTACATGTATCTCTAACGAACCACATTACATGATTACATTAGCATTGATATCGATCAGATCCATGTCACGTTGTGGCCTGTTTACGAGCCACGAATTTTATCGTGAATCATTTTTTATTCGCTGCTGTGTACACGGCTTTTATGTAATTAATTTTTAATATATTCAAGTTTGGATTTTTTATAATTTTATATGGTAATAACCGGATGATTATTTGGTGGTTATATGCACTTGTTTTTTATTTACAAATTTCTTCACACATAGAAAACACTTTTATAATTATTTACGAGTATATTCATTATTATAATTATAACTTTTGAGTTAATTTTATTCATTTATCTACAGTTCAATAAATATATTTATGAACCTTTTTTAAAACTATTTAATTTTTTCCAAACTATTACTGCTCCAATTATTATTTTTTTCGCTATTACTCTGCTGCGTTCATTAGATTTACCGGTTGTCAGTTAGGTATTCTTTGTTAATATATCGAATTAAAAGAATTAATTGAAGAATAACTGAAATTCATGTAACGATGCTTTAATAAATAAAAGTTGAAAGTATAAAGTAGCCGTTGTATCGTACGATCACGTTCCGAATTAAATCTTACGGGGTTGCATCCACTACACGTTAAGACGTTTGTTACGCGAAGAAGGTAAACACATCATGGTCTTATCTTAATTTGTAGAGATAGTATGTTGGACATTAATTACATTTAAAAAGGATGTATCCTATATATACTCTGTATAATATACAGCAGGCGCTGCAATACGCGCTGGGCACTAGCTAAATGGCCACGGCGGTAAATATATTAAAGCACTGGTTATCGGCAGCGACTATCTGCACTCTCGACGGCGGCGATCGCTATTAAGACATTTCGCGAAGGCACGACTTATTTTCTCCGTCGCTGTCGTCGTGTGGGCTACCCGCCACGTGCGCCCAGCTCTGACGCCCCAGTAGAAAAAGAATGTAGCATACGTATGTACACCTCATTACATAGAACACGAACTCGTTAATTACTAGTGGCCACGGTGGTTCAACTCTAAAGCGGATATTCAAAAAAAAAAAACTTTAAAAATTGTAACGCTTCAAAATACTTGGCAAATTTGCTTTTGAATTATTGTTTATAGAAGAAAATATGCTTAAACTGTTTTTAATAAAATTGTAATTTAATTGCATATTTCTGCTTCCACTATTTGGATAAACATTAACATAACAATAGAATTTAATAAAATAATATGCACTAAGAGTATAAACGGCCTGAGCAATCAAGACTAAGTATAGTGAACAAAATCCGTGTAGTTTGAAAGACAATTTAAATAATCCTCGTAGAACGCAACACTTCGCTGCAGGATTTGGAAGGATTGCACATAAATAGATGGTGTATGTGCAAGGTACATGTCGCAGTGACATTTTAACCGCGCAATTGAATCACACTTGAATTTATTTTGTTCGCCAACGCAATAAAACTGATATATTATTATTTTATTTTGGTGCTGTGATTGTTATTTCAAGTTCCGATAGCACTGAGTGATAGGACCACTTCAATATAACGTCCATTCATAATTTAAAAAAATAATAAAATAAATTCCAGACCAATAAAAAAACTGTCCAATGGTAATAAATTACGTTTGTCCAACGGGAAAAATTCTTATGTCGCCCAACGTTGAACTGAACACCAGAATTTTCTTTCCCTATATATTTATCGAACGCCTTCATCCACATAGTTTATTCCATAATATTTTCGCAGCATAGCAAAAATAGATTATATATACAACGTATCAATAGATATAAATAATTACCTAAAGTGAAAATTGCAAATGAAGATATCCAAAGGAGAAAATTAAATGGCGATTTTAATAAACAATTCATGAAGGTTTTTATGGTATTTCACCAAGTTGGTTGTAACTCAAAAGCATTTTATGTGAAAAAGACAACAAGATATAATAGTATAAATAACAAATAAATAAACCGTTTTGTTGAATAAAGATGATTGAATTCAGCTGAAGAGTAATATTACAACCATGTACGGTGAAAATACTTGAAACAAACTGTGTAGTATAGATATGTAAGGAACACGCATCCCAACGCAGGTTACAAGGCATTAGAATTTATTTAAGATATATGAAACATTATAAGTATATCACATTCTAATGGTACGCGACAGAGCGCGACCAGTCCTTCCTTACATTATGTTCTTCTTCTTCGTTTCTTTATTTCATTCTCCATTTATCCCTCTTTTCTTTTCAAAAAGCTATTTGTTACGCCAGGGCGATATCATTTCTCGTATATTCCCTCCGTTTGTCGCAATCAACATCCGGTTTTCCAGTCTGCCGGAGCAACGAGAAGAAAAATAGAAATTCGCGATGTAAGAACAGTCCGACGTGTCCATCCGCTTTGGGTAAATAACAACGTGCATAGCGCAGCAGATCGCGATTCACACACATCACCTAGGATCTGATCACACACTATACCTGTTTCCATGAATACAGTATTATTTCTTTCCAAAAAAAAATAACAAAAATAACATCCTTAAAATAGCTATTCTTCCACACACACAAAAAAACAACGCCAGTATTCTTAACGCTCTACTGTAGTCAAAATTATCTCTGAATATGTGATTTATTTAAGACACAATTCAGTATTTTTAATTTTACTTTCATATTAGTATTCTGCTATTATCTTTGAAGAAAACTAGAAAATTTAGTGTATGTTCTAATGATTATGTACGCCAAACAAGTTTTGGCGTCGAATTACAACAGTAGGTACACAAATACCAGTGCCAAGTGATAACTTAACGCGAAGATACAACCGTACATGAGTTGGGGGCCTCGTTTCATCAAATAGCAATAAGGGTAGGGTGGCAGGCGTACGTTACTCGGGTTCTACCTCTCAGAGAGCCACTCAGCTCAGCTCTCGTATAAATTGGAGGGATTGTTCTTGGATTACCGCTCAGAGTAATGCCTTGTCAGGCGGCATTTGCAACCCGATATATTTAACAAGAGATTCCACAAGCTAGCTAGAACGCACGCTCTCACCCGCGCCATATTTAATTCTGGATTTATTCGCCAGCCATATATCCGGTTAGATTTGACGTATTATTATGCCCCCTGTACGAATATAACTCCAACAAAACTGCCTGGCACCGTTACTTATGTTGGGAACCTGTTCTCATACTAGCAACACTAGAATTATTACTCGCGGAATAATATCAACATTTAAATTAATCTTCTAAATAATTTTAAATTATTACTCGCACTTCTACAGTTAACATAATACAAGTCTACGTCGCTTCAAAATCAACAACGTTGCTTATAGATATTAGTTGAATGGTGTAAGATTTGCTATAAAAGATAAGTTGTATTGACACTTAATTTGGAAAGAAATATGTTTGTAATTTCGATACCGAATCACATTAGGTCGAAGGATGTTTGCATTTGAAAAAGGGTAAGGAATAAAACTGCGTGTGTAGGGCGAAGAAGCAAAGACTGTTCTCAGCATATTTTTAAATTCTTTTCGTGACCCTATACGCATCTACAATATGTCACCCCGATAACTCAAGAGTGCCTCATATCTTACACTATATTCCTCACAGATAAGCAAAAAATGCATGAATGATTCTCAATATATAAAAGCACTATCATGTAAAGAAAATATAATTCGTAAATAGATACATTATACGAGTAATATGTGTAATACGTAATATATTATTATAAAGGCTGGTGTAGTAATGTGTACACAATCATAATTTAATTCTATAATAATGGAATTTGATGGTGGATTATAAATCGTGTAGGATGGACACGGAAATGGTCATCAGGCGTTTCCCGGTGTTTTCACGCCAGTGCACGGACACGACCGATGCGATGCCGGCAACCGAGCCGGCTGTTGGTGTAAATATTATTTTGATAAACTATAACCACACGAGCAACCACTACTACCCGTGCCAGTCTGTACAGAACGCAGGGCCTGTAAATCACGCTATTGCATCAACAACAAAAGCATCCCGAACATTTAATTAACCACATAAATAATTTATAGTTTACGTTATTTTTTCCGCACCCCATACGTCACGCTAGATTCTCTGACGCATGTGTGTATGTCCGTGTCGAGATGGAACAATAAGCGCATCGCAAACGTTGAATACAATATTAAATAAAATTAGTATTTCTTTTTAAATGTTTAATAATATCATCGTTATTTATTATTAATTACTTTTAAAATTTGCTTATTTATCTACGAAATTATATATAAAAAGAAAATAATAATGTAAAAATATATTATGTTTAAATTTAAGGTTGTATTCTGAGCACGTCTGTAAACATTTTAATTGGCTAACACTAATTTAGTGGAATTGCAAATTAAACAATTATTGAATTTCCAAATATATCAAATATAGTTTTTAATTTATGGTATGAAATATACTAAAACATCTGCACTGTCTTGCACACGACTTTCTTATATTTCTATATATAATTATTCATATTCACTAAATTAGAAATTATCAGTGAAATCTACATTATTTTGTGTATAAAAATCAATAAAAAAACTGCTAATTATATAAATAAGGCAATTTAAGCGTTAAAATATTTATAACGTAATACCCACAAACAAATAAATATCTAGTCTCCTATGTAATTCTAGGAAATTCAAAAACACTTCCGGGTTTGCGGGCTGCGCTTGTGGCCAGAAAAATAACTTATCATGTCACGTGTTGTGTTTGTCTAGTAAAAATTGTGTGATAACCAGGAAAAACAGTTCGAAAATATGTGAAAACTAACAGTTAGAACGTTTTTAAGTGTTTGTGATATCAATTGATGAACAGGATGGCGCTTATTGTAAAATGTAAGTGCATTTATAACCTATTCATTGATTGCGTCATGTTTTTGGTTATGTATGTATATAGGCAACAAGTACTTGTAATTGTAGTGGTGTATATACACTTGCACTGAACTGTTCTAAAGCAATATTTATAAATGTCTATAAATCTGTAAGAAGAATATATATGTTTGATAGGTTTATAAAATATTACAGATTCTCTTCATAGAATTTATGTTGCAATTCTGTGCAAGTAACAAAATATTTATGTGTACTATTTTGAATATTTTACTAAGCTTTGAAACACTTTTTAACTAAATCTATTTGTCTCAAATTGATGTCAAATCCAATTTGAGTATATTTTATTTTCTTGTTAAACTTTTAACAGATGTAATAGATACGATTTGTTAAATATATTGCAACTATTTTCTTTGCGTAACTATTTTAATAGCAATTTTCTTGTAAGCTGGTACATTTTTTGAGGAAATATTTCAAACAAAAGTTGTGCGAAATATTAATATCTTTCATTTAAATTGTTACTATTTTTATTGTAACTGCAACCGTTTCGGAAATATTGCAGAAACCACAAAAAAACGACTAGAGTAAATCGGTTTGAATATTCTTTTCAAAAAAAGGAAGTTTTTACAGTAATTAATAATATATAAACTATCTATTTATGAACTAAATTATACTTAATAAGCAAAAAGCGTCTTTGGGTTGAAAAAACAATATTTAAAAAATATATACCTATATAGTTATAAATTATAAACATATTGGGGTTTTTGCCCTCCAATTTGGCGTCTGTCCACCTCCCTCAAAGGGAATTCAATTAACCCCTGCCGCAGGCTACACCACCGTTGGCAGTTGTAGCCTGTCCAACACGGTAACTATACTAGTTCTTCTTGAACTGACACATGTGTGGCTGTAGTGGAACAGAATCGGAACCCTTCAATCTAACGCTGGCGTTCACTGCCGTCCGACATGCCAAACCACCATTTTGTTAATTTAATATATCGCTATTATAATGGAACATCCGTCCGCCGGACATATTGTGTACATCACAAGGACTTCACAAATTGGGTTATAATTCTTGCAGTTTTTGTGTTGTGCCGCAGCATATTGGAGTCTGTCGTCCGGAAAACAGTATATGTTTCTGTTATTATTTGTTATATCTTGGAATCGCGTGCGCTGCTGAACTCTATGGAGATAACTGATGACCACAATCTTAGTTTTCTTTGTATGTCGTACCTAATCATACCTTCCTACATCCTTTACTTAGACTTTCCTTATGCTCCTCTTAGAATTATATATATATATATATATATATATATATATATATATATATATATATATATACTTATGTATTTAAAAAAAATATATAAATTCGCAAGCGTATGAATATAATTTAGATATTTATATAATTGCAAGTTTGATGTAATAATAAACATTAGTTATTCCGTGTTGGAAACTCGATGAGGCTATTGTACCTATCAGGCTTGGTTTGTGGTTGTATCGAGTAGGGGCAAGACGAACAGTTCGTAACTTTAAAACGCGGACGGCGTGTTCAGGTAGTGCAATAATAAATTTCAATTACAGACGATTACACCTTGAAGCGCCGGGGCGGTACGAGCGTACAGCTTGGAAACATGATCCAGAGCCGTATCGGTAAAAATTTACATACAACCATAAAGTTAGTTTGCGTTGTCGTTATATGTGACTTTCAATCTTCATTCTGTGGCTAGATATGTTTTTATCTCATCGAATACGAAACTACGATTTTATCAACAAAAAAAAAAGAATTTTTAAAATTGTATCTAATTATATTTATGCTCCTCTTACGACAATATTCACAAATCTAGAAATAATATTTATGATTCATTTCGTAGCTAATTTTTGGCGTTTTATTGCATAATATCCATTTTACGCGATGCTATTATTTTATAGATCTTTGATAAATAAATAAAACAAATTAATTTTATATGAAAAAAAAATAATTAAATCCTATGCGTGGGATATTTATTATTTAACACTAAAACATCGTTTCCTAGTGGTCTTACGTTGAAACCTTAACTTAATAAATTTATTTGAAGCTTCTAGTGGTTTTCTACTGAAACCACCATATAGTGCCATTTTTATCAATTTCTAAATGCGCTGAAATTTATCTTTTTATTTTATACAATTAACTCAGATTTATGAAGAAACAATATTTTTAATCTGACAATAAAAGTTAAAGATATACATTTTAAATAATAGTTTCATCACTTTAATAAATATAACAAAACACTTGTAGGAGAGGTTTATTTTAGTTATAAATGATTTTTATGAATACAATCCTGCGAGGTTTGTGGGGTAGTTTTCATTTCACCGCAGCCTGATAATACTTTGGTTATCATCTCTGAACGTTGTGTGTACGGCACACTTGAGAAAAGTGTTTTTTTCTTCATTCAGCCGAACATAATCCACTTAAAATTCCCCTCTCTCTCAACCATTACGAGGGACAGTGACACCTCCTTTACCCCGAGAACAAACTTTCCAGTTCACCATGCTGGGAGTGACACTGGTGCGTAATCGATCTTTCTCCGGGTTTATAAAGTGGTGGCATTTATCTAGTTAACCATGAAAATATGTTGACAATTTTATGCTAGTGTTTCTATTGTATTCATCTAACGAACATTTCAATAAAAGTTGTATTTTCAACGTAATATTAAAAACATCAGCCCTAAACTTTCTTTTACGTAGTCAGTATATTTAGATTTGATAGTATATAAATTAAAATATAAAATGTTTAAATTTCAAAAAATATTTTCATTCATTGTCCAATAAAATTGTAAAGTTAGTTTATTGTCAGATTTCCAAAGGAAACATGTATTTTAGATTTTAAATGTTGGATTTTATAGTAGTACAAAGAAAACATTATTATTCATTATATATTATTAAAAATTATTATGGCCGGGCATATTTTAGCTTTCAAATTAACTTTAAACCAGAGAAAATATTTATATATAATATTTTAAATTATTTACTAACCTTTGTAACGGTTTTTCACTAAACTTATTTGTGACACTGACAATAAATGTTAAATGTCCAAATATTTGAATATTTAAAATAGTTGACATGCATAGTAGATACGATTTATTATATATAATTTTCCATACCTATGTAACTATGGCAATATAAATAGGATAATGGCAATTTTCTCGTAACTGGTACACTTTTTGAAGAAATGTTTCAAGCAAAAGTTGTTCATATCATTAATATCTTTAACTTTAATTATAACTATTTTACTGTAAGTGCAGCCGTTTCGAAGATATGAAAAAAGTGTCTTAAGTAACCATGCAATTCCGGTTTGAATATGCTTTTCAAAAATAGGAGGTTTTCTTCCCAGGCATATACAAATCTTAAGTTTAAAGTTTCATAATTTTATCTTCAACAGTGTAGGCTGTAGAGCGCTCACAGCCACACACACACACACACACACACACAGATGTCATTCCAAAAATAGTCAGACTCGATTCAGGGAAGGTCAAAAGATGTATTTCCGTTAAAACTTCGAGAATTTTTTTTTCGTGATTACAATACTTATACTTCGTAAAAGAAAGTAAAAATGCAAAGAAGATATTTGGAAACTAATTAAATATAAATAAGCTTTCTAATAGGTATAAAAAAGATTATTTGGTAGCCTGATTTTAATAGTAGCAATGAATTGTAATAAAAATGATTCAGTATCTAAAGAATAAAATAGATCTATAGTTCACATCTAAAATATGAAGTGAGTATTAGAACCAGTGCACTTTTTTTCTGCTGGCCAATACTCGGTTCACCGATGCAGTAGATTGTAATAAATAAAGTGTAAAAATAGAAAATCCGCAGTCCGTTTTTCTCTGGTGCCAAGCGAATATAGGTATGATACACACGTATGCCGCACAGTCCAAAACCTGCTTGGGCTTCGGCACCACCCGGAAACGATCCCGCGTGATATATCGACACGTAATGGTTCAATTTTTCCCGCCATTATCCATAATCCATAACCGATACACATAGAGACAATGTGGCCGTTTCGCTTTCGTAATCCAATAAAAATCGCGAGACACATTTTTATATAAAAATGTATAGCGTAGAAAAGTAAAGCCCATCGGATGGACGTGCTACGACTCTTCTGATATCTTCTTTTCGCCCCCATACTAGCAATGTGTTGAACGAGAATAGAGCTATGTGAGTTGGGCTTTGATTGTGATGTAGTGCGCATGTATATCATTTTATGTGTAACCCTTCCTCGTAAAGTCGTTTTATTTGGAAATTGATGTTGCGAACTGACAGTAAATATGTTAGATGTTGGTAAATCCTTGTGAAATATTATGAACTTGTACTCGGGTTTTCAAATGTTTGTTAATATTATTATGTTTTTCAAAAAAAAAATGCACATTTTGGATCGAATAACATTTCACTTTCGTGGATCGACTAATGCGCCACTGTAGAGAGAATTACGAGCGATGCGGCAACACTAACGGTTTCCAGTGTAAATCCATCTGCATCCGTGCGGTCGACTGACTCTGTTTGTGGCGCATCTCAGAAAGTGCATTTGCGTACGTGGTTTTGCTAATCGAGTGTTACAAGGTTTACAACTGATCGGAATACGTTTGAAATCGTTAAAAGCGTTACAAGAAGCTGTAAATATCGCTCGCTTATTTATACAAACCATTAATATTCTTAACGGTATATCTTGTCTTGTTTAATGGTTATATCAATTTCGTTATCTCTACCGACAAGTTAATACTGAATAGAGACGATAAATTTTCTCATAGTTTTGTGCTTTTTTTCTCTGAATTATGTAAATAAATCGTCTTTTGTATCAATGATTAGTTGCTACCTTCCGGTTGTAAAACATAGATATTTATTCAACTGAGATGTATAGATATCTTGGGAAATAGAAAATTCCTAATGATCAAATATTCTAATCATTTTATTTTCTTAACTAAAATTTAATTCTATTATGTTAATTATTGTTGCTTATCTAAACGCGTAGTGCCTATAAATTAAAATATTTCATATCATCGTTTAAAAACCATATTTTTTTAGACTGAATTAGATATAATGTTAAACTATTTTGAATCTCGATTTATAAATCATTAAATGAAATATAAACAATATTAAGCAAATATTCTAGGAATATTACAAAAACTTATGTTCTTTATACAATTCATATATAATTCTATAAATGGGAAATGTTCATGAATCTTCTATGTATATGTACAGAGTGTTACAATGGCTTCCTAGTAAAATTGGAACAGTGTACAAAATTGAAATAAATTGTAAAGTTTAAGAAAGGAAGCAGAAATGTTAAAGATACTCATAAATAAAGTTAAGGAAGATGATATTTTGTTTTGTTGGTTATACGAGATACGTTAATTCGGTCGAAACGATATATGCGCCGCAAAATTCGTTGCCAATATTTCGACAATGCAGTGCAGGCAATTACATCAGTGCAGCCAAAGTAACAAACTGGGAAGCATAAGTCTCAACTCACTCACAAACAGAATAAACAAACGCACATATATTATCCGCACAGGCAACGATATTAAAACGTTGGCACGAGCGCACTTTTTTCCACATTAGTAAATAAATGTATCATTGCGATATGCCAAAGCTATTTATATGATTTGTATGCGAAGTTATGCTGCTTCTGAACATACATCTGCTGATTTATACGTCTGTAAAATATGCATTATCTAAATTTGTGTTCTATCTCTTTTATTGTACTTTAAGGCCTCGTCCACAAATCACTGAGTGCGCCTGTGCCAGAGAAGAGCGCGCATTACGGGACCACGGAACGTTTCTTTTCGAGCACCCGGTGTATCGTTTATCGATACGGAGATGTCACCGTGTATTTTCTTTGACTTTATTGCACCAACCAAATATACTAACACAACCCTTTCAATATCTTTTCAATCGTATTTACTTTTTCAAATAACTTAAAGCACTTCGAAGTCAGTAGAAATTGAGATAAGATAATAAAATAAAATTTGCACCTTGCAATTTCCATAGCGTACTCGTGATTTAGTGGAATTTTAAAACGAGCTACAGAAAAAATAGTGCAGACACCACGATCCAAAGATGAAGAAAAAGAATTAAACAAAACGCAAAGAAAAAACCACTTATTAAATTTGCATTTGGTGGAATTTGTGTTCTAAATGAAGTCACTTAATCATCTTTCCGCAAGTCGGCGTTGCAGACAAAGCTGCAACACATCGGTCAGACAAAGATGACGGTCCTATTTGAGCGCAAAACTCGAACAAGGATAGCGTGCCGACGGGCAGGGAATCGCGCAAGAGATTCGCGCGCGAGTAGAGCCCAATGTTACCAACTGCAACGCAGGCAGTAAATTATTGCATATTAATCTCTTCGCTGCAGTATTAGTTACGTTAATTATGCTACGTCCGCCATATTGAGAAAGGCGCTAGCTCCGATTCCGTGGAACACCAGAGAAACCAAGAGAACCAGAGTTAACAGAGAAGTGCGGTGGCGGCGGCATGAGGGGGGTTATACAGGGTGTTCTAATAATTACAAGACCGTTTGTTAGCGGATGATATAGATATGAGAGAACGCACAGCAGAAGGATGCGCTGCCGATAAAGCAGCACCATGTTCTCTGAATGGAGCCGCCGAATTCGGCAGATAACGCCCAGCAAAAACATGATTTACCACTGTTTGAGTTTCGATAATTTATTCCAAGATTGATATTGGTCGAAGAGCCGATACGAAAAGAGTTAATTATGGACTGGCTAAGACAAAAAATCAAAGATTCCAATTGGATTCATATTAAACCGGGTAACTACACTCTATATGCAAATACATTTTTATTCTAAATCCAATTGAACATTTTCCAAAGGATTTACAAAGAGACCTGAACGATTAACTTTAGTTGTATACAGAATTATTTATTTTTATTAATTGAAATAACCGTTTTTGTAATTAGTTAAATTTCTTATAATTAAGAATACAAATCTTAGTTAAATTAAAGAAAATATGTAAGCAAATCTAACGATAAACCAACAATTTATAAGTCAATAAATATGACTAGTTAACACATTTCAATTTGTAGTAGAATCGAGTGATTTTATATCGAATAATTAAAAGCAATTACTCAATTTATTTTTCTCACACATATGTTATACGTTTGTTTACATACAACACAAGTAGTACAGGTGTTACACACACTTGATCAAAACACCTTGATTTAATTCGATAACGGTGTCGATATTTAATCATTATTAACAGCCAACTATATCTTCTAATTATCTCCATTTCAGCACATAAAATGTAATTATTACTTTTACGCACAGTTAATTAATAAATACAAAGCGAGAAAAAAAAACTACAACTAGAACTGATATTATTTGAAACTATTAAAAATTTTACTTTTAAATTTAATTTTCGTTAACAAACTATGAAATTCTTCAACTTAGTTATGTGGAAATTCATGCATATTTATATATACCAACATAAAAACATATTATCAAACAGAAATATGTTTTTTTAAGAAACATGTAAAATAGAAGTATTTTAATTTATGTATAGTGTAGTACCGTAATTAATTTTAAATTATATATATATATATATATATATATATATATATATATATATATATATATATATATTTCTTATATTTTGCGATACTTTGTATATTTTTAAAGGTGTTTTTAAATAACCTCTAATTTCTATAGAATTAATTAGAGACTTGCAATTATCTAGAAACAAATTACGTTAGTTTTTATAATATTAAAAGAACTTTATTAAATAAATGCACTTTTTTCTATGAATACAGTTGTAAGGATTTCCGCAAACTTACAATATCCCCTATAAAGGAAGCAGATGTAATTTTGAATAACTACAAAATGCAAAACAATGACAATAGAAGTTTCGTTTTGTTTGTATAGGTAAGGGAAGGGGAGATTGAGTGAGAGACACGTTGTATTCGATCTTGTACGCACGAGGGCAGAAGCTGCGTATGTGCGCCGTTAGCAGCAGGGTGTTTCCCGGTATTGGAGCCACAAGAAATACGATACGCGTCATCGCGCGCGTTCATATTAAGATATTGCCATGTAGTGCACGTCCGTCTGTGCACTGAGTTATGGCCGAGCGGCTCCCGGCTACCTCAACGGCGCGATATATCATACATACACACATAATACTGTATAGGTAGAAGATATACATAGGTACTTCACGTTTTCTGAGCTCTAGCACATACAAAAGCCGACTGGCCACGCAGTAGCCGTTGTTGCGTGAAACCAATCATTGCTTGAAAAAATATTGTACAATAAAAAATAAACCAATCACTATAAACATTTCATGATTGATATTATCTCAATAGAAAACAATATTTATACACTGAATAATCCGAGGAAGAAATACATAGTCATTGTTATATACCTAATAGTCGTAGAAGTAGCCTTGGGCGCTACAATTCTATGTCGATATACCAACGAGTCGTTTAGTTCAAGTTGAAAAAGATTGTTGGTTTTTCCCTTTTACCTTATCTAAAACACATTTCTATTTTCTATTTATAGCGTAGCTTGTTATGGTTGTTTCAATCCAGTACCTATTTAGCTTTTTTCACTCATACTATGTAATATAATTCTTAGTTATTTTAAGTAGATTTAAGCCTGGTTAGGGTTAAATAAACTTTAAATCTATTCCACATTAGATAAACTATTATAAAGTACATGATTTTAGGTTAAATTTAGAATTAAGTTAATTGAAGACTAGAGATAAATTTGGCAAAATTATTTATTAAATAAAAATTTAAATAGTTATAGATACATTTCATTTAAAAATGAATAAATGACTTCCAAATATAACACGTAAAAAAAACTAAAAATTATTTACTGATTTTCTCACAGTAATCACGGCGGGCCACCAAGCGTTATTCAAATATAATAACTCACATCCGAAATGATTTATACACACAAATTTATTATTATTATTATTCAAGGTGAGAATATTTTTAATAAATTAACACGAACAAAGCGGCTAACGCAGATAAATCACATGTAACTTTCGCTAATGAACGTAAAAAACGAAATAATTTCGCGCATTTGTTAAAACAAAAAGTTGCCAGTTCTTTCAATGCTAATCGGATTAAGTTAACAAAATCTTTATTAATAATCAATGACGATGTCTTTGATACACGGTGCTCATACATGCTCTTGTAATAAATTCGAGTTGCACGGCTCGGTAAGTCAACGCCAGCAACGCGTTCACTGGTGTAAGTAGTCACCGCGAGCTTAGCTTAGGCGATGGTAGCAACATATAAGAGTATTTAATTACTATATAATATACGAACTAGTTATTAAAGCGATATAAATCAGTTTAGGAATGTTAAACCACTCACCCAGTTGAAGCAATATGCAATACACCACTACAGAACTGGATTATATGCGCAGGAAACATCAGAGCAACTTTAAATACTGTTCCAATGAAACTAACCTGAAACAAACAAAAAAAATTGTATTTCTATTACTTTAGATATAAATTCAATAATATTCCACAATGATTTTAAAAACGATACGTATATAGCGCTAACATATTTACATCTGTGTTTTATTACTTAAAAAAATATAAAATCTTGAGCAAGAATAATCAAAAAATAGTTTATTGATAATTTTTTTCATATTTACCGAGAATATACGAAAAAAAATTTCATTTATATACGTACCTATCTATCTATATAAAATTTCATCTAACTAATAACTAAATTTAAACATGGTGTCAACGTAAAAAGTAATAAACCATAAGTAAAGATTTTCTAGGTGTATTCTAAACCATACAAAATGATGTATTAAAAAAAGGCAAGATTTATGACTCCCAATAACTTTAATATTTGCTAAAATAACAACAAAATCCACCGGTTCTAAGTTCATAAATGATTTATATAATCTGGCCAAGAAATATTTAATATTTTAATGTATTCAAGAAAAAGTTAAGAAGTAAATCTAAGCGTGCTTCTGACAGATAACATGAGGCATATTTTAAAACAAGAAATATAACACGCAGTGCGGCCGGCCAGCAGCTTCGGTTGTCAGAAACGGGGTTGGGGTGAGACGGAGGGATGAAACAACAAGGGACCACAACAAAAGTTGAGGGGCGAGACGTGATGAGGGGGATCACAGACACTCTCGTGTATAGTGAACGAGTTTCCGGTGATGGTAGTGGTGGGCGATGCCGACAACGGAATAAAATGGTGTGAACATGAACAAGTTAGAATGAAACACTATTTATGAACCATCGAAAGAGACATTGGAATCTATTTCCAGAGAGAAGAGAAAAAAACATGATGAAATATATATTGAAGATGTTTTTGTTGCTACTATAGAAATGTATCGGTGTAGGCAATAAAACTTGTAAAGGAAAAATAAAATAAAAGAATAATATTATCTTTTTTCACATCAATTCGAAAATATTTTACTTATCAACTAAGTATCTGTATGTCAAAGTAATAAATAGACATTTCGCTCCATGTACAAAAATTATATATATATATATATATATATATATATATATATATATATATATATATATATATATATATATATATATATATATATATATATATATATATATATATATATATATATATATATATATATATATATATATATATATATATATATATATATATATATATATATATATATATATATATATATATATATATATATATACATGTATAACAATAACCAACATAATTGAATTTAATAAATTTGTTATAATAAATCAAAATAATAGAATCAGTTTTTGTTTTGGGATGTATTTCAAAGTTTCTACGGAAGATAATTGTGAAAGAGTTATTTCAAGGACCATTTTGCAGGGACAAAACTGAAGTAAACTAATTATGAGTCCCGGATGGAATTTTCCCCAAAATTTGTCACGTTGTTGCTCGAATAAGAAAAGTTTTAACAGCTGGTGTAATATTTTCTCAAGGGCTGGCTGGGGCTTCGCCTCGCTAACGTTCTTGCGTACACAAACGGAACGACTTCAGTTGCGTGGCTTTAGTAACGCAGAAATCTTGACGAATGTTTGCTCGACGTTCTTCATAGGCCAATTCATGAAACACACTAACGTTCGTTAGTTATTGTGTTTTGTCTCTGTGCATTCGCTCGTTCGTCTTTTCCTTAAAATATCACCTAATCCAAGCCATCCCTCATTGTAGCTTAACTTTTGTAAAACATACGTAAAACAGCATTAGTATGGTGCAGATTTTCTTAATAGCTCTAACTTATTTTTAAATATGTTCATTGTTAAGAATTTTCTCAAATTTAATCATACATAAATAGTGATTTTATAAGACACACATTAGATTAAATCAGTGTATGTATTACAACTAGATAATCTCAAATGTCAGTTAAATACATAGCAACATAATACCCGTATGCAAAAACAATCTCACATGTGCGTGATAATGAAACGTTCGCCATTTATGACAAGAACAATTACTATCTTCTCATTGCTCGGTAAAAATTGCTGGTAAAACTCACCTCGGAGGCAGGCGGCTGTGTCTCCTTAATGCGTTCGTAATTTATTGGCTCAGTTTGCAAATGCAAATTCCACTCCCGCACCCTGTGATTAATGGCAATAAATCAAATGCCCCGCCGCTCTTCCAACTCTAAAGCTAGCTACTTTTAATTTCCAGATCTAAAACTAGCTAGAAGAGCTTTGGCGTAATTTTACACTCGGCTAAACGCTAAAGGGACGCCAGCGCACTTCGGCCAAGAATCGCCGAACTTTTTTTTAAAGCTGAGTTTTTGTGTCTATATTTTTTGTTGGAAACAAAAAATGCTAACTAGCAGAACCTTTTTTGCTCTTCTTTAAATTAATGTTGTAGAAAATGCCTTCAATTTATTCATTTTCATTCAACAATTGTATTCGTTTTATTATATTTTCAATAAAATCAAGTTTTGTTGATTCGTAAATGACAAATGTATAACTATTATATGTTATTAATACCAATTTTCGACCCCTCAATAATAAAAATTGGTAATTCGTGTCCAGTAAAAGTAATGAGCGCACAGAAAGAAAATCAATCGTTTTCTGGACGGGTTGCAGCGCGGGGATGGTGTTATAATCGCGCAATATCCGGCAGCGAGTTTCGTGTGTTCCGCTGTGTTTAGCATGGGGGGATACTTCCGGTCTGGCCGGCACTGGGCCGGGCACCGTCGGTACTACAGGTTGCCAATAAACCTATTGCTAACTACCCCCCACAACCCGTGCCTGCGCTCTCTAATGTCCTGCAATTATGCTATGTATAGCGTACACTGTGTTAGCCCACTCCCACACAGTGGACACACTATATAAGAATTATCATTTTTAAAACCATTTCATAATTATTACCAACGATTTATTTTTCATTTAATTTAAGCTAAACTAGCAGAAAAAAAACCTAATTCCTTCAAAAGTCAAACCAAAACACAGAATTGCAACATATATATATATATATATATATATATATATATATATATATATATATATATATATATATATATAAATACATATATATATATATATATATATATATATATATATATATATATATATATATATATACTGATAAATATAAACAAAGTTATCTCGATCTAATATCACGTGCCCCATTTTGTTTTCTGCTCTAAACTTTCAACATATTAAAGCAGAACACAGAGAAGCGTTATTTAAACATTTACTATAATAAGACCGACTTAACGAGAAAGTATAAATAATATAACAAATTCGTAAAACAAACATTCATCGTTGCATTATCCGTATCTATACCTACATGTTCCGGAGTACGGTGGACAATTAAATAAATTTCATTCTCTTCGCGCCGTAATAAATAAACGGATGATAAATAAAACGAGATAGCAAACGTGCCGAGAAAAACAAACAGAGTTACGTTTAAATATTAAAATTACGCCGTGCGTAAATATTTGAAGAGTGTTAGGACGACACGGTCGTTCGCATAAGCGTCGGCGTATTTTCGGCTTGCGCCAACAGTGATATTTCACGTGGGCATAATCAACACCATTAAAATTCTAATTGGATGTAATTCCTGTTAGCGAAATCTTTGCGCATATACACCTCTGCGTAAGAAGATCATAACATATAAATGGTGGATTCTTTTTATCTACAAATTTACTAGATATTGAATTTATATTAATTAATCATATAAATGAACCAAACTCTCTATAAATATTACTAAAAATTGTAAGCAATCATCACTTTGGATTATATTTAATGTGAAATCTCAAATATATATATATATATAAATGATCTAGTAGAATGGTTTGAAAATTGGCACTAGTATTGACGGGATAAGGTTAATAAGAGTAAGAATGAAAAAATAAATCTTTTAACAATACTGTGGCTATTTGGTGAACAATTAATTTTTGACACAAATCTTGTAGACATTTCTGAGCACCTTGTCGCTGTAGTAACTTGATAAACATCGCGAGTTCAACATCCTCCAATAATTATAAGAAATCGTAGACTTAGTTAGAAACGTCAGCAGTTACCGGTCAAACTATCGTAAATAACCGCATGTAAGGGTATTGTTACAACTCAATAGTAACCAATCCACGTACTGTAATAGATGGTTTTATTTATTACAGCAGCATAGAGGCGAACAATTTGTTACGGAAAAAGTACCTAGACTGCGTAATAAAAATGCTACTAAGTTGGTCCCACGTTCGTCATAATCTTCTCAACGAAATAAAAGCTACATTATTTTAATTTTCTAAATAATATCGCATATATTAATTAATTTAATTTGAGAAGGATAATAGAATAAGCTCATAATAGCTTAGGGGCTTTTATTTTTCTAAGAAATATGAATTATAATTATATAATGAATCTGTAATGTTTAGTGATTTCTATAAAAAATCTTTATTAGGATACAAATATAACCATATTGCATGGGATATTAAGATGAAAATAATTTTATGTAATTGTTCCACAACAGCCTTGATGAAAATGTATCGCACGCTACGATGGCTTTACACAATTATAAAAGTTAATTAAAATCTCGGATACGATCTTGGCGCAAAGATGGTAGAGAATTGGGGGAAGTTTTATCTTGAAGTATCGCCTCAATCCATCGCACTAACATTGCAAATAAACCCGGTCGCGGACACCGCTATAAAATTCGAAATCCGTTCGCAACGGAAGACAGATCAGCGGTGACGATTTACGTCGGTCGCATTTCTTCTTGCGTCGTTTCCGCTCGCGTACCGAAACGGTATATTTATATTGGTTTTATGCAGCGCTCAGTGCGCGCGTCGCGGCAACCAGCAACCGGCAACATACCTGCCTTCTTGCCGGCGGAGTTACGGGCACGGCCAAATCGCATCTGGCCACCTACATATACAGTGTACCTAGTGCAATGAAATCTGCTGAGTACACTTTTTAAATTGATGACTATCCTAAATATACTGTAGAGGAAATTGCAATAAAAATAATGGCTCGTGTAAGAAAGTTTTAACTGTAAATCTGACTTTATATTTTCTTCCCATGGGGTATATCGTTCGTCAGCGAACAGGAAACTTGTGCAGATAACTTGCTGTTAATCGGCTTCTGGGTGATTTAATATTTGTTTATTGGCTTCATCAATAAAAATTATTATAATTTCATCCAAAACATGTCTCTACCATGTATAATAATTTCCTCTATTGCTTTTCAATTGAAATGTCAAATTTCCTAATAATCAAGAAAATTTACTTCAACAAATTGGCTTAATATATCATTTTGAAATACACAATACCAGAAGTATTTTTGTATTATAAATTTAAAGCTTATGCCTGAATCTCTTCGAGACACCCGCTTCATTCAGTCGTGAAACTAAAAGCATTTCTATCTAGAAGTTAAATCAGATCATGCAAATTTTAGCTTTAAAATTTCGGGGAAATAATCTCGCGGTTGCCATTTTCCCATGCGTTTTACAAATTAGCATTTTGATGTTTCTTGTCACGGCACACTTCATTTCCTAGACATTTTATCTCGTACACCACGACAACGACGACATGCGTACATCATGTTCACGGACAGCTGCCATCTGCGCTGTTACAGATTTACGAGCGGAACCCGAACCACGGCTTATCCTCGTTCTATATCTGACCCGTGTTTTCTCTCAAGTCCGGTGCTGTACCAGAGGCCAGAGGTGTGTGCGTACAATCGTTTTCTGAGACTTCTTCAACATTATATGGTATGTTTGTTAAGAAGGTAAGCGTTGGAAGCAAAACGCGCACAACTGGTACACGGCTATCCGTCACTCAGTGTGATGCAGCATGTGTGCGTGCTAGCAGAAATCTTTAGAGCAGTTCTCAAAATGTATAAATATTTGCCCAATTCAATATAAAATTATTTAATGTTTCAAGTGAAATTTCCAACTTTCACATACAAAACCGCATAAAAGTTTTGTAACTTATATAAATATAAAAAATCTCATGTGCGTCTTCTGAAATAGTTAAATCTGAACATACTTCTCAACTTTCTTAAAACCTTGAGAATCTTTAATTATATAATCCACGAATCTATCCGTTAATAGGTATACCTATACAATCAATAATTTCTTGTACGGTTAATAACACTGATTTCGTAGCGAGCTTTTGATGGTCACCGCATGTCTAGCAAGATGGAAGATCTCACGTCTTGTGGCTGTAGTGAATGCATGTGACAGAGATGGAACGGTATTAGTGTGTAATAGGTGGGAATGCGATGGGATGAGGTAGGCAGATCCGTGAAATGACTTAATCCCGCCGTGCCAGCATGGATACTGAGCGGAGAGCTGAGGCACAACTATGGCAGCCTATACATCAATGTTAGAGCACCGTAGGATTGTGGGTTATGTGCGGAGTTATCTCAGTTATGTGTGCACGGGGACACACCGGTTTAACTCGCACCATCAGTGGAGCCACAATTACAATTATAATGAACATAAAATCTCCACACTGTAAAAATTTGTTTTAATTTACATAACATATCAATTTGTACGTAGTTACTTATAAAATCGTGTAAATTTGCTATTTTATGAAAATATCTTAATTTACGAAATTGATACAGCCTTATTGATAATCTTCTCCATAATGACCAGAGAAAATAAAAAGATAATTTCCCTGTATTGATAATTTCAATTGAAATTTTAGCTCGCTTAAAATTCGTTTTATCATTTTTTATTGTTATTGTTTGGAAAACTATTTTAACAATATTGAGCGTTATTCTTAAATAGGATATTTAACTCTGTTACTCAAATTTCGACACTATACGCTTTTGACACTAGAGAAAAATAATGTATGTTGTAGGTATACCGAAAATATATTACATAATTTTCCACGTGGAGCGGAAGGCCTTTATGGTATGACACCTGACACGGTGCCTATACCACGCAAATTGAAAAACGTCATTATATACCTAGTGTAGCAATAAAAATGTTAAGCGTACACCCATTTTTCATACTAATGCGTCCCGTTGTGCACACCCCCTCAAGGCGATTAGCATTTTAAAACAAAAAAGGCAAAGTGGAGAGGCCTTACGGTATCGCAGCCAAGACATGAAAAAGAACACATTGCCATATCTTTTATACAACACCCGCAGAACCACAAGGCTTGCTACCATTTAATTGCCACCTTTAGACTAAAATATCATGATGAATATTTATAGGTAGCCCGGATAGATTTAATTAATTTTAAATACATATTATTAATGTCAGGTGTTATGATTATTGGAACGGGATTCGTTATTAATTTTTACTTTCTTTTACGAAGTAATAAGTAAGTATTGTAATCACGAAAAAAAAAATTCTCGAAATTTTAACGGAAATACATCTTTTGACCTTCCCTGAATCGAGTCTGACTATTGTGTGTGTGTGTGTGTGTGTCTGTGTGTGTGTGGCTGTGAGCGCTATACAGCCTACACTGTTGAAGATAAAATTATGAAACTTTAAACTTAAGATTTGTTTATGCCTGGAAAGAAAACCTCTTATTTTTGAAAAGCATATTCAAACCGGAAGTGCATGGTTACTTGAGACACTTTTTGCATATCTTCGAAACGGCTGCACTTACAGTAAAATAGTTATAATTAAAGTTAAAGATATTAATGATTTCAACAACTTTTGTTTGAAACATTTCTTCAAAAAGTGTACCAGTTACGAGAAAATTGCTATTATCCTTTATACCTATATTGCCATAGTTACATAGGAATGGAAAATTATATATAATAAATCGTATCTACTATGCATCTCAACTGTTTTAAATATTCAAATATTTTGACATTTAACATTTATTGTCAGTGTCACAAATAAGTTTAGTGAAAAACCGTTACAAAGGTTAGTAAATAATTTAAAATATTATATATAAATATTTTCTCTGGTTTAAAGTTAATTTGAAAACTAAAAAATGCCCGGCTATAATAATTTTTAATAATATGTAATGAATAATTATATTTTTTTTATACTACTATAAAATCCAACATTTAAAATCTGAATTACATATCGTATGTTTTCTTTGGAAATCTGACAATAAACTAACTTCACAATTTTATTGGACAATGAATGAAAATATTTTCTTGAAATTTAAACATTTTATATTTTTATTTATATACTATCAAATCTTAATATACTGACTACGTAAAAGAAAGTTTAGGGCCAACACATGGCCGATGTTTGTACTTTGATTTCGATGCTATGTTTAATTCTTATATTGGTAACAACCTTTTTTTGGAGAATCTTAGGTACTTTAAGTTATGACAAAACAAGTTAATATTTTGCGTCAAAGATAATATACATCACGTACACAATTCAAACGTTTCTCTAACGTACGAAGGCATTGGAACAAAGGGCTTTATGACAGAACCAATAAATAACATCACTGGTTATATGAGAAAGTATGTTGTATAAATTATAAAACTACACATACATGACAAGCTACACAGAGATGTCGTTTCTTTAGATTATCTTGTTCAAAGTTAGAGATTTCTAGTCTCGTTGAAGCCTTATGGCGTGGCAACGTGGCCTTCAACTATAGCTACTAAATTGCACATACATACACGCTATTATTCGTATCATAAATTTATTTTAATATTATTAAATTATTTCGGTAAATGTTTAAAGAAGTAATGAAAATAAATTAGTCTATTAGCGATAACTTTTTATTACAACCAAATACATCTTAGTTAAGTTAACCAATCCAGTCTACTTTATTGTAAGATTATCTACGCAATAGATTTAGTTAAATTTAATAAATAGAATTCACAAAGCCCCAATGTTTTATTTACGTCAAATAACAAACGCATTTAGTTTCAGTTTCCAGACTATTTTGATGCAGTCAATCGGATCAAGCCGGACTTGAACCCGGATCCGGAAGTTTGCTTCAGGCCCCCCATAGTTCACGAAATGACAACGAGACCGGTTGTGTCATGTCTGTCTCTTTCTCGTCCAGCAACAAACACACATCCAAACATACAGACTCTTTTCTGCTTAGCGCCAAAGACACAGGAGCGCCAACGTGAGACTACAAGTATAGTGTTTTTCATTTTCTTTATATTACCCATGACACTCGTAAAGGCATTACCCGTGACCAAACTTCGCGATGTATTCAGACGGTGACCATCGCAGACAAATCTCTGTTTTGGTGCGGCACCGTCATAGCCGGCACCGATCAGATATTAGGCCTATCTCTTTTGAAAACACAATTTCTCTAGTTCTTCTTCTTCTTCGATACAGGTCGCTTCACGTCTTACGTCGCATTACCCCGTAACACTCCACGCACATGTCACACATAACTCGATTGCTGTTTGGGGGAATTGTTTTTGTTAGGTTGGTATTTGTTTTCCAGTCTCTTGCGGATAAAAATTTTTAATTGACTATTTATCTAGGCGGAGATTTATATTCAAACAAAACTTCAAGCTGTTATCAATGATGCTTGAAATTCTTTTAGAATATCTTCTTAAACATGTTTGGAAAATTGAAACATATTCAAGTATTGATAAATCGGTGTACATGTACGATTTATTAACGTGTACGAAAACATTCATATCATCACACCTTTCCTTATAAATAGAGTGTGTAGACAACCCTTCTAAAGATTTTTTTTCGCCCTTTAACTACTAGCTTTATTTAAATTCATTAAATTCTATTATTCTGCGCTACTTTCAATTATATTTATTCCAGAGACCATCTCACAATTTCACTCCATTAATGTCACCAATTAAGTCACTCTTTCCTCAAACCAAACCTTGTTATTGGACTCTTTCAATACGTAAGATAATTTTCTCAATTTCACACTCCTTAAACATTCAATCCATTATCCGCTTCAAAACAAATTCCTTTAAAAAATCATATGTCCACTGCAGTTTTATCCTGTTGATGCTTCGTATATATCTAACATTTTCTCCCATCAGCATATATCAATGTAGGAACAAAGTTAAACGGGATATTTGAGTTGTACGAAATAATTTGAAACACATCAATAAAATACTCGAACAAATCTATACACAGGTGATAAATTTGGCAACGCCGGGCGTCCGTCCACCATTTTTTGTAGGGCGAGTCTCCGAAATCGAATACCACACGGGGGCCCGTTCTACCTGCGCGTTCATTGTTGGGGCCCCCGCCAGATGCACGGTTGATAACGGACGCATTCTCGCGTGCGTCCCCCCTGGTCGTCGATCGTGTTAGCACCCCGCACTACCCCTCAAACACACATACATCTCCAGAGTTCGTCCACCAGGCAACCTTGGACTATTACCAACCAAACACTGTCATAGTGTGGTCCTCTTTGAAGGTCTACACGTTCTTTCAAATTCTTTACGTGTTTTTTTCCCGAAATTAAAAGTATTGTCGTATTGTATTTATCAATACTGTAGAAAATAAAAATCACTAAACATATTACTTAAATAATTAATTACTATTATAAATACAAATTTAGAAACATTATTTAAAAATAAATTAGATTTTTAACGATGAAGTTAAACATATAACAAAAATTTACCATGTTTTATAATCTTTTAAAACATCATAGAATTTAAACTCACTTCATGTCGAAGTCAATATTTCTCTCAATCTATAAGTAAGAATCGGATAAGAGAATGATGTATGGGAAAGTAGGATATACACTTATAAAGTCTGTTGGTGTTTCATCGAAAATTCAAATTCGGCAAAACCGAAATAATCAAAAAGCCATAAACAATTAATCAATCGTGTCTATAAGCAATTCCCGTCGCATCCCCATGTAATGTTCATCATTAAACCATTTGAATGCGGCAACATTCGAACTCAAAAAGTCCCTAGGAAACTCGACAAAACTAACGAAAAAATCTACATCGTATTTTGTACACGTATAAAAATTTCTCACATTATAAGTTTGTATGTATTGCATTCTTTATGGCCGTTTGTTGTCTGGGTATAACGATTTTCTTTGGTCCTCTTTCCCCTCTTATTCGCTTCGGACCATTGGCGGAGAAATTCGTTTTTAAAAACATATTTCATCAAATTTAATGTGAATTACTACATTTATAACTCATGTCAAAGATGTTAGTTTTAAGAATTTAAAACAAAATTTACGGATGTTTTAATACATTTTGAAACAAATTTCTCTTTTTTTAAATATATATAAAATTTAAAATACTTTTGTTGAGGCAATTTATTAAACTATTTTAATTTTCTCTGTTTCTATTATATATTTAGTTGAATTGTCGATTATAGTACCTACAATAAACATTTTAAAAGAAAGCTTTTGAGAAAACAATCCAGCGCAATAACATCTCATTTTTCTTAGTTACGTTTCAACCCCATTTGATCCATTTAATTATAAACAGAAGTACTTATTGTATTAAGACGTTTTTAAACATATAAATGAACTTATCTATTAGACATTTAAAAAGCAAAAGAATTTTTTTAAAAGAGCAAATAACATGTTTGAATAAAATAGTCAATTATTTAAATTTATAAATTTTCAATCCTTTATTCGGCGCTACTGTTACCCAAAACCCGATCCCACCACGTACCCCTCGAAGAACATGGCGGGCGCTACAAGAGGGTGTGTAGTTTATTGATCAGTTTCCCCCCCGCGAGCGCGTGATCCACTACCTACCCCTCTTTACACCCTTCTTGTGCATCACGTGACATGTTTAGGGGTATAACTCACCCTGGCAACACACACAACCAACGAAGCGGTTGAAGTAAGCGGAGACGCAAACCACACCGCACCTAACGAGAAAAACGGCAACTTTTCGTATTGCTCTTACCTCTTAAAACAGAATTTAAAAAATATTTAATTGTTACATATTTTCGAATATTTAAAAGCAAGTAATTACTATTCATACATGTAAAATCATATATTTTTATACAAAAATAATTTATTCAAAAAAAAATTAAATTAATTATTAACAGACTGCAATTTATTGATAGTAAATAAATATTCACTTTGCTGGTTATAATAACTATTTTACTGTTGGAAAAAAAAACAATCAAAATTTAAAATAATTTTCTAAATTAATTAATGGTTGTTTGAGTAATTTTTCAAATGCATATTGCGTTAAGAAAACATTGCGCAGTGTTTGATTTGTATAATTTATTTAATTCATAAATTTAATAATTAGAGGTACGCAAATGATAAATGATTGTCAATTAATTATAAATAATTTATTGCAATCATAACTTCCATGAATAACAATAGATAAACAAGTATGGTAATAAAGTGCAGGGTAAAATTATTTATGACGTGTGGAAATTTTTGCTGAAGATATGAATTAAATTATGAATTTACACTAAAAATTTATTGATATTTAAATAATAAAAAATTGATTGAAATCGTTATTTATCTGAATGGCAGTGTCAATAACTGCATTACTTTTATATATTATCGCGAGTATGTGCAAAATGACACACCTTATTTATTATTATTTATTAATTGTTATATTTATAATGCGTTTAACGCGTTTTTCACGCTAGTTTGTGAAGCCCCTTTTCGCAAATACATACCTAACATTTACGATAAGACATTTGCTGGATAATATTTTTTAGCTATCAATGATATTTAAAAATAATATTTGTTGTTATTGACGTCAATACGATTATTTTTATTTTGCATACCATGAAATTGTTTATTTATAAAATTATCATTGTTGTTGAAATACGTATAGGTATAGGTAGGTATCACTTACGTGCGTATTTCTATAAATTGGTTTTATTTGTATTACCTAGATAAGATTCTAAAAATAAATTTAAAATTGATGTAACCAAGTGTTTTTATTTGAAACCAAAAATATATTTCATCAAAAGCGTACGTATCTAGAATATTTTATAGGTTACTGCTATCGACTATTGAGGCACTGTATATACGTAGTAGGGAAATAACAAACGTATTATGTAAATATTGAAAGAGTATTCTCTAGTAAACAACTCCATTCGCCATCGAATTCAAGGTACCCATCTGATGAGGTGTATTCATATGTTTTGAACGGTAGCGCAGTCAAATCAACAGTCGATAGATTAAATATCAATAAGCTTGTTGTTATCTAAAAAGGTGCCACTTAAAAAAGCATAAAACAGGCTGTTAAAAATGCGGCACGGTGCCATAAACGCCCGGGCGACCATGAATGAAGAAGTAACATAACAGTAACTTATAAAACGCACAGCTACAGAGGTAGTTAAAGTGATTTTTATGAGCTGTTAAACGTCGCTCGTAAAACTCGTAATGTCCCTCATATTACAACCCGGTTACAAACGCTCGTGCTGTCTCACTTCAACACACACACATATGTATATACCCACGACACAAGTGGCGGTTTGGTTTTAACTCTCTCGCTCTATCTCTGTCTAGGTTGTATCAACAAATGTCTGCATTTTTATTGGATTATTTGATTGTTTTTATAGGACCTACTTGATTTTGATAGCTACTTTCGTAAAACCGTTTTAACGACCTAAACATTTACTACGCATCCACATTTTTCATGAATGAACTTGTATAAATATATGCTATTTAGTTAACTTATGGAATGTTTATTACTTAATCAATATTATAAACTTATCGTTTTTACATTCTTATACAAATGTATATAAGGAAGTTTTGTAATCAAGAAAATTTTTCAACTCAAGATTTATAAAGGAAATGCACTTTTTGACCATCCGTCTGTGTGTGTTTCTATGTGAACGCTAAAGCTATATTAATTATTAAACTTTAAACTTAAGATTTGTATATGACTCGCAAGAAAACCTCTTATTTTTGAATAGAATATTCAAACCGGAAGTGCATATTTACTCTAAGCATTTTTTGTCATTTTGGGACCGAAAATGAAAGATATTAATATATTGTACTACTTTTTTACGAAGTTTCTCCAAAAAGTTTACCAGTTACAAAAAATAACTACTAAAATTCATAATTTCAAAATAAATACCACCAATTTGTGTTTAGCAAAAAAGTGAGGTAAATAATAGGCCTAAAGTTAAATATATAAAAGTATGTTTACAAATTTAATGATTTTTAAAATACATTTATAAAGTACTTAAAAATAGTTTCAATAATTTTGTATCTATCAATCAATATACTCATTGACACCACAACTATTTATGTTTCTTAAAATAATTTTTTTGTTAAACATTATGAAGTAATCAATCAGAAATACCACAAATCAATTTATTTCATGAATTTTCTACGTGTACAAAATACATAACCACATATTTTTCGATGAATATGTTTTTCGAATTAATATTCAAATTATGTATAGAACATCATCACGTTTAAAAAAACAGATATTTTTTTTATCCAGATAATTTATAACTAAAAATTCTCTTAATCAAAGAGCCTACCACGAGAATTTGATATTTTCTAATACTTATTCACGGTCTACAGAATATAAGAATGAAAAATATAAATGACTGTCAAAAAATACCAACGCGTCGATAAAATAGATTCGAAACACAAGAAACATTTAAATCATGACATTAAAAATACGCGGTAGTCTGCGACATTTATATTTTTTTATGTGGTAGGATTTACTATTTCAATATAACCTTTACTTGGAATGTTTTACGAATATATTCATATTTTATTTATGGATTAAATTTGTAAAATAAACATTTGAAAATATATTGTATTTTTCGAAATGTAAAAACTAGCGCACAGACTCCCTCTGCTAGATTTTCGGAACACTTCTACACGATTTACGAACGAACAAAATTGCCGACTGAGAATGATTTCGATAGTCAAAATGGTCGCTTTGGGCATAGGTCCCCTAGTGGTTCGAAACTTTGCTAAGCTTCCCTCTCCAAAATAAGATAGACAGTGGTATAGGCACAAAGAATTTTTAAATATGAGAATTAATGTCCAAATATTTACACATTCAATTCTATTGTTGAATATATTTTAGATAATAGCTAATGAACAAGCGTGAAAATTTAAAATCGCATTTACATATCACCACACATCTCAAAATTAATTAAGATATTTGATATGTAGAAAACAGGAAATACCTGTCATTGCTGCAGTATTTAAACGGAAGCCAAGAAAGATACAATTTATTTAGAAATTATCATAATGTGGGAAGGGAAGTGCAGTTAAGAAAATCAACAACAATAAAAAAAGTTGAAATATGTTAACAAAAACCGTACAAGCTTCTTGAATAATTAAGAATATGTATAATTTTAAGTAAGAAGTTGTTTGTTTATAGAATTAGAAATTAATTCAATTGATATCATCGAATCATGTAATTTATTTGACACTCAATAAAATAAAAAACATTAATGAATTATGTAACCCATTCTACTTAAACATGCAATTTTTTTTTCTATAACGGTGTTAAGCAGGTCTTAATACATCAACAAATCTTAAAAGTAGATTAAAAAGTTTTATTAAATATTTTACTTTATCAAAATAGTTAATTGAATCCGTTGGCCAAGAAACCGATTTAAAAAGTCCAAACATGTTTAGACTTGATATAAAATAAAAATAAAATGTGAAACATCTGCATACGACATTATATTATCGTTCGGCGATCAAATATGCCATTGAAAACCCGAAATGAAATAAAACGACCTAGCGCACGACTGGATAATAAAATGTTATGTCAATGGGGAAGGCAAAGACCCCATGACCCAGTGCCCAAGCCAGGAAATATCAAAACAAACCATAAACATTAAATCCAGCCATAAAAGGTGTAGCCATAACAATCTCCTACCCCTTCTAGTAATAATGAACTGTAATAGTAGGTGTTGCATTGACGCCCGCGCTACGCTCCAAGAGCAACAAAGAAACTGAAATACCACAGACCATACAGCCAACAAAGATAGAAAACGATATAGATGGTCCACCTGAGCAATGCAACAGAAAAAGATAGCAGGTACTACAGGGTGAGAGAGTTATCCAATATCATTTACAACTAGTAGGAAAGAAAAAGAGGATAGCCGTAAGCGAGACACTCAAATTAAACTGGCCGGGTAAAGGAAAAGAATAGAAGATCGGTTAAAGAACGAATAAGAAAGAGATATAGCACCCTTGGTGCGGTAGAAAAGAGCAAAAAAATTCCCCTAAGGGTTCTAAAAGAAACGACCGATACGCCGTCGCTTAAGTGAAAGCGAGATAGCCAACATAAAGCACTTTTATCGAGTTAGAGGAGGAGGGAGAAATCCTAATGGCCGCGCTAAACCGTAGTTCTCAATAAGCCCACCGCACTGGGAGAGCGTTACGAGCACGTTAACTACTTCTCTGCCACCTAGCAGTTACAGGCTGAACTATAAACTAAGCGGAGAGTAATTTAGCTCATACAACAACCATTTGTACAGTTAACCAAAATCGTTGAGATACCAATTCGTACACAGGTCTAGCGCCGTACGTTTGGTACTAAAATCAGCGTGATTTTAGCTCCTTGAGTTACAATTGAGTAACATATTGAATAATTGGATATTTCATATCATTGCAGAATAAAATGATTTCTTTAGTATACATACTGATTAATCATGGCAAAACGAACAATATGGCAGCCAAATTCGACGGTGGCGCTGCTGGTTTTTAGTGAATAATTACTAACTATAAAAATATTTAAATTGAAAAGGAACAAATATTCATATTGCATTATAATTTTTAATATTCGATTGATATTATTGTGTTCCCATTGATATGATGAATAATTATAAAAATTTCGATAATGGATGATATGGGATAAATGCGGTACATGTACCTTCATTGTTCACTTTAATTTAATGCAGTAATAAATATCCAAGTTCATTTACTATATTAATAAATAAATATCATCTGTCATTTTACGTGTAATAAACTAGTGAATATCATGAAATATTTACACTGACACCCTTTCAGCTTGCCTGAAATAGTAGGGCGCGAATGCTTGAATGTGCGTCCAATGCGCAGCAAACTCTCTAGAGAGGATGGTGTTGTCCGATCGGCGCGCCACTAGAGTGATGGGAGTGGTGAACTAATGTGCCGGCTAGCTGCTTCTGCTCTGCTTTAAGATATTGCTACTAGATGGCAATAAACTACCGCGCGTGTTCACATTCTCCTGGCGTAATATAAGATTTGCGGGCGCGAGTCACGGCGGCCAACGTTGATGGACTTTGTTGTGATGTATTGCGTTTACAATACACTGTACACTATGTCGAGGGGGCGGGAATCGATATAGTGTATAATTAATGCATCATTACCTGAGCAGGTTTGGACGCAATGCAATATGGGTAGCGCGATCGTAAATTTTGATAAATTGCGTTTTAATTGTTATTTATAAGCCTATGTTACGTATGTTAATATAATGTGTTATATACGTGGCTTGTTATTTTATCCTTATCGTCTGTCTGTGCGTGGCAGATACGATCTATTCCGCTATTCGATTTCACGTAAAGAACGTATGATGTGTTAATTGGTCAATTTATATTTTCAGTTAAAACTATCTTTGATACTATCTTGCAGAATCAAGTTGTACGACATATGTTTTAGGTATTCACATAGTTTTATGTATGTCATTAATAAGAACATACATACAATCTTTACAGCGATACTTGTATACATATTGAATTTTACTTACTCAAAAACTACTACAACGATTTATTTAATACAAATTTATATACTGCTTCAAATCTGTAAATATCAACTAAATCGCATTAGCATTTCTTTTCAAATTAAATATAGCCTTCTACTCTGCAATTCTATTTATTATTTAACCTAATTAAGCATTCTGTCGTCTATTCCATCAATTTTCAATATTATAAATTATACAGCTTTAATAGTAACATAACAAATATGGCATTTCGTTTTAACTTTTATAATTGTTTTTCTCTTATATATTAGAATATGTTACCGTTACGGTCTCTTTGCTCAACCCACAAACTGGCTAGACAGTAGTATTGCAACGTGTCTGACAGAGAGTACCGATTACAGCATATGTCCTATAGGAAACCCGAACAGCAAACGTAAACCATCTCTTTAAGAATATGGCACCATTGTAACGAACGATTTTACTAATTTCCCCCAAAGTTACAATAGAGGCATATAGATGCTAAAAGAGCCTGATAAATATTTAAAAAATTATCTACCCCCTTATAAAAAGAGGATCAAGCGAAAAGAAAATTAAGATAATTGTGTTTCCATTCGTAGGGAGTGTCTGTCGAAAAAGAATAAAAGGGTGAGTGGGTAAAGTAGGTAATGTCGGTTACGCGGAAGGCGGATATTTGTACAAGAGGCTGGTGCACTAGCGAAATTTATGTACGGAATTTTAGTGTTTAATCTTCGGGAGCAACGCGCGCGTAGAAAATCCCCTTCTGTAATTATAGTCGGTGTGAATGATTGCGTTTTAGCGGCACTCTTGGCACAAGACGGCAGGCGTCGCATTCTTGTTTCGCTCAACGCGCGAACGGCCAATTTCATATAACACCATACGATGCGCGGCCAGTGCACATAAACAAAGTACGACTACGACCGGAGACACCGCATGAGCCAAAATGATCGAAGTTTGCGTCGTCGTCGTCGCGACCGAATGAAAAAAGACTACTGTCTCGTTGAATTACATGTGTTCAAAACACACAGAAGTTCTCTGTTTTAAAGCAGCCCTGACCGAACAGAGCAAAATTGCTTTATACTTCTGCGACTGCTTTTTAAAGTAGACATTTACCACACATCCTCTGGTATTTTATCATAAATTCAACTATAGATTTATTGAACTTGGTTTTGTACGGAGATAATTTATAATTAAACTTTACAGTGTTAATAAATAATATTAATTAATGTATCTAAAGCCGTATTTTCTTGAGAACTTCTCATCGTAATTCAAAGACAAGAGACGCCAACTTTATGGTGGCCATTAAGTTCTCGATCAAGTTGTATGTTGGTTGTTCGTAGGCCGAAGTTTACCGAAGTGTATGTAGGTACGGTTCTCTGGATCTGGTCTGGTTTAGCTCTTCCATAGTGATAACATTTACAGGATTGTTGATATGGGAGTTGTATATTAATTCGTTCGCCGTTGCGTCTCTTGTATTTCCATGTTTGCTTTTAGTTTACAACCGGAATTAATTTCGGAAGTCTATAGTATTTAATAGGAGACTTGGGTCGTTGTACTGATTAATTATCATACTAACATAATTATACTCCAACAGTGTCTAGAGTATTACTCACACAAAAAATATAATACATTATACTTTGTTCATATTGATTACTTGTACAAAATATAAAGCATTATTCGCAATGAATTCATCATTTTTGATGAATAATACAATATTTGTTTAGCAAGAAATTCGATTAGGTATATAAGCCACTTCATACAAATACTTTGTACATATTACAAACTAAGATTTCATATAACATATATTATGTATGTAGTAAATGGTTTGTGGTTTGGCAATTCTTTCCTATACGCATTTTTGTGGTTACCATTAAAATAATAATACCTCAAAAATGGTGGTCCATCCAAAAAATATTGAAATTACATACTGCTCGCACTGTATACATCGATTTTCGTTACTATCTATCTCATATGTACAGATCTCTTCGGGTTCACACGTAAATTTCTCAAAAGACTTAACGTGCCTCCATGATATAAAAAGGTACGAACGAACGAAAAATAACAACAACACCAACAACAACAAAGAGAAGAAAACGAGCAAGTTCGCGGGGCGAAAAAAGAGCACGAATACACGCGGCGGGGTTTGCGAAGTTGCCCGAGAGAGAACGAGTACCATCGCAATAGAGTGAAACGGTGCGATAGGCATGCTAATAAAGTAATAAATCTTTGGGTGCACCAAACGCAATTATGGACGCGGCCGTGGTTTCGTCCGAACCTTGTTCAGGGAGCCGAGACGATGAAAAATGCTCGCTTCACGTTGTTTATTTATGCCTTAACTTTCAAACCTGATGTATACGCTACGTATATACGTATGTATGTATATGCCCGGACCCCGGTGTCGGTGCCGGTGCTTGCTATTACAGTTATATGGGGTGGGACCATTACAAATTATATGAACATTCATTTTATCGAGGGTTTAATCACTCAAATATCGAACTAATTGTTTTACTGTTAATGTATATCTTTTTAAAATTATCTGAATCTACAAAATGAACACTTTTTAAAATTAATATTACTCCATTTTGAACTATTAAAGTATAAAACTTATCATGTTTAAATTTGGGAAATCATTAATTATGTAACCTAGCATATGTACCAAATATGATTAAAATCAGTTGGTAAATGTTGCAGGAAAAGAAGCGATGAATTTGTCCTTATTAGTATTTCGAAATCATGTTGATTTTGAGAATAATAAAGGCACACAACCGAACATTTGCACTTCATCTACTTTCGTGTATTAGATTCCTAGTTACTAATAATTTAAGAGACTAAATAATCTATAATTTCTTATTTATTTGTCAACAAACAATATACCAAATTTTTTTTTTTTTTGTAAAGAATAATTTTAAAATGTCTTTTGCAATATAATCAGCTTTATGAATATATGAAATAATACTATATTGGCTAGCTGAATGTGAATATGACAATTATCCATTGTGCAAGCATTGGCCTCGGTTCAAATGCGGTCCTAAAGTTCGTGTCGCGAAGTGGCTAGCCAAAAGCGCATACAGAGGATGATTGAAATCCAATAAAAGTCCCTTGGCTATGTGACAGGTAAATCACGGCCAGCTCTATTTGTAATGATACCGGGCAATTGTGTTACATGGTCATAAAATCTGGGGAAAATTTCCGTGGAGAGCCATTTTGTTTCGCGCGTGTCTTACACAATGGGCCAGACTAACGAGCAGGCATTGTCGAGGTAGTGCACTGCTCCGCCACTCTATAGTAGGGGAAGTCAGAATATCAAAGAAAATTATATTTAGCACTGCCAGTACAGTAGATTATTGAGTTATCAGGAAATTATTATTTACTGGCGATTACCAAACGTATTATTTACAAATACGGAAAGAAGTATCTACTATCTTTCCATTATGCAATATTATAAATTTTACAATTAGATTGTTTAGTATTATGAGAAAAACTATATATTTTGAATATCCTTTGTTTATTTTATATTTTAATATCTGGCGTATATATTAGAAATTTTGTAATGAGTAAAAAATTTGTTGTGGATAATATAAAATTTTTACCTGGAAATATATGTATATTTATTGTAAATAAAGATATATTACTACAAAATAAAATCTTTATATTACCTTAAACTAATTTTCTATTAATTACATTTTTATGAAAATAAAGAGTGTATGTTAGAAAATAAAATAATATTTGAGTACCTATATATATTTTTTTAATTTGTTGATTAATTAAACTATTTTTAATAATAATTCCTCGACTAAAATAAATAATAATCCTCAGTGAACAGAATTATACATACATATATATATATATATATATATATATATATATATATATATATATATATATATATATATAAATAAAATATATATATATATATATATTATATATATATATATATATATATATATATATATATATATATATATATATATATATATATATATATATATATATATATGTAGTAATATGTATGTTTATTCAGTATAAAATCTTTGTATTGTTCTCACTAACATAGTGTAAAATTAGACTGTAACGTGTTGTTCAATTTGTAGACAAAAAGGAGATAATACGCTTTTTATAGTTTCAGCGTTTGTAAACCGGTAACGCACATTGTAAAGCAGGTCTAATAAAATTGCCTGTATTTACCACAAGCCGCAAGGAAATCCATTGTTTCCAGTGTCATTATGTGGTACGATGTTACCAATTTAGTTGCAGACCGTTACTTACAAACAAACAAACAAACACAGCCACAGCAATGCTCTGCGCTGAGTACCGCATAATGTACAATTTAAAAGTCGTCAATAAATCCCAAATTACGCACAACGACTCAATCAAATGCACCGGCCACGGAACTGGAACAAAAAATCTAGATGGCGACAGAGGTAAAAAAAAAACAAGATGGACACTTATACCAACGTAACCTCAAATATCGTCGATAATTGAGATCTGATTGCAAGCAAATGGCAGGTATATGAACGTTCGACCATGGTAAACGCCATAAACCATCGCTACGGACTTATACCCATAGCTTATACGCCATGGTATTATTTATTCTTCGAAATAAAACGAGTATAATGTGCGAGACGACCAAACGAACAGTACGTAAGAGAGAGACGCGATGAGCGACAATTTGCAGGAGGGAAAAGGAGGGCAGGCGATCGCACTACTCTGGCCGTGATCCTGAAGTTATAAAGACATTGAAGAATAATCCCTCGGTTCGATCAACGTGTTATTACTGATTTGCCGCACCGGCCCAGGAAGATGTAAAAACTAATATTGTGATTTGCTACGCTGACGCCAAATTACAGGTGCATTTGAATACTTGCTATTACAATTGTCGTTTGAGTATGAGCGAAATGGTACCGGCACATATAATTAACGTAATTAACTCGTTACCTCCCTATCATTTCACTTGTAAAACTGTTTAGAAGTCTATTCTTATTTTCTCGAAATTAAACGATGATAGTTCGATGTTAAACGAAATTTTCATTTATTTATGTTTCTAAAGCTCGTCTTTATAATTCAAGACACCTTAAATAATTTATAAAATATTTTGATGAAACAACGTAAGAATTAATAGCGTCATTATCATTTAACAAAAAATTACGTTATTTTCTAACAACTAAAAATAAGTACTCAATAATATTGAATTTAAAACTAAACAAATTCGTACGTAAATATATTTAGGCGCATAATTCTTAATGTTAAAAAAAATTTAAAGAAAGAACAAGATGGCGCCTACCTTTAATAGATGACATCCGTCGCCGCGCATGCGTCGTTAGACGACAGAGTGTGCGCCATCCACTAGTTCTGGTCTTGCTGATGTCCTTGGACGGCCGCCGCCGCTGCAGCGGCCGCCGCGGCTGCCTTCTGCGCTTGTGCTTGTTTCTCCTGTTCGTTGAGTTCCTTGATCGCCTGGATTTCTTTCTTGAGTTTCATGCGCCTGTTTTGAAACCATATTTTGATTTGACGTTCCGTTAGGCACAACGCATGCGCCATTTCGATTCTCCGCCGCCTGGTTAGGTAGTGGTTCGTGTGGAATTCTTTCTCGAGCTCTAGCGTTTGGTACCTCGTATAGGTTTGTCTTCCTCTTCGGCGGAGACCGTTGGCACCTGAAAGAAAATCAATTATTTAATTACTTGTTTATTAAAGTATTACTTTACACAGAAAATAAGTTTATTTAACAACATGCATATATATATATATATATATATATATATATATATATATATATATATATATATTATATATATATATATATTCTAAGTTAAATCAATATTATCGAAACATAATTTCTTTACAACCTTAAGCCTTTAAAAAAAACTCAAATAGGCGTGTATACAATTATGAAATAGATCTGAATTCGATATCGATAGGTTAAAAAAAAAAAGAAATAAATAATAAGTCAATTTAAAAAAGTTCTAGCAACGGCAGAGAAAAAGTTCTAAGTATCAATCGTATAATAAATAAAATAATTTAGGCTCCTGGTATTCCTAGTCGTGTTCAATAAATATATTTCACGATTCAGCAGCCTCCTAACCGAAAAAAACCATCAAGTTATCATCATATCTAGCTAGCGTGATAAACGGTGTTTCTAATACATTCATAAATAGATTCTAATAAGGTATTAAAAAACGATACGATATTCCATCATGTGCCCGCAGGTAACAGACACCAAAAAATAAAACGTGCGTACAGTCTGTGTGATAAACATAAATAACAATGTAAATACAGAAGAGTTATTTGAGTTTACTGAACTGATATTACGTTAAAAATGTATTGCCAAAAGACACATTTCATGAATTTATTATACTATAAACTGGATACCTTAAACAAATTTTTCAAACTGTTATTAATTTATATTTTTTAGTAATTTTATGCAATTAGAAAATAATTAGGTTCAACTAAAATTAATTTACATATTGGTGTGCAGCTCGGTCTTAGTTTGAATTATAAAATTGAACCTAGTGAACTCATTGGACGAGGTCATCAGACCTAGGTGGATGCATCAAGGACGCACGATGGGGTTTAGATAAATCATTGGCATGGAAATAAATGGAGGTTTTCACGCGAGAGACATGGCCAGGCCAGATAGTATAGGCTAGGTTAGGTTGCAGTTGCATGATGCATACAGCGCACCACACCGAACTCAACATGCTGCATGCATTGGCGACGTGCCATACATCACTACTGCATTTTGGAAGCCGCATCGTTGGTTTCTTTTATTATTTGTTTTATATTTATATTGTATAAACTAAAATGTTTTACCATGCAGAAAAATTTTTAATTTAATTTATAGCGCCATAAATCATAACACTATTAACTCTGTTGTTATTTATTTAATGCCACATAAAATTTGTAAAATAGTGAGATATAACAAATGTTATACAAGTTCAATATTCGGTGATTATGCAAAACGGTGTATTTAAGATATATAAATGACTAATATCAAACGCAATTCTAGTGTATATCCATATTGTTTATAATTGCGTGCACGTTCAGCACGCTATACCTTAGACTGATTGAGATATTTCCCAAGGCGCATGCAAGCTGAATGAGGCTATACTTTGGGCCCTGTTTATTGTATGGATAAAATATTTTTGCCAACGGCGTAAATTATTTGCAAAGGTTCGACTGTCTTCGTGAATTGTCGGTTGGGTATAGGTAATACAAGTATGGCGACTATGCTTGGATTGTGGTTAATGAAGACACCTCTCGGCCGAAGGGCGAAATCAGCGTAGCACACAATTGAGATAATTATCAAACGTATTTATAAAACGTTTGCTGCGGAGAGATTAGCTTTAGCCATTTGATTTAGAAGCGGTTCGTGTTTCTCTGTAAATTATCGGGAAGTAGTTATCAAGCCCGAGGGACATGGAGACTCCTGTTAAACTAATGTTCGTTACATTTTACAGGTAAATTAGAATTATTTCACATGTACCTAGTCTCTCATATATATTTCGACAAATTTGCTATATAGGTATAAATATTTGTTTGCGATGCAATAACAACAAAGAAAATTGTAATTCAAATCAGCTTTACAATTTACTATATTTTACATAGGTACATTCATACGTAGTATATACCTACCATTTCTTTTTTCTATAAACATTTTACCGGAAATATAATTGCTATAGTATATTTTGATTTCTAAAATTCAATATTATAATAAAAATCAAACGATGTTTTTATAATTGATATACTGAAGTTAAAAGTCAGTTTTAATTCTAAATAAAAATTCCGTGAAAGAATGTATTTTATTAAATATATCAATGAAACTTTCATCACAATATGAAAAGTTTCGCACCTAGTAGTGAAAGAAAATCGAAAATACCATAAAATCAGGTTGATATTGAAAGCAACGATGTGAAAAATAGCCGTGTATATACGTTTAGATATTTGTTGAAGAAGTAACACGGTGGTGTGGTAAGCCACAAAAGTGCAATCAAGTTGCGTTCGATATCGAGGTTTTTACGGCAATCGTGGCACTTCAGTGTAAGAGCCCCGCGGGCGGACAAGGCAGGGGCGCGGCAGCGCAGGAGGGCGGAGCAGGCTCAATGCACCCCTGGGTACCATACGGGATCGTCCCGGCGGCGTCCAATGGTTTCTGGATGGCCACGGGAAACTGCCGATTCGCGACGTCCAAATAATGTCGGAATGGGACACTGCTCGGGGACCGTTGCGTTGCCGCACGAGGAAATGAAAAATTACTCGAATGAATGAAACTGATGTTGTTATTTATTTTTATTTGTCTCCGTGGAAGTCTGAGTGACTATCGGCAGCCGGGACATTGTAGATACGGCAAAAAATTACGCCATTATTTTATTTTCGATTCGCTGATCTATACAAATGGACGCATAGATAACGTTCAATCTATCCGATGAAATTGGATAGGTTGTTTATTGTACTGATGTCGAACATTATCAACCAAATATATAACAGGATTCGATAAATATTTTGGATATAGAACAAACAAATACCAGGTTCCAAATCTTATTTGTTCTAACTGCCTAATATAACAATGAATAAATTCATTTAATAGTTTTTCTTCTTATAAATATTATGCAAAACAAGAACTTTCAAATAGCAACTTTTATATATATATATATATATATATATATATATATATATATATATATATATATATACATATATATATATATATATATAATATATATATATGTATATATATATATATATACTATATATATATATATATATATATATATATCTATACATATATATAGATATATATATATATATATATATATATATATATATATATATATATATATATATATATATATATATATATATATATATATATATAATATATATATATAATATATCTATATGGTATATATACATATATATATATTATATATCTCTATATAGTATACATATTGGACGGGTTACAGAGATGGGAGCATCGCTGGGAGAAGTGTGTAGAGTTACAAGGAGACTATGTTGAAAAATAAAAAATAAATTCTGAAAAATGTCTTGTATCTTTGTTAGGTCGGAAACTTTTCAGACCACCCTCGTATATATATATATATATATATATATATATATATATATATATATCTATATATATATATATACATATATATAGTTTATATACCTATATATATATATATTATATATATATATATATATATATATATATATATAGGTATATATATATATATATATATATATATATATATATATATGTTTATATATATAATATATATATATATATATATATATATATATATATATATATATATATATACATATATATAAACATATATGCTCCAATCTCTGTTCAGCATTTCGATTTACTTAATAAGTTTAAAAAAAACTTGAAATATTTTATTTATAAATTTCCATTTTATCCCACAATTAATATATATTATAGAAAATAATAAATAAATCACACATATTTTGTTGGAAATATCGAATAAATGAAAAGGAATATATACATTGTGGTAGTTTCGAGAAAGAATGTAAAATCATTGTAGGTCCATTATTTAAAATAAAATTTTGCTATGAAATAAATTGTATGCACACTCATAATTTTCGAGTTTGAATTATAAATGAAGTAAATAAATTTACTAAATTTCCATGGGTTAACTCATATAACAAACTCAATTTGCAGACTATTATACACCATAAACAGCATTACGAGTCAATTATACAAACCGAATTAGCCTCACTGTACACAAAAACAATTCGATTACCCACATGTAACTTACACGACCCAATGGCTGCTCGACGCACATTACTCACAGCCAATTTAGAATCCTTATTTCTAACAACGAAAATGAAAATCGACAAACGAAACAAACAAAAAACTAAGACTTCTCTACTCAAATGGACTGGAATGGCATATGACATCCAATTTTACTAAAACGAAAAAAGTTCGTTTAAATAACTTAGACATTTTATACCTCTTACAAGAGGTATGTGAGGGGTGTTTCGCCCTTGAAGATGGAGAAAAGGGAATGATTTGTCATGCTATTTTTGCGCTTGTATATGCAACTTACAATGAATTTTGTTGCACGGTCGAGGGTGGCTATGGAGGGGCGACCGGTCCAACCAATTAAAGTAAGTCTATAAATTTTAAAGGGCGCGCACACGCTTTTGCGTATCGAATTCAAATGTATTTATAACGCTTAAAGAAAGGGTTACAATTTTTAAATGTCACTTGTTAACTTGAATTTATTTTCTATATAGTTAACATTTACAATGAAACTTTAAACTTTCTCAGGAACAATCACAACATATATCATAAGTTAACTTATTAAAATTGTCTAGAAAGAAAAAAACGTTAATCTTATTCTTAGAAAAAGAATGTTTGGATCGCTATTTCATTCCTAAATTGTAAAAGAAAACTTAATTTAACACTATATAGAAATTCTTGCACGTTACAAACACTAAAATGCATTTTAGAATGCCGAAATACTGGTGCTTCTCGAATAGCTTGTATAAATGATCGAAAATGTGCGAGTGCAAGCGAAATAGACTCAATACTTTCGGTGTATTAGAAAGAGATAAGCGGATCCCAATAAAGCAACCGTAGAGATAATTACTAGCGCGACACCCTCTTATCATTAAAAACTACGTGGGGTTAAGCGCGCACTTGGAACAATATCTTTAGGGGTTGTTCGTTATAGGTGTACGAAATTACGACGGATTTTAAAGATGCGCTTTATCTACAGCAACGATTTCTTATTGGTTACATTTATCTTTACAATTTACGATTGCGAATTACTAGTTTTTATATAATACCGCCTTGACCCAGCCGCCATTATTAAGAAGTACAACTAAACAGTTAAAATCATATAATGAATATGAAATCCAAGGAGTATTTATACAAGAGAACCTAGTCATAAACAATAATGTTTGAATGCATAAACGTGTGGTAGCGCTATCTAAGTTTCCTTTGCGGTATCCACCCCCAACTCAAACAGGACTCCATCTTTGCTGCCCCCGGGCACAGCTTTACCGGTGTCTTGCGAGGCCCCATTACTCAACGTCACCGCACGTCCTCCACCCCAGCCCACAACTCCAGCACCAAGCGAAAAGGAGACCCTATATACATCACGTGGTCTCAGTCCTGCGACAGTGACTGATATATGTGGCTTTTACATACGTTACGAACAATATAATGTCGCGGTTGTGGGATTCGGTCGGTGGACCGGACGTTTAGAATGGTCCTGTTCTGGTCATAGAAGTTGGAAAGTATTTTTTATTTAAGTGGATTTTGAATAATGTTAGGATGGAAATAATGAAAAAGATTCTAATTAGAAAATATGTAATTTTTAAATAGATTTCGGATAGTTATAAATAAGGAAATGATCAAAATTAGGTTTTTTTTATCAATTGCGACAAATATTACTATTTCAAAACAATATTTTGAACCTTTTAAAGCTTTTTTTAAAATTAATGGTGATAACCACCAATATATTTCCCGCTCTTCATTACCTAAATGAAATTAATTTGGAGACAATTTGGAAATAAAATTTATTCATTGCAGTACTATGAGAAACTAAATTACTAACCAAAACATTTAAAATTGTTCAACAAATTCAATAAATTATCACAATCACAAAATCAGTTGGGAGTAATAATAAATCAAATTCCAATAAACACTATACACAATTCAGAAAAGCTGAGAGCGTAATTACAATTCCGTTAATAATTTTTCATTAGCCAAGATTAATTACCAACAATTGTACGTAACGAGCTTAATATATCAGTAAACCGCAGCAAATAATTCTCTGTAAAATTTACAACCCGAAGTAGTCCACATCGACAGGTCCGCGCATCTGTTGTTCGGGGTGCGGGGTTCGTGTACCAAAACAACCACTACCGCCAGAGGAACAACAACAAGCTACGGAACTGGACCAGGAATACACGCACCTAGCACAGAACACAACGCATATCGATAAATTTGGTGTTTTCATATGCGTTCAGAAACCGCAAACGATTCGTTGGCATACGGCACAGATGTGTATACGACTGTCGATACAAATATTCTCTGCTCGCCGTTCCCCTAGCGGATGTTCGATGAAACCAAAGGGTGAGGTGTCTCGTATAGGGTTGTTCACACGTATTATGTTTCGGGAACATGTGACATAGATATGTCATGTCGTGTACACTATTTTTTGGAAATGTTAAAATGGATGACCTTTACACATTTTTTATTTCACTCATCATTAGGTCAGTTAGTCATACCACTACATGAAAATGAAATTATTTTCATCTCTTAATTAGGATATGTTTATAAATTTAAATTATTCGTCTAACTATGATTAAACGATGAAATGCTATAATAAATTGAATATATATACCTATACCAAATAATGTAGTTTAAGGTGAACCATCAAGTTTGCTAAAACATCGTGCCTGCAATGAAAACTAAAAAAATACTATTCGATGTGTATTTGCATAAAAAATGCCTGGTAAAAATTTCATTTATTTTGATCTAGTATTAATGGAGAGAAAAAATAATAACTATGAAAAAGTGCCTATTTTGGGGGTTTTCATTTTTTATCTCCAATAATACTAGTGAGAAATAAATTTAAAAAAATTAACATGCATTTTTAATGCAAATACACATCGAATGGAAGTTTTTTAGTTTTCATTTGCTAGACACGATGTTTTTCTAAACGAGCCTGATGGTTCACCTTAAAGTTTAAATTAATTAAAACAATTTCTACAAAAAAATATTTTTTATACGTGCAGATAATGTCCGTACGATGTCGTATCAGTCAATTTATTGTGAATTCATGTCTTTCGTGCAAGTATAGATCTAAGTAATCAATTTTTATATCAACTATAATCGAAAATATATCAGAAGATGTAATATAGTAATTTGTGTCTCTAAACCGATATAGCACTGAGTTATGACTAGGTTCCGTTTTTTTTTATAGCATAGGAAGGACAATGCATTTATATCGTCACAACAAGAACCCCTGGGATAAGGGGAGACCTTTTTTAATTGACAAAAACCTCAATGGTAAGATAAAAAATAAAATAAAGAGAATAAAGTTGTGATAGTCGATGAGGGACAGCTAAAAGAAGTTAAATGACGAAAAACTAAATTAAAGAAATTGTTAACTTATGTCCGTTTTGTTTCTAGTATATTTCATTTTCTTTTTGTTTATTTTGAAGAGTGAAATAAATCATAGTGTATTCATTAAAATGATCCCTTATTGCAGGCGCGTTGTTTTAATTGCTCCAATTAATTAATTTCAACTAAAATGTGTAGTGTTTATTATGAGTTATAGTTCAATGGGAAGGTGACTTCTGGGATATGTAACAGATGTTGGAAACAAAAACAAACAAAAAAAATGGTGAAATATCCATAAATTATTTTTGTGTATGAAGAAATTTTGGTAATGCATTGTTACATATTATAAATAATATTTTCTTTCAATTAATTAAAAACCTACAGATGCAGTAAAATATAAAAGAAGCTTTAAGTTTTAATAATATTAATTAATTTGTATATTTAAATACGATTAGTTTTTTTAGTATGTAAAACGCAGTTTCGTGTTACCGATTGTGTAGGCAGATGAAGCAATAGATCACTTGGTTACAACTATAGAATTCCGAAAGCTAGATTAGATTATGTAAAAAGACTCGTATAAGAAAGAATCCAAATAAAAATATCGTGTGTGTGAGTCAAGTTGATTTATCTACCGTCCGGTTCAATCTTGTATGTCTAGTTGTAAGGTCCTGTGTGACTAATAAATCTCCGTGCCCAGGGCGGGATTTGAACCCTGCTCCGCCCCGGTCAACGCTGGTCACTGTGTTAATTAGACACGCTTGTATATGGGGTCGGATTTTCTTACCGCGTTGCGGCTTTTCTAAGAAACTTATATAAATATGTGCAGGTTGCTTGGCTGTTTCCGTTATCGATGCTTGTTTTGATGTTTCTGGAAATTGCTTAAAAGCTAGAAAAATGTCAATCATTTTCTAACTTTCTCATATTTTCACTACAATTTAATTTTAACATTTTCTTTGTCGATTTTATTCATATAATATATATAATACATATAGTTTAATAAATCGTTTTGTTAAAATATATTTTGTAAACTGCATAATGGCCGTTGAGACATTTTCGTTAAGCAATCTTGCAAATTTATTCGCAAAACAACAGTGTGGGTGTTAGGAACGTGGTAAATATCCAGAATTTAAGGGTGCGTTGTGTTGCACTGGTGTTTATATATGTGTATATACAAGGTAAGAGTTAGGAGTGTAAGCAGCGCGTGACGTATACACCGCTGGATGTCTTGCGATATGTTGCAGTGCGCACCATAAATTTGCCCCCATACAGTGGCATGCTCTTCTTCCCTAAGTCTAGCATCCCCTGTTCGGTGTAGTTACTAATTTCGCGGGAAGATGCTGGTGTGGTGCGCGCGAGCTTAGCGTCTTGGACATGTTTACAGTGGCAAGGAATTAGGCGAAGTTGTTAAGTTATGCGTTGCACGTAAATACCCACTCTGAACGGAACCAGCAACAACGTTCCTCTATAAACGAAGCAAAGTCTCATTTGGGTGGCCTTATATATATATATATCATTAAAGACATTGAGCAATTACTGGCTTCCTGGAGCACAAAAGCTACAGTAGACGCGTTACATAAGTATACCTACTTTATAAATCGAACCCAAAGAAAAAATAGAAATTATATTAGGATACCAACAACTATATAAACACTTTGGAGCACACAAGTAACAACTACCAATGAAAAGCGAAATAAATTTAGCATTTTTAAATAATAATCCGTAACATAGAAATTTTGTTAGCGCAATGAAAATTAATGCTGTGAAATATAACCAATAACAGAAGCTTATTTAGACCATTTATTTTAAATATAAGTTCTACCCAGGTTATATTTACCATTCGATTAAACGGCTTTTATAAAACTGAGCCTAAATCAAGTTATTATAAACGCCTAGCCCAAAGTCTGGAGTAACGTCTTTTAAATATTTCCTTACTTCACTAAATATCTCATATCTAACTTTAAAAAATTATTAACTTTGTACTGAAAATATAAGATTAAGAACAATTATTATAGTTCTATAAAGTGCCGCGTTGTATAGATAATTGCAAAATAATAAAATAAATTACGATTAAAATCATAGTTTAACTTAGAGCCATGACTGTACCACATTGAACTATACATCCTTAAAGTAGAGAAATTGTATATGAAGACTTTGGTAACAAGAAAATAAATCATGGTTTATTAGTTCCTTAAGGAACGTACTAATTAGACACCTTGAAGTACAGCTTAGTGCGGGCCGCCGGCGCTTGCGTCGCATCGCATCGCAAAAGGAACCAAAAAGAGAAATACATAAATAGGAATAGTTTACAATACGTTAACTAACTAACTCAAAATGGCTGACATTGTGAAAGCAAACCTATTACTTGGTGTGTAATACACCGTGTATACAACGACTATAACTATGCACTCACATATATGTATACTTTCTGCAAATGCGTTAAATGAGGTTGTGATTTATGGGTACATAATATGTTGGGACTAACATGAGACCATCACGGCATGTATGGTTTTTGTTTACGCTCCTCGTAGCAACATTGAACACATTTTTTTTCCATTTAATTCATTCTTTCACCTATTTAAAAAGCATTTAAATCTTCAATTGAGGCTTTAAAATATCTGGTAATGCCATACATAAATTGGCATTAGATAAATAGGAATATAATGTTATTTAAAGTGCTTTTAGAATATAAATGTCCATTTTTTAGTGTATATAGTAAAATGGTGGAACTGTCTTGTTTCTCATCGAAATATTGGTGAGACCCTCTAATAATTTAGGAAGTCAACACCCCATTGAAAACAAGGAATAGACAGGAAAAGACCCGAAAAACAATCGTATCTGAAGATGTCACGCGCTGTGTGCCAGAGACACGTTACCTGAGAGAAAACAGATCAATGCAGCCTGATAAAACGAACAAATGACAACGATAAATCGCGTTGGCCACCAAGGAAACTAAATACATCATCCTATCAGAGACGTACACAAAAGAAAATATCGAAAATTATTCACAACGCTGGCTGCGGGGATTTCAACTTCATGTTAAGACAACAGAAAGACGAGAACCGTATGTCTTGTTGGTGTACCTATACTTTTAACTAGACCTGACAGTTGGACAATGGTCGTAAATAAAACGTATGTGTCTGCGATTGTGTATATGAGAGACTATGTTTGTGTGTATACGGTACCGAATTGTTGGCTACCATTCATCATGACTGGCCATGCTGCTTTCCGGAATTCAAGAGATAAAAGTCTGATAGGTTTTTGTTTGAATTCTCATTATTATGCATATTTGTTACATTCTTTGTGTAACTATGTAAATATATACTTTACTATCTGCTTATGATCCTCATTAAAAATAATATTTACAAGTATAGTTCATTTTTCTTAGAATATCATTCCCATCTTGTCATTTGACGTAATGCAACTAAACTTAAAGTGATTTCTATAATTATTGCAAGAATCAAAATTGAACAGATTTATTGACTTCCTTATCGTAATAAAGGATATTATAAATTAGATAATCGTGATATTTGAAAGCAACGCACATTTGCACGCACTTTTTCTGTTTGCCGAGTAGTTAAAGAATGCAAACCTTTGATGAATTTTTTTCACAAAGAAGAAATTACAAAGTAATTAGTCAGGATCGTGGCGAGGATTACCACCGCGCTAAAAATGGCAGAAGATTCATTGCAGTTTTTTTTCATCAAACCATTCCCAGAGAATCACATCTTACAACCACAAAGTAGGTACGTTTTTGTAATAGTATTCTTCGGCAACAAACAAGCATGCGGAAGATGTGACGTGTTAAACGCTAATTGATGTAATTATTTTCATTTCTTTTAGGAAATACTGCTAGACTTAGGAAGATATTTTTTTCTAAATTTTACTAAAAGAATATTTCTTTTCATACACATAAATCTACCTATATTTATTAAAATATCAAAAGTAATCTGAACTTTTACAGAAGTATGTACTATAATTTTCCTAATTAGAAGCTTTTATATCATTTTCGCAATTACTAACAATTTAAATCTAAGTATTCATAAATGGGTGGTTCCTGCGCACAGTTTCATTAAATGTTTATAACTAGTTGGTCAGAAGACGAATGGTGGGCTGCCCGCGTATTCTGATGCGGCCTCCTCGACTTGGGAGGTCCGCGGCATCGAGATACTCTTTTAAACGTCATAGTTTTGTTGTGTTTTGATTTTTTCATTCGTGTTCTCTTTTTGATTCTTTTCCTTCCTCGCAAGCTTGCTGTCTGTTGTGCGTGTACATCATAGATTGAGCATACCTGTCATGGAAATAACTTGGTATCGCTTTTTGTAATGGCCTCGCGGACCGACAAGTCAACCAATCAAAACGCCGGACGCGAGCTTATGATTACCCCAGCCCAGTGCGCGATTTGCAGAGACGGATTTTCGTTTAATTCATTAAACGATGGTTATCTAAACAGATGCATATCTGGTATCTTAATGCTATAGAATATATATATTAAATATGCATTTCATTATTGAAGGTTATTATAATTTGGATGTCCCTAAACTCATTCATAATTTCATATATAATTATGCCTAATATTCGAGATAATATCATAATTATTTTCAACAAAAAAATAGATATTTTCATAGGGAAATTTAAAATTGTTTTTAATTAAAGTAATTTTAAAATGACAATGAGGAAGAATAAATAAACAAAAATTAAGAATTTGATTTTATAACAAATATAAAACAGTCCGATCCTGTAACCAACATAAGTATTATATGAACCGTTGAATTAAGCGCATGTTCATAGTAACGTATTTATTATTTGCCCGTCGGAGAAGCAGTCATACATCCCGCATGCGCGTACCCGGTATCATATTTACGACCAGCTTTTAATTGTGAGTGAAAGCAGCTACGAACGAACCCAATACGTTTTCGATTTAAATGCAAAACGATTTTATTTTTTTACATATAATGCGTGTTCATCGATTAGATGTTTTTAAATATTTTAGTCCGGTCCTGGCGGCGTATAATTACGGGCCCATGTACAATTGCGACAACTTTAATTGCGAATCGGTCTCGAATACATATAGCAATTATCAGGCTTTATTATACACCATCGGGTATAAAATACTTAATAGAGATACTTTGATCTTTCGTCTTTTTTTCCCCGGCCCATGTTTAAGTTTTTTATTAATTCAGTAAAATTTTAAGTACAGTAATTATAATCGGTTATCTGATTTTCAAAATTACTTAATTAATCCTGTTATTTTGTTTATTCATATATTCATTAGCATACATGATTTTTGTTTAAGCATTTTTTTTTTAACTGAATAAATGGCACTAATTTGATATTAATATTAATATATGTTGTTTTGCTTTTCATAAACATAACTAGCAAAAAAAGTCTTAAAATAATTAAAAATAGTATGACTAAATTTAATGTTTTTCAAAAATGTTATTTAGTTGTGCGATAAACAAGAGATTTACCTTTTTTTAATAAAAAGTAAACAGTTTGAAAATACACAAAAGCATGGAGAACTTTAAAGTTTTTGTGTGACAAAGCATTGATAATGTCACTTAGAAATGTCAGTAGATTCAACGCAGATGGCTTTGTATAATTGTGTTTGTATAAACGGCAGAGAGTACCATGTGCATGAGTTGTTTCTGTTGAAAAACAACTGAAACAATCCTAAAAAAGAAGTAAAATGCGATTCCTCTGTAGCTGCCTGCTGGTGCAGTTGTCTAAACGATACTTATCTAACCTAGCTAAAAAATGCACAGACCAAACTTATTTATTTCACTCGCATCAAAAGTGGTATGGATTACACAACCAATGGCAAGTAATTTATTAAATAAATGAACCAATTCAGGACGACAGCATCATAAAAAAAATAAAAAAATAGAGTATACTATTTAATTAAATAAATAAATACGGTGGCATGAAGCACGCATTAAAATGTCTCTCTGAGACGAGCACTTAGATTGAACACCTGTTTTAACTGTTGACATGGTTTTTATATTCGATTCCAAGGAAAAGTGGATAAAAATATCTCCGTTCAATTAAATATATTTTATGTTCTGCCCACATCCTAATACTATAAATTTAAAATCAATAGGTTTTTCTTAATATTATTGCTACTAGTGTTCCATTGTGTGCTGTTATAAAATTTGCATAACAATTAAGATCATTATTATAAAACTATGTGTTACTTCTTTATTATTATTTTCATTTATTTGGATATTATATTTAATTATGACAAATACTAGTTTATTTGCCGCTATTTGTATGGAATATTTATTTGGCCGTATTCAATTTGATTATCTGATCGTAGATTTTTTTTATTCAATGCAAGCAATTATTGATTTCGTGATCATATTAATATTTCATTTGAGGCATCCTGTATGAATTTATAGAACTATTACGGTAGTTTTTTTAATACATCAAATTAAATAAAAACTTTCGGATATTCAAATTATTGTAATTTTACACGTTTATATTTTTTATTTTGACAAATAATTTTTTACGATATTTCCTTGTTTATAAATCAAGGTAAATAATGATTGATGACAAAAAATTTAGCATCTAATTAACTAATTATACATATTACATAAGTTGAACAAATACGCAACGTATAATAATAAAAATCGATATATAAAAACTGAAAGATCTCCGATAGTATATAATTTCCTCAACCTAACTTATATGTGACGATGACAAGCCCAACAACTAATTACTTAGTGTCTTCCTACTCTCTGTGCGGCTGCTTAATGAGACATCTAACAATTACACAAGTAATTAATTACAAAAGTAATAAAATTAAAAAACGTCGGAACATTAGAAAGTCGCTGTCATGTTTGACGACAAACGGACAGCGCTTTCCTCGGACACATTTTCATTTAAAGTGTATCGGAGCTTATTGGCAAGTCGCATTTAATTCGTAACGTAAAAGGAGTTTTATTTACGCATTGCGTCTTAACTATATAATTTGTAAGCCGATTTTCTGCGACATTTGTTTAAGCGTGCTATACAAATTGGCTTCGGCAACTATTACAATTATTTTAACGTAAATTCAGACTACTAAAGGTATTACTTATTTGTATGGAGTGATCGATATAAATTGATTATCTATTTCCAAAAGGAAACTAGAATTTATACGTTTCCTTTGTCGTCCAAATCAACCTATTTATTACAACTCTCAAATAACGATTCAAATAAAATATTTCCCTATTTACAGTATCAGTACTCTGCAAAGCACATTCCAATTTGATGACGTCACTCAATACGTTTACGGTAGTAGCATTTGAATCTAATAAATTCCAATTAGTATACATTTTCTATTAGTGTGCGTATTTAAAATCCTGTTTTTAAATATATTCAATCATCTCATTTGATTATAATTAACTTTTGATATGTCGCCAAGTATGTCTGGTGGAACTTGTAGACCAATTTAATTTCTCGATAAAATCCTTAAGATTATGGATTCGGAAAGCGTAGCGAATATAAGAATCTATCAGTAGTGAACAAACGTACGCGAGATCGTCGCAAGCCAATTACAAGCGGCAGCGCCTCTACCACCAGTGAAGACAAACACACCGACCTCCATAACTAAAACTTCAACTAAAAAAAAAGTCAAATAGCATCAGTGAGTAGAATAACGTGCGAAGTTATATCACTTTTGATTTGTTTCAAATTGTATTCGTTCGAATTTTTCAGTCACTATATTGTGGATAGTATTTTGTTATGCACTTCCGTTAGTGCACGCGTATATAGCGCTTCTGTCTGAACGGAAGCTGCGTATGGATTTAACGCCCGTCCCAAGTGCTTCACGATCGATTTAACCGAACTGCTGCAATGCGATAGCAGACGATGCATTTTAAAATCACTGACAGTATAAATCATTGTATGCATGTAGGTAGTATAGGTATATCTGGTTTTATGTCCTATTATAAATGCTCTTCTTGATGTGAAAAGAAATTCACAACGACTTTTATTTTATAAACTTTGTTTTGAAGACGTTATTTAACATTTTATATTTGAATATATAAGAACGAGTAATTCTTTTCATTTAGTGTTGATTCATAACAATCAAAACATATCGTTAGGTGAATAATAAATGTGTAGAATAAAAATGTTTAAATGTTCTTAGAAGTTAGAATTAGGATAACATAAATTAAAATTGATCCAATCAAAATAGTATGTGTATTGTCGGTGTTACGCGTAAAGGACGCGGTAGAGCATTGAATTCACACAGTTGCAAAGCTGCAAGTGGCGAACCTAAATGAAATGGTAATGCCATTTTATTAGGAACTGTCCAGCGTGCGTGCTATAGTACAGCGGTAACAAAACGGTGGGGTGAGGTACGCGAGGGACAGGTGAACGTGTCGGTAACTGCTACCGGACCTGGCTATATTAGGCCGTGTAACAAGGCAGTAACTTTTTTACGGCACTGTCACGTTACGTTTCTGCCAATCAACAAAACACACGTGTGTATCTGTACCCAGTGCTTTACCCCTCTCGTGCGACGACTGATTGATGTGATCAAGGCCTTGCGCAGCCGATAAAGCAGAACTCGGACTGTAAATAACCGCGTAATTCTTTTATTACCACCGTAAATAAAATTAGAAATGCGCTACTGGGTATGCGACTAACTAGAATATGTCCTGTAACGATATAGCTCTACTTGGTTATCAGACCAACCGAACCAGATCTGTCTCCCATTATGTAAATAATCTGTTATTAATCGTTTGTTATTTGCAACAAAAAACGATTCAATCACTTAGCGAAATTACAATGTAACTGCAGAAAAACTAAATAGACTTAGGCTATACAGACATCTTCTAGATATAGAATTACCAGATGTGAAATACGCACATTAATTACTGAAGGAGGAGTCTCAAAACAGAAGCAGATATTAAAATGAAAATTATTTTGTACAAATTAAAAAATGGTTTTGTCCCCACTTTCAGGATATACTTCATGTTAATTTGACAAGTAGGGTTGGTGTATACCATATTTAGAAAGAAGCCATTCGAACTTAAGGGTTGTTTTGAATTTTAACAAGAGGCAGATGTTTGAAATCCGATCGCAACTTCCTAGAACACACGATGTGCCCTGTCCATTGGTTCAGAAAAACTTCCGAACTTAGTTTGCAAAGACAGATGGGATCGAGGCGAAACTTTCAAAGCGTGAAATTAAAGAAAAAAATTGCAGAAAGAAACGAAAAACGTGAAAGTCAGAGAAATTCATCTTGGTATGATGGCGGGTATGTGAGAATAAATCAAGAATCTTGACAGTTGGCGCAATGGACTCCCCGGCCGAAGGTATTTCACATTTCGTTGAACATGGCCGATGGTGTGGTGTTCTCTCACGCCCGTTCACTCACAATACCATTCCCCCTGGGTGTCAGGTTCCCCGTCTACCGAATATAAAGCCACCCCTTGTATTTTGATTCAAATACTAAATTTTGTAAATCACAAGATGGAAATATTATATATGTTTTCTTATATTTGTTCAATATAATATCACAGTTGACTTAACGTGTATTGTACTGTAATGTTTACAATTCATAATAGAATTTAACAGAAACTTATGCGGATGAATAAATATTCAAAGTTATATTCAATTAATTGTTTCTACTGTTTTCTCTATCCTAAATTACTTATTTATTTAGAGCTAATTTAAGTATATGTAATAGTAAAGAATGTGGTTTATTTTCATTTGAGTTAGGACAAAATTTAATCTGAAGTAGACATATATGAGAAAATTTCAAACATTTGAACCCCAAAATGAAGATATTAAAAATTGAAAAATGACCGTCATATAAAAGGGCAGAGAAACATCCCTTGCAAACAATACGCAGTAAAATCATAACATACCACTTAAACTTTTATGAAGAACACCCCAGCTGTCGTTTGACATGACAATGTATCATTTATTGAGAGCGCGGCGTCTGGTTGATCCAGACTTTAAAACCTCAGCAGAAAGCACAAAGAGTTAGGGAAGCATCTGTCCCTACAGACGCACGAGAACCAATATAACCAATCAATGGTAGCCCCTCGGCGTGTATAGGTACTAGACCATCATACGCATCAATAACTAATAACTGTCACAAGAGTTGGCTTATATGGTCGGTGAGTCACGGCCAATCACGGTGCACGTCCTCTTGAGGAGTGAACCATCATGTTATGAAGTATTAAATGAAGTGGTTTCACTATGGAATTTTCATGCAAATACATAGACTGACAACACACACTCACTGGGTGTAATTTCAATGCGATTGATATATGTTTATGTACGGGGATTTGATTATTGGTTATCGATTTGTGATGGATGGCGTTTGGTAACGGTTGCGAATTAGCCTGTTCCGAGAGACTGCACTAAACAATGTTTTGCATATACACTCGTACAGACTGTGTTTCATTATTATCTGTCACGTTTACTGTGCAACCAACAAAAGAATGTTCATTTTCGTTGTAATATCGAAAGGCTGATTTCTCAATTGGACAATATAAATATGGCATATGTTATGCTAAAACTGAATATATAATTGAGCGGTTTAATTTATATATATTGATATGACGGTTGGTGAAGTTAATGTAGGTATTGATTGTAAGTTTTGAAATGTTCTATTTCAAATAACAATTGTTATTTCAACAAGAGAAAATTTGTTCAATTATATTTTATTTTATAAGATAAATCAATGTGTCTAGATTAAAGTTAGTAAGAATGGTTATAAAGTGTTACCTGGAGTTCCATTTTTGGAGGAAAGAAACTTTTTGATATTTATATGTTGTGTAATTTTATTACAGTCATTAGTTATCTAAAATGGCTTTTTTAAGTAAATATTTTATTTTTGCGAAATTTATTACGAATCATATTTCATATTACGTCTAGATAATTCGTAGTTTTCATCCTTTTAAAACAAACTTTCAAATTTTAAGCAATATAAATTATCGATACAAGAAAATCATTTTATAATATTGTTATTTGTTTATAATATGACAAAATTCAATATTGTGGCAATCCATTTAATTATGTTTTTTAATGTTTTCGTTAAATAGTAAATGAAGATATACATACATAGATATGTACACCTTCGAACATTAGTCTTGTCCCTTTATAGCCACCTAAAGTCTCACAACCAGCAGTGCATGATTTTAATGCAAATTATGCAGCACGTACAGAATCAGTTAAATTACGTAGGTGAATCCATATCATTCGCTTATAATGGTAGAAGTGGTCCATCCTACCATAATAAGCGAATGATATAGATTCACCTACGCAATTTAACTGATTTTGTACGTGCTGCATAACCTGCATTAAAATAATGCAATGCTGGTTGCGAGACTTGTGTTTGAAGGTGTACATACATAACTTAATGCCTATTCCCAACATATGGGATGGTAGAAAACCTTTTACATGAAGATAAAATTATATAGGTACATAAAGAGAATTCTTTTTTTTTTTCATCCAAAAATAGAGCACCATTTAGTGCCTTTTAAGCGTTTTTTTTTAAATACACTAAAAGATATTTTAACTATACAAAATTTTGAGGTGTTAGCGTATTGGTGCTGCTACACTAGATGATAATAAAATAGCGTATAAGTAAATGTAAAAGCGTTTGTTAATAACTTTTAAAAAAAACACCGCCAATGATATTTATATATTTCGTATTCATTTTAGCACGTGCACAATTCTACATGCATTGTTTCTGCAAATGCCTTCATCCATTCCCTTCATTCCACCTCACCCCTGGTCCAGATGGGTCAGCCTCCATACACACCTCGTCATCAGCATCCACACGCTCTAGAGCGAACTCATTCGATGCAGATTGAGACGTAAACTCGAACCGCACACAATTCACTGTGTTCCTCTTTCTCTTCAATACCCTTCTTGTCCCAATGTCTTACTGTACAATATAACAGTCGCCACCGCCGCCACCTCGCTAGTATTACTTATGCATGCTAAACATGCACCTTACAACCTATAATGGGATGCAATTATGATAATAACTAACCGTTCCAAAAACATTTCAACTGGTTCGAAAAGTCGTTGTTGAGATTGTCGTTTTATATGAAGAACAACGGGATTTCGAGTAACTGCATATTTTTGATTCTGATTCTTATACTATTGCGGAAAATATTAATTCAGCGGGTTTTAAAAGCGAAATTCTGATTAAAAAAAATACATTTAAAAACTTGCTTCATATACATAACTAGATTGAAGTATTTTAATCCAACTATTGTTCCATAAATATAGGTTTATAACTACCGTTAAATCAATATAAGGCCGTATCTTTATGTGGAAAAAGAAATTGAAATAAGTTACGCCAATGCAAGACACATATAGAATACCGGACGATGGCAGCTCAAGTAAACACGTACTCGTTGCAAATGCCTCATCCTTATTGGATGATGGAATAATCTAGAGTCGGTATGAAACTAGACGCTCAGGTATTTGTACAAGATGTTAATTAGCAATTAAAGAATACCGCCCATCATGCAGATGTTCAAGTCTTGTGCTTACACACACACACACACACACACACACACACATATATTCGCGTGCTTGGCGAAAAATTCTATTCCTGGCCAACGCCAAGACGATTGTTTATTTATTACAAATGGCATATACGCTTCGACATTTCAAGACGTTATAATTTAATTGCAGCTGCATTTAATAACTACAATTGCACATCCATTGTATTGAATTATCATATTATTATATTTAAATTAAAATCATTTTTTAATTCAATCAGACAATAATTAAAATATGAATTACACTATAAAGAATAGAGTAAAGTTATCATTTTGTAAGTCAAAATAACGTTTTGTTAGCGAATATCCGCAAATAATTAAAAAAAAACGGTTAAATTATTATTAAATAAATAACATTTTCGTAATTGTAGACTTTTCTTTCTTACAATTATTCCGAACATATAGTTTAATGTTTGTGTGGTTAAATATAGTAACGTTGATAATTAGTAATATAATGCCTAGAAACATGCAACCCGTTGTGCTTGTCAGCGAACTTCTGAATATAAATACGATATTTTGATTGGTTACGGATTTAATCACTAATTCAATTTCAAATATAGAAGATAAGTTGGAGTATAAGTTTTTAAATTCAATTTCAAGTATAAAACAATTTCTAATAATACGAATAAGTTGAAATAAAATGAGATAAAATAATCTAAAAATGAATTTAGTATTTAATTTCAAGAAAATATTAGCTTGTTGAGTATAATTAATTTTATCATTGTTTTAATAATTTATAAATATTTAATGAACAATGTTCGCACACAATTTAATAATTAAAATAAATGTTCATGAGCCTGTAATTACAATTTCATGTTTAGGCTTTAGTAGTTAAGAAATTATTGTAAAATAATCAGAAGTGGTATATCAATGTTAGCTAGGAGATAGATAAAAATAATGCGAGCATTTACAAACATACACATATCACACGCTATACTGAATAAATATATTAGTGGCCATATTCGCACGCCATACTCATACAGAGATATAGATAAGTAATTAAATATGCAAAGGTGTTTTCTATAAAATATATTAGAAATGATAATAAATGCCAGATTAACATCAGCACTCGTCACCTAATACATTCAAAACATATACACACATAGCCATGCATGGTGGTTTATGTTATGGGGACAGTATAAACAGAGAAAATTACTTTTTAAATTGCAGCAACCGGATGCAGTATTTATACATTTTAGCGAGTGGTTCAAAATGTTTATATTACAATCTAAGAAGGAATATTATATTCTAGTACGGTACGCCACTGATTTGTCGATAAATTTAATATTTCTGTAAAAATTAATTAAATTATTGTAATATAAAATTGTTCACTATCAAATTACAAATTAATAAATTAAATGTAAAGTTATTCTAGTCATTCCAGTAAAATATTTTTATTCAACCAGAATAAAACATCACGCAAATTGCTGAACAAATTAATAATTAAATTACATAAAAAAAACTGCAGCATTATGTTATCATATACACATTAATTACAAGAAAAATAAATAAAATAAACAAAAAATTAGTTATACAAACAATTCCACCACGCAACGGATTTAATTTTGCGCTGTCTATATATTAAACAAGTAAAAAATTCATCAAGGCTGATTCGCGATAAACCCAACCGACGTAACGTTACGTGCTCGAGACGATTGAGTTCCGACTTTTATCTCCGGGGTCCAGAACGTTTTATACTATTGTTACAATTCTTTCACAGTTTTATTTCCTTTTGTTTGTGCAGTGTAAGCTTGACGTTATATGCAAATAAGACATATTTCTCTATTAAATTGACTGTGACGAAAATGCTTACTACACACGATTACTTTGATTTAAAATATTTACTGCACGGACCACGATAAGTAAAACACTAACCTTGGAATAATGTTTCGAAATGTAAGAAATGAATAATGAATAAATAAAATTATGAAGCAATCAGTAAATTTCCAGTAATAAATCACGTAACTACAGTAATGACAAATTAATTTCGTTGATAACAAAACGCATGTGAGTGCAAATTTTATTTTAATCGCATTTAGTCGCTATTGAATATTTGGTAAAATACTGGTTGAGTTGGGAAGTAATTGTGGCCATGTTATCAGATATGGCCAGTGGCTTGTGCATCGCTGAAGAGTACCATCCGTTGTATGCGGCGCTGGTTGAGCCAGCGGCGATCTTGTTCTGTAGGATGCACCATCCGAAAACCAGTTTGTGGGGTCGGGTCTTTGCACTTGCTCTGGATTTCGCCAATCTCACCAACACGGCCGTGTGTTTTCCGTTCGAGATGTTATTATTGGGCGAGTGTGTGTTCAGTAGCTGTGCACTTGTTTTAACTGTGAGGCGGCCATTTCCAAAACGGTCAGCGGATTCGTCTCGAATATTAATACCAATCCCCACAGATGCCCATGGCACATGAGTTGAGTTGCAATTATCTACAACACTGACGTCCGGTTTTCTTTCGGCACGTAATAATAAAGTCATAAAATTTTCGCATGACGAATTTTGCCTACAGACTCAACTTTCTTAAATTGCATTATTAACGTTTCATGTTTGCATCGAAATGAATGCTGATAGCTTCCCTTCAGTGCTATTTTTGTGAAATAATTACGTATAAATTATGGTGATGCTGATGAACACAGACTGTTGGGAACTAAATTGGCATAAATGACATCAACTTCGAGCTTGAATATACTCAATTCCGGAATTGAACACTAATAATGCCATTAGGATTTTAAATGATACACTATGTCAGACCAATTTTGTCAATTAATAAACCTTTTAAAGATTCTAAGCTACAGATATTAGCATTGAATATACTTAGACCTAAATTAAATGAAAACTACTTTGTTATGCCCGCATAAATTAAATATTGAAAATATCAAATGTGCCCAGCGTTTCAAAAAAAAAAACATCGACCATGTATTGGCCCTAAACTTTCTATTACGTAGTCAGTATATTTTGATTTGATAGTATATAAATTAAAATATAAAATGATTAAATTTAAAAGAAAATATTTTCATTCATAATGTCCAGTATAATTGTAAAGTTAGATTATTGTCAGATTTCTAAAAAAACATGTATTTTATATTTAAAATGTTCGATTCTATAGTAATATACAGAAAATATAATTATTCATTACACATTATTAAAAATTATTATGGCTGGACATTTTTTAGTTTTCGAATGAACTTTAAACCTTACAAAATATGTTCATATAATATTTTAAATTATTTATTAACCTTTGTAACGTTTTTTCACTAAACTTATTTGTGATACTGACAATAAATGTTAAATGTCAAAATATTTGAATAATTAAAACAATTGACATGCATAGTAGATGCGATTTATTATATATAATTTCCCATACCTACGTAACTATGGCAATATCATAAGATAAGATCTTGTAACTGGTACTTTTTGAAGAAATGTTTCAAACAAAAGTTGTGCAGAATTCTAATATCTTTCAATGTTATTCTAACTATTTTTTTTGCAAGTATAGCCGTTTTGGAGATATTGCAGAAATTGCAAAAAAAGTCTTAAGTAAACATGCACTTCCGGTTTGAATATGCTTTTCAAAAATAGGAGGTTTTCCTCCCAGGCATATACAAATCTTAAGTTTAAAGTTCATAATTTTATCTTTAACAGTGTAGCCTGTAGAGCGCTCACAGCCACACACACAGACGTCATTACATTAATAGTCAGACTCGATTCAGGAAGGTCAAAAGTTGTATTTCCGTTAAAATTTCGAGAATTTTTTTTTTCGTGATAACAATACTTACTTATTACTTCGTAAAAGAAAGTAATTAACCTTATATACTATCGGAAAATCTACACTAAGAAAAATTAATATTAATGACCAATATATTTATACAAAGTAATAAATACATTATATTTACCACAGCTATAAATATATAAAATGTAAATATCCTTGTGGTTGTGCATATTTATATACTTGTGCAAAAAAATATTTCTTCAATGTAACATTAAATACTACACTGATTTAGAAATAATAGCTTTTCGTTTATATACTGCCAATCAGAATAGATTAATGTCCTAACATTGCCAAACAGTCGCAAAAAAACCACAAAATAATTGCTATATTATTCACAAGTCCGTTCTAACGAATTAAATTTTAATTATAAAATGTATTAAGTGCAACAAGAGAATTTCGAAAGCTGGGTTCCTATAACGAAATAATAATCTTCCTAGACAAACCTCACACCTCTAAGTCTAGTTCATTTTGAGAAATATAGTTGATATAACCAACAATATATAATAAAATATATAACATGTTTCCGTTGTTGTAGCAGCGCGAATATAATAAATAAAGTTTCAGGCATTGTGAAGAGTAATTTGGCATGGAGAATGCGATGGTTTCGGTGACGCATGGACGGCAGACAGACGCTGCATAGCGAGCGCCGCGACGGCCCATGCGTCAGGGCCCGATGTGACAATGGATACCGCCCATCGCCAGTGCGCGATCAGACTCGCAAAAAATACAAACACAAATTTTAACATTTTCCCGAGCTCTCTGTACGCGCCGCGCGATAATACCCCGTGCCGTTGCACTCTCAACACATAAATTATTCGAAGTGAATTTATTGTCACGGATGTGTGTAATTCTGAAATTTATAAAAAAAAGAGAACTGCAATGTTGTTATTGTTACTTGATTTTATTAACTCGACCCAAATAGATTAAAATCAACTGTTGTTCTATAATAGTTCTAAATATGTAATCTAACTTATTCTATATATGTCATCTTAGTTATAAAAATAATTTTTGATAGCAACAATTTTAATAAAAACTTAACATTACTTGTTTCCTATTTATGAAATCTGCAACAATTACAGTTTGACACAAGATTTATAAGAATCTGTATGAGAAACATAGAATAGAGCACGCATGTTTTATAGATTTTTCTACAGTTTTGTTCAGACTTATTAATTTATTATGAAAGAGAAAAATCATTTTTTTTTCTATCAAATAAAATGATTCCTTGTTTGAATTTGTCAGTATGCGCACACAAATTTTATTCCATTCTTTTAAATTTTATTTTAGCAAAGTACAATAATTCAGAACGCTGCCACCCGAATTTACATAGCGTAAAATATTCGAAAAGTGGACTCGCAACGAAGCTTATGCAAAAAACTTTGTGGCTCTCGCTCGGTGGAAAGTTTGCCGCAACCATGAAAATCTCGAGCTTAGTTCCAGGATCTCTTGGCTACGAACTTTGGCACGACGAAGCGCAACCCGAACTGCCACTGGCAGCTACACTAAGATCACAGAGACTACGGAAACATCACACGCTACTTTATATTATGTGGATTCAGTTTCTTCTCTATACTTGTATATACCTTTACATACTGTGGTTTGTCGCGGCATGCTTTTCAAAGGCTTTAGGATTGCACTGATTCCTGCACTTTCAAATGTCTTGATAAGCTCAATCTAATTTGGATCTTCTACAATACAGTCTAACTATTAGCTCTCTCGACTTTTAGTATAACCAAAATTGTACACTATATAATTCTTTAGTAACAATTTATTACTGTAATAAAACCAATTACATTTTTGTACAAGCAATTTGCGATCGCTGATCCCTCAAGCGTAATGCAGAAAATTATACGTCCATACAAAAATTATTGAAGAAGAAAAATAATTATTGGTGGTCAGAGAATTTATTAAATATCTGAATTTTGTTAAAATTACTTAAAGACAAAGTTATAATTTGTATAAAACGCCGCAAGTCTACTTCAATCGCAAAATCAGCAAAATATCTTTCAATTTATTTCAAAATTTTCCTTCGTCATTTTAAATGATGGTCAATAAACATATATTTCAGATAAATTTGCACTTGCAGAAAAATGACGTAATTTTGATGTCATTATAAGACGATTTTAGAATACAGTAGCATTTCTGCGCAGTGTATATGCGTACGTAAGAGTTGGAAGTTAATTAAATAACGTATCACGCAATTCAATAAAATAACAGTGGTGAATGTAATTACGTTCAAGTGATGGGCGTGGACGGCACTCGGTTTTACTACTTCACTTCATGACGATTTCAAACTGCTGTACTGGTTTTATAGGCACAGTGATCGTTACCTCTTTACATACAATCATAGTGTTATTGTGGTTATGCTTAACGTTTCACACATCGGAAGCGTGTGAAAATTATACCACTATGATGTTTTGTAAACTGGTTTACCGTATTTGGGATTTTTATTTTTAGTTAAGGGGCCGTAAAAAATGTGCTTAAGATTTGATTGAGATTTAGATCTTGCGGTAAATGATTAAAAAAAACTATTATGTTCTCACGTTTTCGCTTCTTTTTTGAAAATAAATGGAATTATATTTCTAACTCTTTAACACCACTGCTAAATTATATGGTTTGTATAGTGCGATGATTGCGTATCTAATACATATAAAAAAAGTTGAATTTATTATTGTACGGTAAACATAGATGTTAATTATATTGAATTTAGGAAAATTGTTTGATTTTTGTTAGAAATAAGTAGTTTTAAAGTATTTTGGCTGATGCTAATTGTCCAATTTTCTTTGTTGTCTAATATGCGAAAGTGTGTCGCAATATTACTTTATTTTAATAAAATAACTCGATGTTCATTAGTAAATTTAAATAAACTATAAAAAATTATTTATTTTATATTTAAGCATATATTAATGTAAACTTATAATACGAAACTGTATTATATGGTAAAATATGGTAAAATAAGACAAAAACTCGTTTAATTTACGAAGAAAATATATATAATTTTTCTAGAATTATTCTCTTAAATATGATATTTTGTTGACGTCATGTTAACAACATCATGGAGCCCGTGTTGCATATAAAGCATTTCGTGACTACTATTTTTAATCCAATGGAAATGTCTTATAATTAATTCGCGTACTAAACTTGGCTCGGCTGTACCCGTATGGTGGCCTAATGAAATATGCAGCGAACCTTATACCTATTTATGCCTATTCTACATTTTCTTTGCTACGACAAACACAATACTTAAACGTGATAGTCTTTCAGACAGTATATATAACGATATTTTAGCACCAGCTCTTTAAAAAAAGGAAACTAATATCCTCCATATCCACTTGAAGGTATAATAGACGTCATTAGTTTAGTCCTTATTTAAAAAAATACCAGGTTTCGTATATATTTAATTAATTTTTAGAATAAATAATACAACTAACCAAATAATAATTCAAAGGTCATAATTGTTTTGTCGCTAAAATAGCTTTTATATCACGAAAATTTGTTAAGATGAAACACTGTTTTGCAAAACTTTTAATTCTTTGCAATACGCTGCGAAAAACAAAAATAATCAGATTTTTTTCCGTGTGTTTATTTTACAAAGTTGCCCGCATAAATACACAGTTACAGTAGATTTTTCACAACCTGTCCTTCAGACGATGCTGCACCGGATATTATTCACCATACGAATCAAGCTGTATAGTATTCCCGGTTGGGCACAGTCTAACCGAACGCTACCCGAACAGACTTCATTCTATATTCGCGTCGGTGTTTGCTTCGGTCAGAATAAATTTGAATCGGGAAAAAACCAGAAGCAAAATAAATACGTACTTGGTGCATAGTAAACGTATCCACTTGCACACCCACACATAGATATGGTATGAATGTGTTAAAAGAAACGGTGAATTATGAAATGGAGTCTAGTCAGTGTAGGGAGGATATGCAACTGTAAGTACTTGGATGAATATTTGCGAGAGGCGGATGTATATATAGAAATGGCGCCGAATGAAATAAGAATCGACTCAGGGTAAGTCAATAGCAAGAGGTTTATACTTGACCGGAAGAGGTAAAACCAAATTTAGTACAAGTCGAAGCATTTAAAGTGTTTGTTCGAAATTTTATACACTTATACATTACAGAGATTTTGTATTTGCAACTGGAGTTGGTATTAATTTCCGAGTTGATGTTTTGTGTTCAGTACAAAAAAAAAAATTAAAGATATATATATATATATATATATATATATATATATATATATATATATATATATATATATATATATATAGTATATATATATATATATATATATATATATATATATATATATATATATATATATATATATATATATATATATATATATATATATATATATATATATATATATATATATATATATACATATATATGTATTTTTGATAAAGAATTTAAAATAATTAAAGATTGGGATTGAAAATTCGAAAATGTTACAACTAAATATTGGTTCAGTTACAAGTATTTATAGATTGAGCAAATTTAATATATATTTATTACGATCATATTCATCTGCTTTAAATTTGACTTTATAAGATTATTGCACACTTCAAAATGTCTTCGAAATAAATTATATTATAAATCGAGTAGTATGCATCCCATCTGACAAAGAAGCTTCTTTATTTCATGAACTTAACTAATAATCTATGAATTTTTGTGCAAATTTACTCACAAAATGATGATACTCAGCCATTCATGTAGAAGATGTAGAGATAGATATAGAAAATATAATCAGAAGATTACATACCTGTAACAAATAACTGATATTAGAAAAACAGAAAATATATATTCAAATATAAATATGCATGAAAAAATTATTCAAAATTGGGGTTTATTTCAAAGTTATAGACGTGTTTTTAATTTATTGGTACCCAGTCTGTGACTTTTTAAATCATAAATTGTTAAAATGAGTTTATCAACATTTGGTAGTTTAAAAAAATAAAATTTTAAATTTTAACTATTTGTTATTAATATATAGGTAACACTACACGTTGACATGGACCATTAAGTAAATTTTTATTTCATTTCACCAACAAAATCTATATAGCATATGTATGGTAAAATGCACATCGAAATGGCAATGCGAGAAATAAATCAATCAATCAACGGGTAAAGTCAATCGGGCTAGCGGATAGCGTATTGGGGCAATATACCGCGTGTCCTGTGTTAATTAGAACCGGTGTGCGCATGCTCTGTGGGCTCTAACAACGGAACTGCGAGACCACCGGAGTCATCCGTCAACGTGCCGGTCGACCGAGCCTCGTAAACCAAGAGCTTGGTGCAGCGCGTGCACTGGGTTCGAGGCTAATCCGAAATGTGTGCATGTGCGTTTGTGTGTCGGTGGGTGCTAGTGGATACGATGTATCTATGCAGCCACCACGTCACACGTCACGGGGGCTTACAAATCCCGGACGCACAGCACGAGACATGAATTTGCATCCCGACGCCATTGTAACGGTTTTCCATTGTTTTAGCATAAACAGTTTTTTTTTATTGTCTTCAAAAGTAATCTCTCTTCCCGTACTAAAGCTAAATCCACGTTTCAAATAAATTTGCAACACTTTTCCACCTTCAAACAATATTACATCGCATTGAAACTGATTGCTACTAAGAGTATAACGTTAGAAACTAAATGTTATATACCTAGAGATAATTTCTTACTTGCAATATAGAAATCATTTTGAATCTAAAATTATATATATTGAAATCCAAATAAAAATTTATTGAATTAGACACAAAATAAAAATTCTTAATATTCCACTTTAGCAGGAAATCATATAGGTTTAGAATAAATAATATTTTGGATTCATGTTCGAAAAGTTTGTAAACCATAATAATAATACGAAGAATAATTTTAAATTCTTTTGAGATGTTTCAAGAACTATTTCTAAACGTTTTTTTTTTTGTTAATGCAGTTTGTGAATTTCTTTTTTACAAATGTAGCTTTCTCCCACAGCGGTAGTTTTTACGACTGGTTATCCTACCCTTTTATTGCCCCTAAAAATGTGTCGATTTCTCTTGTTTAAGGGTGTCCTGTCCGCTACACGAAGTAGCTATTCATGTTTTAACAGAAAGTTTTCTTTTTTACCGATTTCTCTTATTTCTATAACTAAGGGTTTTTAAAAAGTCGTCATAATTCATAACTTTCACTCAGTTTTTTACCTGACTGACAGGCACTACGTAGTTTACACTTTTTATATTGCAACGAAATATTTTAAAAGAAAAATGCATTTTTCACGCCCGTAAAATTAAATATTGCCAAACGCTTTCACTCAAACCATTAGTATATTTTTGGACTGATTCTCCAATGATACATTTTTGCATCCACAAATAAATATTATTAATTAATTAGGTTACAATTTTATAGAATATTTAAAACGTTTTCCAGGAAGTCAAACTTTTTTCATGTAGAGTGTACGTTTTAAAATAAAACCATAGTCATATTTACGGAAGATAATCTACTTTTTACTGTTCGTGATACAAAGTTGTAAATAATTGATAAAAATTCCAACCCAAATTGAATTGTTATCTATATCGGCACGCATGATCATCACGGTCGTTATCGAACTCATTTCATTGCTAAGATGTATTTAGTAGGTGGTTCACATTATCCGTACATGTTAAGATGATATCTGAAACGATGCGAAATGGAGAGTCTAGCTCATACAAAATGCACCATTACTTGGAGAACACGGGAGCTTATAGCATTACTTGCTTAATATTATTAAACAGTTCAGGCTAGACATTCTCGCAATATATTAGAAACCAGAGTATTATTGTTATGTATGTAGCTATTTTTGCATCTAAAAACTATATTTGTATTTACCCAAGCCATCAGACAGAAACAACTTCAGTTATTGCGAGCTGACCGAAAGAAGTCAAAGCTTCAAGAGTAAATGATTATTTTTTTATAAATGATTGAAATAGATATCTGTCAGATTGTTTAACATAAATAAGATTTAAATTAATAGCTTTTCGAATGGATTGCTTTCTAACATTTGAATTATAATTATATTTATTTAATTGGACTATTTGACCAGACTAGATCAAAAACTTGATTTTTAGATCAAGGTAGCACTTAAATATATGAACACAAAAACAGTAGTAAACTTTCAAAATCATTTCATAAAATATATAGTATAAAATGTATATTTATACTTATTTTTAGTAGTTTACCCTAGAAAATATTTTTATGTTACTTTTACTATCTAGTTACCTTATAACAAACATTGAGAGGTCTTAATAATCCACCACAAACATCATAAATTTACACTAAAAGTACTTTTATTGGAGAATTTTTATGAATCTAATCAATTTTAACACGAAACGAATATATACGCGGTCACCTCACTACTGACTCGAACATTTGTTATAACTTGTTTGTTTGGTAATTCATTAGTCCTAACTTGTATTCTGTACACAGGTGGTTTTCATATAAAAATAAAACTAAAATTGAAAATACATATGCACATATGTATAAAGTATTCTAAACATTTTATAAAACTACAAAGACATAGTTTATTTAATGAAATAGGTAATAAATAATTTGAAAAATTAATATTTGTGTTTTTTGTATTTAATATTAGCGAAAGTTTGTTTCTGAAAATGATTTAACTAAATTATAAAACTATCATAGAACGAAAGCAATTAAAAAGAAATACTTTAAAACTATTTGAAATTAGAAAATTATTAACATCGTTAAGATATTTTATTGTTTCAATTTAAAATATTACTATAGTAACTCGAATAAAATAAATACAGTCTATATGTATGTATGTACTACATGGATAGTTGCTTCTAGTAAAAGTCTTTCATCATTTTTGTTGGTAAGTAAAATAATCAAGTAGGCAACACTTCATTCAAGAACTTTTCAAACATGATCTGTTAAAGTAACTCAAATCTCTCCATAAACGTAACTTATGCGATCGTTTCACATTACGAAAATGAATCTAACAAATACAAACGTTGCAACAAGAAATAAATGCAGCCTCACAGTCTGGCGAAACAAATAAATATTATAGGTACATACAGACTAGACTGAGTTAGTATCTTAATATATCAAGAGCGCAATATCGCACACACATACATGCACATAAATACACCAGTTTAAATTGCGCATTTGGTATTGCAGTTCTCGCCAAATAAAAAAATCTAATTTATTTTTATGATTGGGGTGCGTCGACCGACAATTCGTCATGTATGTGGGGGCGTGCAGGTTAAGGAGAGCATTCTTCTTGAGATATTTCCCACAAGAGCTTCTGAGGGTCTTTTAACAGTACTTTAACTATGTGAAAGAGGGAGGGACCACCACTTGCATATGATGATGATGAAAAAAGCTTTTAAAACGATAACGCAATCGAGTTTTTATATACCTACAACACACATTCGTCTAAATTATGTACGGCTAGCTAAAGCTACTAAGCATATATAATTTTACAAGAAATATGGTAAAAAATATTAAAATTGCATACTTTGAAATATATTTATCATGGTCCATAATTAGTCAATAACATACAAACAATGTACAAGAAATGTTTTGAAGCGTCGTCATTTTGAATTGAGAAACAAAACCGGATGTAAAGATATCCGAATGGCTTGGACAAGATGGCGTGACAATGATTAAATAAAGAACATATGTGGTAGTGTCTACCGTGTCTATATCTCCGGGAAACTTGTTATACATTCATATCAATCAGCTTTCTATAAAGCAAAGCATCGCTAACTAGATCCGCTATTCCAGGGCACGCGTTTACAACCAATCACAACACATTGGACGGTGATACACGTCTGTTGAGTCGTGGCGATCATGGCTCAACTGTATACACGTCCATTTGGCCATACGAACAACCACGGTGTTCGTCATACATTAGCAATAGATCCAGGCTTGCAAGAGGATATAATCATTGTTTATGGCGTGTGTTATGTGCTTTATAGTAGCGACCAGATTTCAGCAAAATTACGTATCCTGATATTTAACATTAGCATTCATAGGATTTAAATTTTCATGTAACATAAAAACAAGAAATACAAAATTCTATTATTATTATTATTTTAGTAGATTATTATTGTTTAAACAATGTACAAAACTAAAAATACTTAATGTAATGTAAATAAATATGTTATCACAGTCAAATAAATCAAAATAGTAGCAACACGGTTAGTTTTCTCTCAGTGCAGGATTTAATATTTCATTTTTCAAATATTATAGTTATTAAATAGTAGATGAAACTTCTACATTATTTGAACGGATGGAATAGTTCAGTAAACGATCGCTATATACCAAAGAGAAATTATAACATCAAAATTCTTTTTGTTTCAGTAACATGCAACCGTGTAATCAATTGATCTGTATAGATGGTTTACGGCATCGTATCCAGCTGCGTTCAGATTATGTTATAAAATAAGCCCGGTTCACAAGACACCTCTCATCAACTAACTACGTACCAACTACCCGCTTGTGAACCAACCTCGTGGTTTTCGTTCGACTCCCACGGAGTGCCTTTCGTGAAAGACGCGATAGAGACAACAGTGTACCTCAAACTCCTCATCCTTAACCAAAAAGTACTATTAATTTTTGTATACAATTAAAATGACTAATTTCTGCCATTAGAAAAGTCAATTAAATTTATAAATATTATAATTTTATGAGAAACATATTTAAATTCCTACATTTAATTGACTTAAAGTCATCATTTTGTTTCATTTATTTCAATTTTCTTTACAGTGATTTTCTCCAAAAGAATATTTTAACATTTTTTTATACGAAAATTAAAAACTAAACTATTTTTATTGTGTTAATAATTTGAATTAACAATAACTTCAAAAATTGAAAATTAGATCTGAATTATTAATTATATATTGTATCTTTTAAACAAATCGTAATTGACATATATAATTTTGTATTCAAACCGGTCTAAAGATAACATTTGAGCAATGGTTTAAGTGATTTTTTTTTATTTACTTGAGTCATTTTTGAGAAATGTATTGTTATTTTGAGTATTTATTGTCGAATTGCTACTTTTTGACTTAATTGTTGAAAGGGGGTATATAAAGCAGCTGTATAGTTTTAATTCTTAGAAAAATGGACGTTTAATTGTGTTTGTTGAGAGCCGCTGGAAAGCAGCAGCGTGTATACAACATCATGTCGATATTGCAATGGCTGTGAATTATTTGATCTGCCGTGTATATTTACGATCGAAGTTGCGCTCTTTCCATCGTATATCAAGCAACGATGAGAGGTCAGTCTCTCAGCAGGACGTAAAATGCATATCGCTCTTGAAATGATGTGTAAATTTACCACTAGACAAAGTACTGTACCAACACAAAAATAATGACTGCGGCAAAAATATCGCATCACCATTGAAACCTACACTGAATAGTTTATGAAGACACAGAAATTTATGCGATTCGTGTACTGCAATTTAGTTTTAAAGATTGTTGTTTTTTATAATCCAACCCTATTATGTAACTGTATTTCATTTGAGAGGTGTATTCATTATAATTAAAGTATAGAAAATGGAAGGTGTATTACTGTAAATGGAATATAGAAACTTGAATATCTTTTTTTAAAATTTAATGCATCACGATTATAGTCTGTTTTGTTTGCACAAGTTTCTGTATGAAAAAGTGTCGGCATTCACACAAAGTATCATTTATCGAAATATTTAATAATTCCCATGTGGAATTTTATCGAAATTATACCAATTAGTGTGGACTGGGCAATGCCGACTAACATGCCTCGCATAAGTGGATGTCTCTGGACAATGTTTCTCTTTCTTATTGGTTCAAGAAGCAAAAGAAATTCAACTTGAAATACTAGATGACAATCACGTTAATTTCGTCATTATTATTTTATACTTATCAATTAAATAAAACTGCAAAAACCTCGCTAATTTTATTAAGTGTATTCAAATAGATAACACTATTTTCTTCACATAACATTTCATTCAATACTGGTAGGATGTGAACCATTTATATACAACACTAAGAAATGGCTGATATTATACTATATTTTACCAAAATCTTTTAGAAATGTATAAGATTTATTAGCCTTGTCAAATAATGTCTGAAGTAATTGTAATTGTAATATATATAGGTATAAAATTGCATCAATTAAAACAAACACACATTTAATGTGATGTTATATCTAATTCTACTAAATTGAATTTAATAGAACTATAATTACAAAAAACAAGATCAACTATAGAAAATATAGAATCCAATAATTCGGTAATGTACAATCATGATTTCTGAACAGAGCCAGGTAACAAATATCAGTGGCGGCATATTGACAAATATGATCCGGCGATAGGACATCCATGATCGGATCGAGAGGACGTGTTCAGTTGCCTGTGTTTGATGGAGTGAGGAGGGTATGGAGAGCAGCGAGGGAGGGATGCCGATGGCCATTGTGTTCTACAGCTAGGCACACAGATGATACAGCGAGAGGCGACCGCGGACGGAAGGTCCGATAGTTATGGACTGTAATTGGCAGTTCATAACTGGTCGATGACTGTCGCACGGTTTACGAGCTACCGAAACGCTCGTAAAGTAACACACCGAACGCACTCACCGACACTGACTTTACCGAACGATTATTTTACAAGGGATAAGTTCTTTGAACAGTGATAGAAATACATCACTTCGTCAATATATTCAATTTTTAACGATTTTCGTATTACGTATTCCATTATTATACATCTGCATTTGTAGGCCTTCTTACATGATATGTAAGAAGCATTATATACCGTGAGTTAGTAGTTTCGTCTTCGAGACTCCAGGAACTTGGTAAATTCTTTGTCACAAATGCAGCCAGTACACAACACATTTCTTCCCCTATCCGAACAGACAGTGGTTCGTTCGGACGTGCTTGTACTGCGTGTAATAATCTAAGGGAGAAAACTAAACCACAAGGGATGAGAGGGCAGAAGTTTCATGTTGTTGTCAGAGAATTCCAGAGACGTACTAGCTGTTGGTAATGTTTCAGAAGACAGGAAGTCGTTGTAAATTCATTTTTCCGACTAATTAAGACAAAGTTTTGTTTGTGAAAATCACAAAGTGACTAAATTATTACTTCATCTTTATGAAATTATTTATGTGTCAGTATATTTATTATATAATTGAAATTTCTACCAATCTTTAGCTTGTAGTACGTTGTACAGAAGTGCTTCAGTGTTCGTTGGTGCGTTTTTAAAATTTTCCGAAAATTCAATTCATTTCCTGATTCCGAAAACGTATAATTCATATTGGTCACTCTTTCGTTACTCTAAATTTTATTGCATGTACTCTTCTGAAAATGCTCAACCTGCATATGATTAATTTTGATATTTTTGAACTTGAAGAGTTTCGTATTTGATAGTTTATAAACAAATATTTGCCGATTTTATTTCTAATACGAAATTAGTTATTTTTAAAACTTATGCAATAAAAATTTGGTGCAAGTGTTGTACCTTTCGTAATAATAGCTAGCATGACAATTGTCTAATGAAGCACAGGTATCCAATGTTAGTTGTGTTATATAAATAGAAGCAAAAGTTCATTAAAATAATTGCATTGTAATTTACACGCGGTGCAAACAGAACAGGTTGCTTGACGAAGCGATAATATTGCTATAGTTGCGCTAGCAGTCATTGTTTCTTCTTCTGCACCATCACCGAGCCAAACTGCGATCAAGCGTTGCGAAGCCAATATGCAACCGGTTCCATATATGGTGGTTGTGGCACCGCGGACATTTTCTTCACTAATGAGATGGAATTGGACGGACAAGCGTTTGCTGTTTAGACATTTTTCTCGGCTCCCGATGAAACACAAAAACAACGCCGAAAGCAAAAGATCACAACAAAACAGCGAGATTACAAAAGAGTGCAACTATTTGAACAATTGCAGTTTGTAGGTATCCGTTATAATATTCGGATCACATCTTTCAATTGTTCGCTTCTCTCTCGTAATAAGGAATTTAAATTGTAATTGTATTCGGAATATAAAGTTTACGTTGATTTACTTTACTAACTTTCAGTCGAGCTTCTCACGATAGTTAAAAGATAAACGTATTTATTATTTGGGATACAAATAAATATGTATTCATTGAAATTATTGCCTGCTGATTTAATACGTGGTATTATTATAAAAACTTTGGTTCATATTCTAGAATTTTACAGGATGTTAATTTGAATAAGAAACTATATTGTGTCGATTCTTATTCTTCTTTTCTAATATAACAGAATGTGGTGTACCTATCGATTTATTTTGGAAAGAATCAGGTAACTAACAAGGTGTAATTTTATTATGGTCCGTGACCTCATAGATCGTCCACTTGTCACAATACAAAAAGGACGAGCCTTACACCGGCCATATATAAAGAACGTCTGTCTTTTGTCGGTGCGATATGCGACAATCAAATCAAACCTGATGTAGGCCGCACCCTTTTCCACGGGCTGTGCGCCCAACCCTTTGGCCCAGAACAAAAGATATGGCCTCATGTGTCTTCCGTTTTGTTGTAGCTACATTGAATTGTTCAAGAACGAAAATATATCTTTCTCGAATTTTGAGTTCTTCAAATCTTGATTACAAATAGCTACATGTATTGTATTGCAATGTAAAAACGAGTCGTTAAAATATTTAATCAAGCAGTAAACATTCAGGAGAAAAACGTTTAAAGATGTATGTGATGTCGGGCATATCGATCGATTCCCTTTCTTGAGAAATCATCTTTATGAAACAACGCGTTGACTTCATTAAAATCAACACGCTGGTGCTTCAGAACTGCGAGAGCTGATGGGGCACAAGAACTGCTCTTCAAGATGATGTGCAGTGCGGCGACGCACGCAGAGACAATGGCCTGGAACCGCGTGGTGTTTTTCTCCTAACCAGAGCGCGCGGTTCGTTTGTTCTTCCAGCGACCAACTATGTTATCGCCTTGTTGTCCGTGTTCATTATCCACGTACAACGCGACCGACTGAATCGGAAATCAGTTGCGAATGGCTTTTTATCCAATCCGCCACAGATCGGCAAAAAGTTTTAAATCAAACAGTTTCGTTGATTAGACGACGGACTAAGAATGAACATTGACAATGATCCAAGTTGATTGTTTTAATTGTATTTCGTTTAAATTAAAGTTATTCCTCATACAACTAGCAAACAACACACAATGCATAATAAGTCATTTTCTCTTATAATTACACATTCCAAAATGATTATGTCACTTTTATAACATTTATAAAAATAACTATAATAAAATTACTATTAGCAATATTTATATATGTAGTACTGATAGAACGTCTGAATAACCTTGAAATATTAAAACTGTACCAATTGACGTCACCAGATCTGAATACGATTTTAAGAACAAATCAACTACATCAGAATATTTTTTATCATTTTTATGGAAATGATAGAGCTTTAAAATGAATTTTGATTAATGCTAAATTATACACTATAATAGACATTTTAAACATTTTTCTTTTCATATATATATATATTTATATCTATCAACCACTGTGAGTCTACGACTTGGAGAAGTGTTATTGAGCAATTTCTAACACACTTTACAAACATAAGGAAGAAGAAAGAAGATATAATGAAAAATAAGGGGAAGGAAAGAACCGGTAGACAAAACGTGATCAGACGGAAAAGTGGCAGAACGGATGGCATAGGAAGCGGAAACGATGCAGGGGTGTATGACTTTTTTTCGCAGGTAAGCTTATTTTTTCTTGAAGTGAATTTTATATAATTTTATATTAAAACGACATTTCCTTCATTGTTTGAATGTCAATGAATATTTGTTAGTTTTCATATTATAACTAATGTCAGTATGCAGTATGACAAGATTATTTATATAAATTGATACACGTTATAATATATGTTTTAACTGACGTGATAAAATATATATTCCGTGACTTGTTCAACAAGATTTGCATTAAGATATCATGTATTGAAAGACAGACAATGTCAGCGGAGAAATGTCCGTTAGATTCCGAATCCGTAAATCAAATATGCCATGGTACAATGTGATGTGTGTCAAGCGATCCAGACAGGCTTTGTTCGATCTCTTGATCGGATCCGACAAACATTCTTTCCCAGATAAAGAAGAAAAATAAAAGAACATAACTTATAATTTATTCCAACAATCATTAGATGAAGATGATTGCATAAGATTCTAATGCATTAAAATTAGAGAGTATATAATTTCTAATATTATCTAACGTAAGAAAGTAATTTTAAAAATTACTGTAATGAAATATTCATTATATGTACCTTCTTATTTTAAAGTACCTATATATGATGAGTGCAAGAGAATATCATGCAATATTATACATAGTTTAGAAATAAATATATTTTAGTGAGGACACAGAGTGGTTCTTTAAAACATTTTACAGTTTCATAGTGTTCTAAAATTGTTTCAGTTATAGGAATGCATACTTTGAACTATTAAAATATTTTTTATACTATACATTTTTTTTCATCAAAGCGATGACGAAGAAGTTACTTTAAAATTTTTTTTTGTTGGCAATTTTTTATTTTTTTACTATTCCAATGACATTAGTTCAGTTTGTGACATTGTATGTTATCTACTTGTAGTTACAATATGATAGGTTTTAAATGAGTTATGAGTGGGCAATCTAAAAGTGTTCAGCATGCAGAAGCCGTCTTCGATCTAAATCTAATTTAAAATATCGACATAAAATGGTTGTAGGGAGAAGCGCCCGCCCCCCGAAACGCTGTGGGGAGACATCAATACGGCCGTTTTACGAGTTTACTAAAGTATGGGATTTTTAGAAATATTGGCCTTTATAGACAAAGCTTTATTGCGGGAACGGTTTGGGACTATATCACACGCACACACGCACGTATACGCGCCCCCAAGGCTCTATACGATCCCCAAAATCGTGACAAACTACGTGCGTAATAGATCCTCGTATCACGTGTCCAACTGGCTACATTTTCTACTTTCTTCTCGTTCGTCGCCAATTAAAGATTATTTACAGCGAAATTGTGTGCTTTAGCAGCGCATCAAAGTTAATATAACTAATAAAATAGTTTATTGAAATAGTTCTAGCTTTAGATAACAATTGCAACAACTAAATTTAGTAATAATCAAATTGACATATAAGTAACAAAGTTATATTTATTGGCCATCTTCAGTGTAAATAGTATAGACACCAAATGGAAAAAGTTTATTATAGTATTCATTTCATAATACAATGCATTCGCCAAGTGAAATTTAAAACCAAATAATTGACCACTGAGTGGAACCAAAACTAGTTATTAATAATTCCCGCTTGTTTCGCGATTCACGTTTTGTATATCGTGCAAAACGCCTCGTCGTCGCTTAAACCCCGCGCTCACGTCGCACAGCCCGCCGCGCGCATTTATTCGCCCTATACGATGCGGATCGTTGAGCTGATCGTATGAAGACATCGGCAATGGTCCGGACGGAGAGAGGAACCGCGCGGAGTGAACATTCCAGCAACATGTGGTACAACGGCTCCGCCTAGTAGGCCCTCGGCACATACCTGCATCCACACACACAAACATATATACACAACGATATGGAGATCGAGGGTGAGGAGTGTTGAGGAAAAGAAACGTCAGGGGTCGCGGGACCGGTTTACGCGACGTGGTTTCGGTTGTAGAAGATGGCACATGATGCAGAACGAATAGTTTACTGATATGGTCACCTTGACGATATGGGGATTTTATTCAATGACCACTTCATTCATTTATTAAGTTATTTAATTTTTACCGTTATTAAATGACACTTTAGTTTAATTAAGTAAAATATATGTGTTTTGTATTATTCAAATATAAACTATTGAATAAATTCGTAGTATTTTAATTAGAACCTCATACTATTAGAGACGTCTAGATGACATCTTTGAATATAATATAGATGTCTTTGAAGATACCTAAATATAGGCCTAAGCTATAATTTTATATATAACATTAAATTTAAATTCATATCTACGCTTATTTATAACTGTAGATTGCAATATATCCGTAAATTGTGTTGTTTAAATTTGAAAATGTGTACAAATCAGTAAGTTTCCTCGTTGATTTCTATTTAACATCTGCACGACTTTTTGTCTGAGATTGTACCGCTGCAGTTTATGTTATAACACACCACATCCTTCCTGGGCAAGGGCAAACAGCTTTATTAAAACGAAAATAGGAACTCCACATACGGCACGTATGAAAAGCAAATCAATAAATGGATTTAAAATTCAATTTATGGACTCGACGTGAGTCACTTTTGCGTGTTTCATCAACGACTATTTAAGCCTGTGGTATACGCGCTCAGTTTGAAGACTTTCTTGACTACACAGTTGACTGATAATCGGTATTATCGAAATGGGCTCTAACACAGACCTGCCATTTTGGTACAGGCTAAAATATCAGTTTTATTTCAACTCATGAATACATGTTGGATATAATTGAATAAATTTTAGATTTGAAATTTTATATCCTTCTATATTTGGCTTCGTTCTCTTACAATATACAAGTTTACTCTTGGAAGTACTACTAAATAAAAATACTATTAAGTTTGTAAATTTAGATGTTTAGATTCAGAGAGATAAAAAGTTTTAGGAGTTCTGATACTCCAAAAAGAAAAATGGATGACTGCTTTATGAAGAAAATCGATTTATGGATATGATGAAAATATTTAAATCGTTGTTAAGTCATAAGTTTGTGTTGCCATGAAAGGCAGATATTGATGGGGAATAACAACATTCAAATGCCGTGGTCGACGCTACGCGACGCGACAGAAGCGATAGTGAAGGCACACGAGGCGTAAGCGTCTACTGCATTAATGAGAAAAGATTTATATCGAGCATGTTAAGGTGCTATAAGTCATTGCGAAGACGTTTGCTGCCCGCTCGAGCTCTCTCACACACTCAAACACACTACAGAACAACAAGGAGAGAGCATAGCATGCATCTGTGTTGAATTGCGTGCGCATATGTGTGTTATCGACAAAGAATGCATGAGTGGATTGCATGTTGCATTTAGTCACTTTTTAACTGATCTTTTACCAAACTACCACTGGTAGATTCCAAACAGCTCTGGAGAAGTGCAACAAGGTAAGTAAATACAAATTTGATGCAGGCTACTCTAAACGTATTGATTTATAGACATACAGAGTTGCTTCTAATATGCGTTTATTGATTTATGATTTAAAATTTTATGAATTGAAAGTTTATTTCTAAATTATTGCAGTTTTATAAACGAGTGCAAAAGCAGTATGAAATTATAAATTTCTATTATAGAGAAAAGTAATAACGCCTTTCTTGTAAAGATTGATTAAAATAGTTTGTTGATAGCAGCGGTTTTCCGAATAAGCGGAAGAATAGGTATAGTGTACAAATTCATACGTGTAATTAACGCGAAGCTGATTAACGAGTCCATGACGTCACTTAATCTAGGAGCATAGTTCAAAAGCTTTGTACAACACCCCCCTTGCAGTCGCGCAGCCCTCTGTACGCGAGCTAGGGAACTCATTACTGCATTAATAAAGTCGGACTTAAGGGTTGAGCTCCGCAGTCGCACTGAGGTCCTGAAGTCCTGGTCCCGTTCACCACTACTATGCGAATGTAAAGCCAGGCTTTTGAGTGTAGCGGTGTTATTTATGGCGTTTGCAAATTCCGGCCAAAGTGCACCACTCACCATCGCATCGTGTCCACACTACACGCCCGTGCTTCACCAGCTTACGGAACGAAATTCGTTTATTTTGCGAAGAAAGAAAATGCAACTTTAAATAATGTTATAACCATTAAATGTAAATGAAATAAATTACATTTCTAAAGCCTGACGACCAGCTATAATTTTACAAATTTGGCTATGAATAATATTATTTTTTATAATGCGTTGATATAATTTCTTTATCAGTCAACGCTAATTTCCAGCCATGAAATTGCTACTTAAGAGTTATAATTGGTCAATCTATAAATACTTAATACAGTATTTGTGTAATCAGAAAGAAACATGCACGCACACACACACACAACTGGGGTCACGGCATGACCCCGTGTGGTTCAGCCTACGAGATTGGGCCTACAATCAACCACTGCACCTCAAATGTGTGATAAGAACAGCACTAGTACACCGCAAGTTGCTTGAGCTCAATACGTTGTCAACTGTACATCAAAAAACAATATCTGCAGTGGCTTGCACTGGAGTTTCTTATACGTAATAAGTATATGTTGTGTAGATAGAAAAGATATGAAAATACAAATATTTAAACATTTAAGAAAATTAGTTTTCAAATTAAACTAAGCTTTTTCACTAAATCTATTTGTTAAAAATATGTATGTAACTATTGTAATATAATTAAGAAAAGCATTAATTTCAATAGCAATTTTCTTGTAACTGGTACAAAATTTGAAGAAATGTTTAAACAAAAGTTGTGTGAAATACTAATAACTTTCAATTTAATTGTAACTATTTTTACTGTAAGTGCAGCTGTTTCAGAATTATTGCAGAAATATTACTAGAGTAAACATGCACTTCTGGTTTGAATATTCTTTCAAAAATAAGAAGTTTTCTTGCCAGCTATATACAAATCTTAAGATTAAAGTTTCATTATTTTCCCTTCAACAGTTTTGGCAGTAGAGCGGTTTCTCTCTCTCTCTTTCTCACACACACATACACTCACACATGCACACACACGCATCACAGACGACATTTAAAAAATTATTAGACTCGATTTAGAGAAGGTCAAAAGATGTATTTCCGTTAAAATCTCGAGATCGACTTGTTTTATGATTACAATACTTACTTATTACATCGTATAAGAAAGTAACAAGCAATGAACTGTGAAATTATAATTTACCATCACTAGTCTATAAATTATATATATACACTATATATTTATTTATAGATAACTGCGAGATCATACGAAGCCGTAATATAAAGCCCCTTCTTTCATATTAGCTGTTATTATTATTAAGATTGATCAATTGAGCAATTATTGTAGTATCATGAATATTTTAGCTTTATTCTCAGTTGTTTTACCGGTTTAGTGCTTTCACTTTATACTCTTTCGTCTTTTGGACAAATTAAAAAATATTTTTATTTTTAAACACTTTTCATGTAGGTACACAAAAAAAAATGTACGTTTTTTTCGTCAGTAAATTGAAAATTTTAATTTAGCATTGACGAGGGAACGTCTATGTTCCTTTTAAATTCCAGATGGAATGGCGTGCTATAGCGCTGTGTCAAGTGGCCATGTTAAACACAGAGGCTGATTTATGTGAACACAAGTTGGAATACATCCGAAATGGGAGTCGTGTTTGAAACATACATTTTAGGACGCATTAACGGCCTCTCATACAAGCCCTTACTCAACAGAAATTAGAATTCTAACACATGTATCGCTATAAAAAAATTAAATAATTCTTATCTAAATGAACGGTGACATGTTTTTAAATTTACAATCTCCCGAACGATAAGTAATAGCAATCAGAAACTTTACGTTCAAATTCATAATTTATTAGTATTTTTATCTTATTTATGATGTATTACTAATGTTTTTATTTTTGAAATTCGGTTTTGAATTAAAATTTGTAATTTTTCATTTGTGGAAAATTATATTTGAAATTTACAACTCCGGAAGAATATCCACCCAGAGTCGAGTGCCAAAAATAATATTTTAAAGCGCAACAAAAGAGTTTTATTCATACAAATCATATAATACCCCAGTTCAAATAGAACTGGAAATAAATCAGAATTCTGCAAGCACACAAACACTCCTAGTTTATCATGGAAAATAAAATTTATAAAAATAAAAACCGTTCGTCATCTAGTGTGCCACGGCACAAAAAATCAATGTATAAATTGTCTGCGACGACAATAATAACAAACCGTTATATTTGTGTGTATTATCAAAGTGCAGTGGTCGATGGCGCAAGTTATGGTTACATTTTCGGGTGGTTTTGGGTTTAGTTTGTAGCGCCACCGCCGCTGCCGGTACGCTATAGATTTACGACGCATAGAATCTTAAATTGCGCGCGCCAAGCTTTATTGCACTCGTGGACTTATTTTTCCCTAGCTCTCTGACCAAAATCAATACGGCCCCGCTGTGGAATGCACACGCTTACTATACGTCCGTTACGCAGGCCAAATTTACGCTGCACAGTGCACCTTTAAATAAAAACTATCCCTCATCCGCTCTTATTAGTAATCCATAAAACAAAAATTAAGCATTTGACAAGATAATGATTTTATTGAAATGTTACCATTACAGTGCAATCAAACTATTATTAAGTATTAAAACATCTAGCAGTGTCTTACACTATATTTTCATATATACGTAGTAGGTATATTTTGTTTAGATAGGAAGGATATTAAAATCCAAATTTAAACTTTCAAGAAAATATTATTATTCATTACGCTATATTAAATATTATATTGTCGAGTTTCCAAATGAACTTAAATCCTAACAAAATATTCACATTTAATATTTTATTAACCTTTGAAACGCTTTGTCACTAAATATATTTGTGACATATATAACATATATAAGAAATTTAAGAATAGCAGTAGTAATTTTAGTGTAACTGGTACACTCTTTGAAAAACAAATTAAGCTAAAGTTGTACGAAATATTAATAACTTCCATTTTAATTGAAACTATTTTTACTGTAAGTGCAGTCATTTCGGAGATATTGCAGAAACCGTAAAGAATGAATGCACTTCCGGTTTGAATTTTCTTTTCAAAAATAGAAGGTTTTCTTTGCTGCCATATATAAGTCGTAAGTTTCATAATTTTACATTCAATTAATTTAGACACATTCATTCCAAAAATAGTCAAACTTGATTCAGGGAAGGTCAAAAAGTGTATTTTCGTTATAATCTCGAGATATATACTTTATATAACTGACAAAAAGTGTTATAGAACAACTATTTCCGTAGTTATATTTGAGATTATAAAATAGAGATAGCAAGTATTTTGGTTAGTTTGAAAACTTACCTAGCACAAAGATAGCGTCTGTCGGCCATTTTAGCCCTAAACAACCCTTGTTTCAACGCGACCTACTTTGCACTACAACTTCGGACCGCGATTTTGCCACATTCATTCGCAGCGAACAAGCAGACAATTTTTCGGACGTGACTTTCTCCTTTTCAACAAAACAGAGTAAAAAACCCGTCGTTTTTTGAGTCAGCTGTGTTGAAAAAGAAAAAAATCAGCGCGTTTTAAAAAGCGACCGTTTTGAACGAGTTTCCTCCTCAGACTAGCTATATGGCCAGGTCTAAAGGTGTATTGTGTAAGAATACGTTTCATAGGGGTACAGTGGTCCGTATGGCTTCGGAGAAATAACAGGCCATTCTCTCTCACATAGTTCTGTCTGTATGTGTGCTGGTTAAAAGTGAGCCCTTGAGATGAATCTCATATCCCATCGCTGTAGCCTACGGCGCAGGCCTTTATCCTAAAGATCTAACTGAAAACATCGGGCCGGTTTCCAGTATTAAAATTTTTATACGACTATATTTTTCCAAACTCATATGGAATTTATGTGGTTTACTGCAATAGTGGAAATAGTTCAGAATCTTTGAGCGAGTATAATTTTTGTTGTTCTGTTTGGTACAAACCACTTTGAAAATTATTTGTCGTTGATCTCAATCAGGACTAAAAAGTACATGTGTGTTGGATACACGCATGCGTAGTACGTGAACACGAGGGGCTATTGGCAATGTGGAACGCCACTAAGTAAAATACGGTGTAAATGCAAATACTGGAGGCGAACGGCCGCCCGGAACAAACCTCAGCTTAATAAGATCATTTAAATAACCGATAGCATCTGTGTGCATCTTGCAATCCACTAGACTCTGCCCGTCCTGTCCCAATAACTCATTCATATGCGTGACATTACGATATCCTACGCAAAACACCACAATTTATTTGTTTCAATTTAACCACACCATTTTTTTAAAAACCTTTCCACCTCAACAAAAAATTTTAAATACTAGATTCCAATTTAAAGATTTCCTACTTAGATCTATTCAAGAAGCTTATAACTTGTTCCTGTCCATAACACTGTATCTAATATTAAATATCAAATAATATAATCTAGCTGATACAAAAACATTTGAGTCAATTATATGCAATAACAATGAGCAACTATAACTATGTCTAGCTGATTCAAATTTAATTGTTTCAATAGAAGGACAAACAGTTAATTGTCTATTTATAACCGAGATAAAATATGCGGATCTAAATACAAAAACAACTCCAGTGCAAATGAATGGTGTAGCACTCTCAAAACTAACCCAAACCAATTCTCAACCAAAATTAATCCAGCTGATTTTTTTGTGGCACGATCTCAGTTGCCGTTGATGCCCGTCAATTGGCGGGGCAAAAGGGGCATCATCTCTCCAACCACACGGATGCGAAAGCATGTGTGTGTACCCCCACTATGGCAGGCAAGAGCAGCCGCGGAGCCGAAGTTGCGCATCAACTGGCTTCGGCGGCCATGTTGGAATACCTGTACTGTGCTGCCGTCTGTGTGCTGTGTCCGAGTGTTTTGCAGTGTTTTTTACTGGTTTTTGCAAAATTAAACCCCTGTGACTTGTGAACTGGTTCACGTTGGTTGATAATGCGAAATGTGTATGGTTTTTTAGCGTGTTTTTATGACGGAATATAGCGATTTTAATGATGTTTCGTTCCTCACCAAACAAGACCAAGCCACGAGTCTGCGCCGATGCGACGCACAATGGCCGAACTCAATGAGCGACGCTCGATACGGAATTTACCACATATATTTCGCGGGATTTATCAACTATTATGCCGATGCTAATTGTTTAAATAAAACCGATATTTTGTTCTATTTTTACGATATATTTAGAGCCATTTACTACGCTTTTAAAGTTGATTATAAGTCTATTTTATCAAATAAATATATTCTCTCATATGCAAGTAAGTAACAGACAGTGTAGATTTTTAATTAAAACTTAATAGAATGCAAAGAAAATTATATTCTTATATTCCAAATAAATTTTCAATAATTGAACAAAGTGCTATATTTTTAATACAAAGAATTTAATAAATGTAATGATGAAACTATATAACCAAATTAAATAATAAATTACGGTTTAGTTTATATAAATATATAAAATCTATTTAGTTTTCCAAAAGTGCAAATTAATTGACAAATTGTTTGAAAACATTTGTCCTTTATGTTATTTAAATCATTAGGCATAAATAAACAACAATACATTTTTGGCGTTATTAATTATTTTATTCGAAATAACCAAACAAAAATATTGAACTTAACAATCTTGCATCAATGTAAAATCAAAGTGAATTTTAATTCATACCTTTCCACTGAATGAAAAACATACATCATTCTGAGCATAATTATACTCCCCAGCACATTTAAATTTATTCAAATACCCCTCACACGTAACAAACAATCAAAAACAACAACAAATCCGGTATTTTTCGAATATTATACAACCGGTATCGCAGCAACTATATTTACAGCACTAACGTAAACATTCTCAAAGTAATACTGACAAATTTATCGACGCTCGACGTCCGTTTATAATGGCGTCGGTCGTGTTCAAAGCGGACGCAACGTCACATCTTTTGAAAGATTTAACATCGAGTGATAAAACGAATTTCGAAGTGAGTAAAAATTGTAAACAGTAGTAATGTAGTTGTGAAATGTGGATTTAGTGTTGTGAGTCGGAATTACTCTATTATAGTAGTAGTTTGCGGTATTGTTTATGATTCTTGAGATATTTGCATATGTGTATGGCTGGTTCACAACAGGTCAGATATTATCGGCTTTATAGAAAACTGAAATGTGTAAACCGAATTGCGCCTGGGGTCGTAAGCAGTAAGGAGTAAGCTATCTCATAGGCGTGGCATGCACTATTGAATTGTTGGTTTCGTATTTTTCTAAACTTCTTAGATAACTATATATAGAATCATCGTTTGCTTTGAGTTACTCTTGCAAATATTATGTACTTGTCAATTCTATTTTTATGTCCCGTTACATCGTATATCAATCAACATATGTATGTATGTGTGTAATTTTAACATTTTTCTACATCAACTGTTTATGTGTTTTGCAATACGAATTTGACATTTGAAAACTGTAATAAATTTTTGCTTTTTAATTGAATGTAAACAACCGAATTTATTTTCAACTTCCGTTTTCTTCTACATTTTATTATGTATATATGAATTTTAATTTGACGTGTGAACACATATTACATTCGTTCTGGATGTGTTTGAGAAGAGGTCCCTGTTACGCCATTTATATATATATGTGTAATATAATATTTTTTTTGGTTATTATGCGACGTAAATTAATTGTTGCATATTAAATGAGCCTATATATTTTAGTGTGCAATAAAATTATATTTAACAAAACTAATTTACAAATTTTGTCATAACCTGCAGTAAATTTATTTATCATAATAAATGAACACTGAATCAATTTTTGATATAATTATTATGAAATTTACATTTATTTAATGAGTATTTATATTTCAAATTCAACAATAAATTGTTGTTGATTTCATATTAAAACAACTAAAAATTTGTTTTTGTGTATGTGCACTTTTATTCAATTTCGAGTTCTATTAAGATCAGAGTTAATATTTTTTAACTTGTAATTTATTTAACAACTAACCAATTTTCGATCATAATAATTACTAATATATTATGATCTAAACAAATATAGTACTACGTATAAGAAAGCCCAGTGTGGGACACTCCAAATATTTTTCGTTATGTTTAAATGTATTCGTGCAATTTATAGATTGAATGAACGAAATTTTTAACGTATTATAACTTTTTTTTTTTCGTCTAAATTTAGAAATTAAATAAAGTTTAAAAGTCTATATGCCTAAAACATTTTCTCACTATAAAATATCGAAGTTCAATGCGCTGTTATACACAACGTTCTATTTAATCAAAGGTATTCGATTATAACGAACAATTCTAAATCGTACTTCATTTTGATTATAAACACATTATTTACGCAAAACACAAACACATCAGAAGTTCAAAAAAAGATACCGCTGTCCAGATAAAGGTTCTAATTGCAGCCTTATTCAGTAAAAGCTAGATTCTCAAACATAACAAGCGACTACCTAGTCGCATCTGTAACAATTCATATTATTGAACGCGTGAAAGTATATATGTATGTACATACGAAGACTAAACATAAGAAAAACAGATTAACATATGGCGAGTTTTCAAAGGTCAGTTAAACATTTAAATTCACACAATAGTTTCTTTTATTACGTGATTATCAATAAACGTGAGTGCTACCGTTCACATTTAAGTCAATCATTTTCTGCACAACGCGAGTTTAATGGGGCTATTAAAAATAATGTCATTCGGATATTACAACATGGTTGCAGATTCACATTCTTTATGCCTATGTGTGTTGGTTGTGATCTGGCGAAAATTATTATTTTTAATTTATCTAACTTTAATATAATAAAAATATAGAATTAATTTTACTGCAGAAAACATTAATTAATTTGTGCAATAACAACCATTAATAAATGTCATTTTTTGCATAAAAACGTTACTAATAAAAAATTCATATTTATAGCAAACAATTAATTACTAATTAAAATATTATTTACTTCTTACTCACCCTGAATCACACAAGCGACGGATTATAAAACATACATTTTTATTAAGCCTATTTATAAATTCTAAAGTCCTCAATTTTATAATTTTTATACACTTTTTACACTTATATTTCACTCAAAACACATTTTGAAACATTAAATAATTATTTATATAAGTATATATTTTTCATATAAATATTTCTTAGATTTTAATTTCTAAACGGTGTTCTTCCCGGTTATGACAAACTGTCAACTGAAAATATTTGTAACTTTAGAAATATTCGTCTTTGGTTCTAAAACGAGTGTCTATTGATCATAGGATACCTCAAAATAGAAAGTTTCTCGTTATTTTTTCTAACGGGATGTATTTTTTTGTACCGTCAAAATTAGAAAGTTGCTGGCCACAAAGAGGGTTGTAAAAAAGAAAGTTTACAGACGAGATTTTTTTAAAATAATTTTTTAACTAGTTTTAGTTTAGTTATGACTGTGTTGAGTGGAACTGGTGTTGTGAATGTTGAACATATTTAAGTTTGATATTATGGACGATAAATATTTTTGGGTATGTTCAAATATGGATCTTTTTTTATATATATTTAATAATCTTAATAATAAAATGTACCCATAACATGAATAATAATAATTATGCAGATGCTTAATCTTGATAACCATGAATAATTAAGTAAGAAACACATGAACTGTCCCGAGATATAATGTTTGAACCAAATAAATTTGTTCAAAAATATTTTTATGCTATAAACCTACAATTCACTCTTTATGGTTTAATATTAATGTATAATATATAAAGAATCAATAATTTTATATAATTATAATTTCGTAATTAATAATAAATGTAAATAGTAATTAAAACCAAAACAACTACTTCTAATTATAACATTATATCGAATGAAAGAAAATGCATTCAGTGTTGTCGGCCATGCGGGTATGGGGCGGAACCTCTGCCGGCGAGTGACGTGCTGCCTGCCCGGTAACCCAGCCTGTCACATGCGGCCATTTCACATAGTGTAGGACATCAATTTATACATTTATAACTCAGTTTACTGGATAATTCTTACACAAAAATTAATCAAATTAATTACTAAAAATGATTATAAATTTTACTAAATTATTTAGAAGCTAAAAAAAGTTGATTTATTTTAAAAATAAATTATTATATAAATATATAAAATAGAAAAATAATTTTAGTAGTTTAAATTTATAGCTTGATGGCTATGAGATAAAATTTGTTTTTTATTCGCAATTTTGGAGATACATTATGTTTTAATGACTATGTTGGTAGTTGTATATATTTAACGATATTTTTATGGGTGTAGAATTTCAGTCGTAAATTTGAAAATGTTTATATGAAGATTAGTTTTACGACGAAATAATTATGTATTTACCGTAAATGTAGTCAGAAGTGTACACTTTCAATCAGAGTTATAGTAAACTTTTAGTAACTCACTTGCGCACGACTTTAATGTTACATTAATAAACTATTAAAGTCACATTTACTATATTATTTATGCATTTCTTGCGGGTATTTGAATAACTAATCGCACTTACAAACACATAATTAAATTATAAGCAATAGAAATATTTTATATTATTAAACATTTATACGTGAATTTTTAACTTGTTTGCACACTGACTTCTAATATTAATAATAAAGATATTATGATTATTTATGAGTTGTTGGCGGTACTGGCTGTGTACATTACGAGTTTCACAAATTGTGTAGGCATGATAATTTTTTCGCGGTCGCTACGCTTAATTTGCATAGACGTTTATAATTAATTGGTATGAATATTCAAGATTTACCCGGTGACAAAATGTAACGTGATTATTTATTTATATTTTATTCAAATATTTTGTTGTTTTCGTTGTCCTGCAAAGTATATTTTCATGGTTTTTTTTTTGTTCTTACCAAGAATTTGCACATTTAATCATATCTACTAGTTTTGCATTTCAAGATCAAAATTCATTTATGAAACTAGTAGTTTAGAATATATTTCCAAAATTTAATATTATTTCTCAAACAAACCTAACTAATAGACAATCTGTATGAAAATGTGAACTAGGTGTAATTTTGTTGTTTATTTAATGTTTAAAGTAATTTACTTCCACAATATAGTAAATTTTATGACGCATAATTTTGAGCAATTTATAAACTCGTGTTGAGTGAAAATTATTTTCTATAACATAAATAGATGTATAGAAATACCTCCGTAAAAGCTTCATTACCAACTTAATAAAAGTGGTTTAGTAATTTTTTTCTTCTCCACTGGCAACACACAGTCTTTTTATTTTTCCTTTTTGCCCAGCACTCGCTGTGCTGAGGAGAAAAAAGTAGAAAAAAAGCCCTTCTAATTTCGAACCCATTTTAACATGTCACTGATTTATGTGCCGCGATAATCTTTACTTATATTTTTCTTATCTCCGTCCGTGCTATAGCCATCTCATTTATATTTTGTTTTCTTGTTTTTCCGTTCGTTTCGCCTCTTTCGGGCCAGGAGAGTTTGGGATACGCGCGCTCCATGCTCAACCACAGAGTTACTACTTATACATGACTGTGTGTATGTATTTTAGATGCATTACAAAGAAATAACAGGCTAGATCACTTAATAGTGCAAACGTCTAATATACCTACATTTTAATAAGCAACACAGTTGATCATACTAAATTTTAATTGAAAAAAACAACGTAATATAAAAATTAAATAGTCTCTTTAGGAGTTGTAGACAGATTTATATATTGGATTGTATTTAGATTTTTTTGTACTAAACAAAGTATTTTTTTATACTATGTATAGCAGTTGCGATATTGCATGATTTTTCCGTGGAGTTTTCACATATAGTGAAATGTCCGAATGCATGTGTGTGCACGGATAGCAATGATTAATGTGTACTGACCTCACTGCAGTTGTTGCAGATCAGGTTGGCCTTGTAATAATTTATTTCTGAAAGTGATTAACTTATGGTCATTGATTTATTACTGTTCTCAGTCGCTTGTATATATATGTATATATGTATATGTATACCTTTACGAAGCTGATCTCTTGGGAGTATATTTGTAGTACGCACATACATGCATGTCTTTGTACGTGCAAAGTGAATAACGAGGTTCTGCAATGTCTGCATTTACTGCATATAAGATTTTTTAATTTTTTTTTCTTTTTGGTTGAACTTTTATTTCTTTTATAAATATCACCAGTTCTGACTACTTATAGTGCGAAATGAATACCTTATTAGCGTTTCATTCAATTTCTCGAATAAACAAGTATTCTAACCCAAAAATGTCTAATTATTTTACTTGATATCCATAAATCTATTTACAAGTTTATTTTATTTGTAAATTCCTTTTTAAGTCTTTTTATGTTTTAACGATTTAGATGAAAACTAAAATGGTAATGATCTTTTAAATTGTATATAAACAATAAAAATGGTTATAAATCACTCAATAAATTATTGATAATAAGTCATAAAACGAGATTACTTATATTATATAGCAGATCAGCTTCCAGATTTGCCTTAAAAGCATTAAATAATTGGTGTCACAGAGCAGTTTATCCATAAGCAGAGATGATTGATTGAATTCAGACTATTGTTTAAATATTTTATGGGATCAATCACATGGATTAATAAGTTATAAATAAACACACAACATCTGGTACTAGCTTATAACTGAGTTATGATATTTACAACAACAACAAATCCAAACATTAATTTTCTGCAATATATCAATTTGTGCACTAGTGAAATTAAAAAAATTGTTTTTAAGACATCCTAAACGTTATAAAGACGTCGTTACTCAGCTTATTCACATACCTAGTTTAGATCTGGAAGGTTTATTTAATTTTTAGATATTTTTAAAAGCAAAATAATTATTTACGTAATGGATGTTACAATCTACATTAATCAGTGCACATTTAAAGGAAAGGTCATGAGTGACTCGTCATTGCAACTGCAAATATAGTTACTACATTCATTGTAGCTGCTCTGCCTGTGTTTATGTCGAACATCCTATACATTTCTCATGTATACACAGCAAAAAAAAAACGACTGTGTGTGTGTTTGTGTGTGTACTATCAGTCACTGTGGTAACAAGACATATACCGAACTCGGAACCAAATCAATATGCAATTGCATAAAATATTAACTTAGCGTAACATTGAATCGAGCGACCGTCGAACGGACAAATGCTATAAAGGAACAATATTTAACATTTCCGGAAACACATTTTTACGCGACGCATTCTCAAATATGAAACTTTCTATATTTGTTACTAAACGGTGTTGGAAGCTCTACTTCTAAAACAATGTGAATGATATTTTATTTATTTCAATTCGGATGCAGCTAAGGCAATTTCTTGAGCACACCTTAGAGCTTTACAGTAGTCCCAATTAATTAAAACTGTTGTTTTTTTTATCGTCTTCGCAATAAAACCTACGATATAGTACTGTCATGAATAAATTTGGAACCAGGCACACAAAATTTACAATCACCTCGTTCGAGTCTACAAGAGTGAGACGCCTCTAACAGTAGACCTCGTATACGTGTTGAAAAGAGACGCGAAGTAGTAATGAAAGACAAGAGTTAAGTATGTAGTGTGCAGAACGCGAGAGATGGAAAAGCTATTTTCTCTTAGCTGCATAAGAAAATGCAGTAACTCGTGCAGGAGCTGAGGTGTACGAAAGACGTTTTAATTTATCGTGAAGTTGGTTTATGCGAGTTCGCCGCGAAGTCGAGAGGAGCGACGTCGCCATAGTGCAACGTTTAGATGTGTGAAGTTTGCCGCACTTATACACTCATGCATACACTCGTCTGATGTATGACGTCATGGAACTTTCTAGTTTTCCCTTAATACGGAAAAGAAGAAAGGGAGTTGGTCCTTTGTTAACTTGAAATGACCCACTTATTTAATCTTATTTTACTTTAAATTTACATTACAATGAAACAAAATTGAACTAAAACAAATATATATATTTGATTTACTTTCCGCTATAAGTACCGAGCATTTATATTTCACAAAATACCCATTAAAGTACTAAATTAAGAAAAAAAAAAATGAAAATTTGTATATCCTAAGCAAATACACAAAAGTCTTTTATTTTGTCCTCATACGGTTATAATCTCCCGACTCGTAAATCGCGGACATATGCTAGTTTTGCTGATGTAAAGTTGAAGAGCCGAATTTACGCGTTTCTTTGGAAACTTCTACAAGAGACGGCGGTGGTGGTGGTTGCACTGCCTTATACTTCAGGGGGGCGGTAGCGCGGGTGGATCTACACTGAGATGCCGCCAGTTGCTACTAACGACTTCCCTAACTATCCCCGCAACCGTTTCGCTGAAACGGTTTCAGAGGACCGCGCTCAACGATTCTACGCCACTACGCCTGTACCCTTCTATCATTACGCCAATAACTCATCTATGTGTGGAAGTTAGCCGCGAGTTACGACCGCGTATATCGCTCGCTCGCTTAATGCGAATGAGAATCAAAATATTGTAAAATAAACTGCTAACCGTGTACATTAAACTTGCTCATGCAGAAATTTAGTTTACCTGAGAGATATTTAAAAAAAAAAGAACTCGGCGATGCTACAGTGAATTATTTATTATTACAAAAAAATAATAATATTTAGTGAAATGTTTAATAATAAATTTGATATTGTAGCGTTGATTTAGCGTTATAACTACATAAAACTAGCGTTATTCCTTTTTGTAACAAACCTTTAGTTATATAAATAATAATTTTACAGGAGCACTAAACACAATTCCCGAAATGATACTTGAAATTTATAGGACTTTTCGAATAAAAATACAAGTTGAAGTTTAAAACTGCCGTATAACTCTTTATAAAAGTTACAATAGAATTGGCTGGATTGGATATCAAATTCAGACCGTTCATCTTTGCAGACATTTCGATCAATACTTTACGTAAGTTGGCTCTGAAATTTGCCAGTATTTCCGATCTCTTGTTCAGTTCTCGAAACGAAAGAAATAACTCGTCGCAATTATCTAAATCTAAAATACTTTATCTATTTATCATTGAAGCTAAATTTAACAAAATTGAGTAGACTCTTTTAGTTGCAGTAGATATTAAGTGTTAGTAACACAATTTTGTTCAGTTTAGTTTCGTTGTTTTAAATTAATGTTATTAAGGTGCTAAAGAAATTATAACATACGTATTCATAGTAACCTTGTCAAACGTTGGATCAGTAATGGTACGGCTCGAACTTACCGTTAAATAACGAAGATCCTAAAACAGACGATACTTGTTAATGCTGTCATTGTAATAGGTGGTTAGTCATCCTAAATTCTAAATTTTTTTTACAATTTCTTAAGAAATGGAAGAAAAGTCAAACAATTGATGATCTAATTAATACAAGGAAAGAAATTATTTGTAAACAATATTATTATCATATTACAGTCAAAATATAATATACTTGCCATAAATATACATTTTACACAAAATATGAAATATTTGTTTAAATCAGCTAATTATGCATATATTATTTAATTTATTTTTTAAATTGTATGCTTGTCACAAGTATATAAATATATTTTTTTGAATCTGAATGAAACACTATAAAAAATTGGTATTATAAATGTACACTTATACGATCTATATAAACATATAATATTATAATAAGAAAATATATATTGACGAAGTTCATTTATGATATATGAACAATATTTCATGATTTTTTATTTTTATTTTATATAAAAAGTCACATAAATAGCACCTGATTTTTACAGTGTAGGTAGAAGAACACGGAATATGCAAAATTGATATTGAAAGTTTTTTTTTTAATTAAGTAATCATTATCTATCCAACATTCAGAATTATTTCGGTAAACCCAACAAACTTCCACCCGTATTCATAGAAATTTAAGTGTAGCTTACATTTAAAAGCCCACTTAGGAATGTTAAGAACTGAAGTGATGAATAGATAATGTATACAGTGACAATATTCGAAAGGCCTGTTTATTAGAAGAAACTAGAGTAGTGATGTGAGCTTCATTAAAATAACGCGCGATTTTTTCGCAATTAACCGTAAACGAAGAATGATAAAAATTATAATTCAACTATGGGTTCGGCTCTGTCAGCGCTGCTCAGTCAGTTATAATTGGCAAACGTCGACTCAATTAATACGTGACACGTCGCACAGTGGACATTATTATTACACTAAATCCCTCGCGCAGTATCTTTCACGTAATTCCAAAAAGACTAATTAACTTACTAGATCTAGGTCTATGGTTAGTACTTGATGGTTCAGATGAATGTTAAATGAAAATAAATTACTACGTACAGTAGAAAACGTTCCGTGTCTATACAGTCTATACTTTCAAAGGTATTGCAATTGAATAACACATAGTTCTAGTTGTAAGATTTACTCTCCTAACAACAAATACGTTCTGTAATTATAAAAGAAGTTGTCACACTTCTTGGAAAAATTCTCATTTCTTCACAAATACAAAAAAAAAAACTCTCGAAAAAATGAAATATAAAAGAACGAATATTTTATTTTGAAAACTATAAATTATGTTTAGACAAATATTATTATTCGTAACAAACATCTACCGTCGTTATTATTATTTTATTTATGTTTTCATGACAACACTTCGGTGAAGTTAAATGTTTTAAATTAAATAATACTACAGCGGCTTTATCAGTGCAATATTTACGTAATGTATCCGCCACGAGTCACTTCATTTACTGGAACAATTTTAATATGAATGGTTTGATTTATTTAATAATATTTTGTTTACTAATTACGCTCCGAGAAAATTGGATTGTAGAAATGAGGACACCATAGATATGTATTAGAGAATAAAAGACAAATTATCAATTATAATCTGTTTTATATCGAAGAACATATTTATTATCTCAAAATTATACATTTTCGCCCATAGATATTATTTGGCATGAACTAGAATAAACGGGTATATCTCTCTAAGAGTTATATTGACAAAAAACATCGTTGAATACGTCAAATGAAGACCACTCCAGATTTTATAGTGTTGAAATATGGAACGCTATGTAAACTAATATTTAAATGTATACTGGTTACTAGTAAAGGTCCGCAAACTCTGCAAATACATGTGTTCACTATGGAATCGATTGTATCGTTTCGCTTGAGAGTCAACGGCGGCTACGGTCCTCCTTCTAATGAGATGCAGATTTCCTCAGAGGCAACGCGAGGCACCCACACACCGCACCATATTATATACATACATTGTGCGGGCGTTTACTCTGTTTATCCACAAGAAGCATCGTGCTTCATTATCCATATATACTAATATTTTACAGTGTGATTAAAAAGTGGAATGCATAAGTCATTGAAGTTTCGAAATGTATTCTGGCGAGCTCCAATTCAATTCAAATTCGGTATGCAATGCTAAAACCGGGCAATGGATAGCATTATCGGCGATTGTAAAAGAATTTTAAATTTATTTATAGAAGTTACAAAGTTTACACTGTGTGATTAGTTGAAAAAGAGTTGTTTTCAAAAAATATAATAAGTAGTTTTAAGTATCCTAATCCACACCAAAGATGTTGAGAAGAGAAAAATGGTTCAATGAGGAATTGACTAGTTTCTCGTTATGCCATCTTTATGAGACGTAAACAGAAGAAATGTGCTTATATGTATGTGATCCAATTCTTAAAAGTAGCGGTAAATGTATATCAATGAGGAAACTGATACTGGGAAGGGAAACTACAGTATTATTTCACAAATAAGATTGTTTTGAGTGGAATCGGTGATAGGAATCAAAGTTGATATGTCAATGGAGCATAAGTCTCCGCACACAGCACTAGGAAGGAGCTGCCAGTGCATGTTCGCATATATACACACATCGTGTGCGCATGCAAATGTCCGTACGTTCGCGACGTACCGCCGCGCCGTACATAAATTAAACAGACACCGCACGACTTGCCAACAAGCGACCACGGAGACGGACACTCTAGTATACGGATGAGCTGTCGATGTTTTCGTGTGTTGACCTCGTGGCTCGTTACGCGATCTCCCATTATTTATGGTCGGATCGATGGAAGATGGCAGCTGACGCAAAAAGCGTGTGGTGACGCTGTGTGGAGAATTGGGTTGGTGGCCGAGTTAGACGCGCGGAGCCAATTATAAATGAAACGCAAACGGACAACAATACGGACTGTCGCATTTCTTGCGCGTGACCATTTTGGGGGCCGCAAAGTCGACGGACACACACATACACTCACACAACACGGAGACGGCTCTTGGTTTTTTAAAAACGCAGCGCAAGAAAATTGTTGCAAATGGAAAAAGAATTGCATGCAGAGGAAAAGACATCAGTGAATCTAAGATACAAATTCTTCTGATGCAGATAAAAGAATGGACATTACATTCCAACTCTGAGATTTTGATAGATGCTTGTATAAATAGACATATCTAGAAACTTTAAAGAGATAAAAAAAACAGGTTACAAGTACTATTGAATCATATGATTTAAATTTAAATAAAGTAATTACTGAAAATGGAAAATTACTATATGTACAAGTATTTTAATGAATATTGAATATCAATAGACAAAAGTATTGATTTTGCTTCCTCAAGCTATATATTTTTTTAGAAATGGACGCTAAGGTTAAACGTTAGTCGACTGTTGGTTCGTATGGTGCATGGGCTGCTGATGCAGAGAAGAAGTGTTGCATAAATGCATTTATCATTCGTCGGTCTTGGGGCTTGTTCTTGTGGCGAGAGAAACGGGTTTACAATTCCAGATACTTTGACTCTGGCGTTTTTTCACGTTTCGTCTCGAACAGCAAGCCGCCGCGGCCGCGGCCGCGCACACCGTCCAATAGAGACGTTTGTTAAAACGTCGCGAAACAACAACAACAACCTCGCCAAGACACAAGAGTAAATATAAGTACAAAGAATGGCATACGCCCGCGCTCGATTCACGCGACCATCTTGACGATATTCATGTGTAAACTAGATGAATAAGAATAATTAAACCGGGAACAACGTGATCACGCGTACTTTCGCTAATTAGATATCAATGCACCGACACGAAGCTATCTGCAGCGCACATCGCAAGCGCATGGTTTTCATTCAACCTTATGCGGCCAAGCGTAATTGGATTCCAGTAATCCGATATCCAGAAGCGATAAGTGTACATACTGTGGGAACAAAGATGGCCGCCGGGCGAAAACTCCAGCATTTTAAGACTATGAGGATCGGGTGATCATGATTCCTTGTCACATTTCTCCACTAAGGTAGGGCGCCCAAGGCATTCAATTTTGAGACTATTCTGCTAGCGGGGTTATAGTAAATAGCACGCTCAATACTTAGGGCCTATCAGCAGACAAGTGACAGACAGTGACGTACACGTATGTAATGTCATTCGCTGACGAGACTCTCGGACACGTTTGGCATACGTCTTCAACGCTCCATCTCATTGTTCGCAATCAACAAACAACAACAACGAAACGTGCTTTGTACATTTTTTTTTTTTGCAAAGAAAAATAACCTTTTCATTATCATTCGACTCGCAAAGAAGCAACTAATTTATGTTCTTTTTACTTTCTTTTGCGAAGTAATAGGTAAGTATTGTAATCACAAAAAAAAAACTCGAAATTTTAACGGAAATACACCTTTTGATCTTCCCTGAATCGAGCCTGACTATTTTTGGAATGACGTCTGTGTGTGTGTGTGTGTCTGTATGTGTGGCTGTATTCACTCTACAGCCTACACTGTTGAAGATAAAATTATGAAACTTTAAACTTAAGATTTGTATATGCCTGGGCGGAAAACCTCCTATTTTTGAAAAGCATATTCAAACCGGAAGTGCATGTCTACTTAAGACTCTTTTTGCAATTTCTGCAATATCTCCGAAACGGCTATACTTGCAGTAAAAATAGTTAGAATAACATTGAAAGATATTAGTATTCTGCACAACTTTTGTTTGAAACATTTCTTCAAAACGTACCAGTTACAAGATCTTATCTTATTGATATTGCCATTGTGACGTAGGTATGGGAAATTATATATAATAAATCGCATCTACTATGCATGTCAATTGTTTTAAATATTCAAATATTTTGATATTTAACATTTATTGTCAGTTTCACAAATAAGTTTAGTGAAAAAACGTTACAAAGATTAGTAATTAATTAAAAATATTATATGAAAATATTTTGTAAGGTTTAAAGTTCATTTGAAAACTAAAAAATGTCTGACCATAATAATTTTTAATAATGTGTAATGAATAATTATATTTTCTGTATATTACTATAGAATCGAACATTTTAAATCTAAAATACATATGTTTTTTTATAATCTGACAATAATCTAAATTTACCGCAGTTTTATTGGACATAATGAATGAAAATATTTTCTTTTAAATTTAAACATTTTATATTTTAATTTATATACTATCAAATCAAAATATACTGACTACGTAAAAGAAAGTTTAGGGCCAATACATGGCCGATGTTTTCTTAAAGCTATAAAAATGTAATTTTAAATATCGAAATTTTCTTTTTAATAAATTATCGTTTTAAAACGAGTTTGCTAGTATGTTCTAATTTTGAAAATAAATCCAATATGATGGTATACGGCTGTGAGAACTGTGTAATCTAATGAGGTAGTAATGTGTCAGACGCTTCGCCGGCGGCTGCGGCCAGCACCAGGATTGCGCTAATCTGACGGAATTACGCACGCCGTAATTTCGCGAGGGCGCACACAGGCACGGCTAGACTACGCTAAGCCATCGGGGAACTGTGCGGTGGTGCATGGAATTGGCGAGAGATGAAAGAGGAGGCAATGGTTATGGTATAGCGTTTAATTCCAACCATTGTCTAGAAATTGTGACCTGCACCACCCGAGACTATTGTTTACTGCGTGTTGACTACACATCCATGTTTATTCGTATGTAATATACTTACAATACGAAGTTTATTAGTGATAAGTTGATACATATTCATGAAAATAGATACTTAAAAAAAGTATTAATGAAACTGAAAAATATATTGTACAAACAGAAAATAAAGATGAAATAAAATAAATAAAGTTATAATTTTAAATTGCTCGAGTTGGGAACCGTGACAAATGTAATAGAAAAAAGTCGACAAAGAATTAGATAAATGACGTTTTAAAATTAAAACTTTTATCTGCTGAATAAATTCATGGCGGGTGTTCTTTTCATATAATATATACCGTATATATACTATTTTGCCCGCCCTGTAATAATTCTTCCGTGCGCACATATCTCTCCTATTTTGAATAGGGAATATAAACGAGCACGGGAAACGAAATGTGCCGCAGATAAAACTTATTCTTGCTCTCGCAGTTTAAAAAGAAAACGAACATGGCGAAGAGGATTCCCTCACACACAAACACACTAGACACACGGGGGCGACCTGGGCGTAAGAGAAATTTCGATCTAAAATGGAAATTGGGGTGTCACATCTTTTTGTCTTCTCGTTTTGCATTTAAGTTTTTTTCTAACGCTACGCATGCGTGCAGAAACCTTTCTATATTCCGATCTTTGCACATGTGTATGTGTGAGTATATTTATATGTGTTTGTGCAACTCAGATAACCGAAGATGAATGCCGACACATGCTTGAACAAGAGAAATATCCCATTGGAAAGTTTTCATCTTTGTTTTATCCTTGAGGCCGCTTCTTGTTATCCTAGCAAACTGATACATCTATTGTGGTATCTTTGTCTTTTGCACAACACCGCGTATTATCTTCTGTCTTGCTTCTATACCTACAGTATTTTGTAATGTAGTATGCTGCCATGCACTGTATGATCTTCATTATGTGGTCAGATATTTACTTTGTGGTTTGTACTTTCCTCGCACTGTCTTACTGAGTACTCCATACATATTAACCAACAATAATCTTTTTAGAATTTCTATATGAATCAACAGTCTTTCATAACTAAAATAATGCTTGACAATGTATTAAAACTAGAATTTTATGTACATTTACATGTATTTGAAATGAAATTCGATCAATCCCGGTATAAATATATACTCATATAAAACAACATAGAATACAAATCGAATAATTTGTAATAGTTTAGGACGATACAAATATATATCCAAAAAATAACATCACCAATTTTTTTGGTAACCACAAATCCTTCTCCTGTATCACAAATGACACTGGCATACAAGATAGCACGCTGTTCAAGATGAGAGATTAGGTCCGCCAGGCAACGAACCTTTCTAGCGCCAGTGACGTAGGGTGGGTGTTTGTAAGATCCCCTATGTTCCCTCGGGATACCGGTGGCAGGGGCACTACAACGGGCGTGCACAGTGCTCTCACAGCCCGGAGAAACTCAGACAACAACAAGATAGATTGTTCCTCTTTTCGCGCCATCTATATCTATCAAGACGTGCATTGCGAATGCGGCGGAGTGGAGTGCGAACTGAACCGAAATAAATCTTCCATACGATTCTCGTTTCGGATAAGGTTTCGTTTTACTCTTTCTCGCATATACAAGACTTATCTTACGCAACAACAATTCACGGTGAAATTGCGATTAAATGTATTGTAGATGCTAATAGATAAATTTATTTGTTGTCGAATAATAGTCAATGTTACAAAATAAATAAATTTTAATTCTTAACCAAGTTATACATAGTTATTTTATGCAGTAATCTAACGGTTCTAGAATCTTATAATATGGATCAAATATAACAGTGGCTAACACTGCAAGTATGAAAAATATCTGAATCGCCGTCGGCATTCAGATGAACTCAAAACCATATCACCTCGGAAATAATACAAAGGAGGGAATATTAGACGAAGTAGTAAGACAGAAACGGAGGTGGGTGACGTGTAAAAGGAGGGAAATGGAACGCACAAGAACGTCGGTGGTGGAGAGAATACCATCAGAGGTATATGAGAGAAGAGTTGGGGTACGCGCACACGAGAGAAATTATGAACGAGGCATTGGGAGCAATATATCTCCGAGTCGGGACGTGCTAGACTGAGGAGACAGGGTATTATATAGGAGAAGGAATATGGTAGGAGTTGCACCATCCCTAAGGGCGGCGTAACACGGAAGAACCGATACTTGCAAAATTCGCACAAAGCCCAAACATGTGTTCCATTCGATATTAATCAAGAAACAAAAATAGCTATCTAAATGAAAAACAATATCTATCAGATGTCAGTATAGAAGTGTAATTTATTTCCTCATAGAAGAACATTTCATTTTTATGATGTATTTAACAAAATGGCGAAATCAGAAAGCAATTTACTTCTAAGAGGACAATTTTTTTTGTGCAATAAAGCTTGAAAAAAGAATAAATCAGTGCGACTAATTTTGTCTTGGCAAACTTTCGGCAACTAAGTTTGGAAAAAAATTATTCTTTGACTAATATTCTTATAAATTTTAATGCACACTTTTAGCGACGAAGATTACAGAAAAATTATTTTTCGACATATATTCACTATGCAGCTTTCAAAAGAAAAATTGGTTCTACTAGTAAAAATATTAAAAAACGAAATAGGCAAATGATTCGAAAATATTGTTTTGCCTTATTAAACCATTTTGAATCTAATAGAGAAAATCTTTGAAGACCAACCGCAAGTTTAGTAATAATTCAACTTAATTAATATCAAATTTCATAATCCATAAATCCCCGAATATAAGACGTAAAATATCAAATTTAGGTCCGCATCTGGTGTTTTCTGCCCTAGAGACACTACCCATTTTCGAGGCTCATCCATTACCAAGCCCAACAAAAGATGCATTCGACAGAGAACAAAAAGACAGAAAGTTCATTACCGATCTTTTATCTCCATATGTCGCAGGCGGCGGCGGTTACGGCCGTAACTCCGCCTTTTGCCCCCTTCGCACACGACAACGACGCCGGACCATGCCGCCGCGCCGTGGTGCTCTGAGTTACGTACGTGCTCCCCGGACATTTACGATTCCGGCCGTCCCCGATGCGCCACAACCGGATCTTAATTTTACGATAGTTGTATTCGGCTAATTTCCGTTCACGAATTTACACCGCTTGCAAACAGTCTTGTTTATGTATTATTATTTGTCCTGATCAGTTGTATTTAATATACGCGATTACCAAACCAACAAATACATTACCATAGTTAAACTGAACATTAGGATTATTGCTTTGATATGGGTTTCATTTCAAGGCTTTTGCATGATCAAGTTCAATATAAATGGAAGTGTGTAATATATATATATATATATATATATATATATTATTTATATATATATTTATTTAAATGAATTTAATTTAAATATATATATATATATATATATATATATATATATATATATATATATTTACTCGTATACTTATTTATTTAAATATAATAAAAAATACTAATATATTAGAATATAATTTCTGATTGATTTAGTTTGTAAAATATCAGAAAATAACACAACTATGCTAATCAAGACTGGTAAACTCTTTATGCGAGTTGCATATGCCTAGGAGTTTTATTATGATTATTATTTTATATATATATATATATATATATATAAATATATATATATATATATATATATATATATATATATATATATATATATATATATATATATATATATATATATATATATATATATATATATATATATATATATATATATATATATATATATATATATATATATATATATATATATATATATATATATATATATATATATATATATATATATATAAAACAGCAGAGAAAGCTACTTCCACATTTATTATATTTTTTCATTTAATTCAACTTGAAACTAATATAAAAAGCTGCCTTAGCAATAATCTAACATAGCTTAAGAAATAAGCATTTTAATAGCGATTTAATTCCAGTTTCTAAGTGGATATAATAACTCATCTAAAAACGATTGCGTCAATTATGCTTACAAGAAATCTAACGCTTAACCATCAACTTCTTGTCGACCGATTATAAATTGATAATTATGTTATTCGCAATATTAACCACACTATTCGCGATCGACTATGCATTAAAATTCAATATATACACTAAGGAGCCTGTGGTATAGGTGTACATAACCAATCATTATAAATTACCAAGATGAAGATTATTCACGCGTCAGCGGATCAACCGACAAGTTGTTGTGTACTTAACGGCTAGCCGTGTCTTTAATTAACCGTGTTTATATTTGCAGATAACTATTATTTAACGACGGGACGACGCAAAACCGCAAGACGAGATGTGACTAACGCAGGCGTTCCGCGAAGCACTGTGCAATGGTACTTATACTATATACAAACACGCACGATGTTTTGTTAGAAGACTAAAGGAATATCTTGTGATCTATGCTACAACAATAGTTATTGACGTGACGGTAAGTGTAGGATGCATTTTAATTAATTGATTAATTAATTATATATGATTTTGTTAATTGCGGAAAAAAGACCAACATTTAGATTTAGAGTTTTTTAATTAAACTACAAAAATCAACATGTGCCTTAGCTTAGTAAATAACACCTAAAAATTGGTCTATTTTTTTATTAATTTATATGCTAAATGAAATGAGTAAACTTACAATAATCGAACTCCATGTATTGTATTGCTTGGAACATATTAGTTTACTAACCTGAAACAAAAAGATAAATCATCATTAGTATTAAGTTTAATCTGTAATGCGCACACAAGTATTTGTTTTATTACTATAAAAATATAACCTTTTTTATCTAAATAAATTCCTAAATTTATATTGGCGTGGAACTGCAAAATAGCAACACAATAAAGCGTTTGTACTTTGTTTGCAAACAATGGTTTAAAGGTGTTAACTCTTTTATAATGGTTCGAAAAGGTTTATGGATATTATCCGCAAATAATATTTAAATCCTATTTTATCAGAAGGGGCTATAAGTATTGTATTCAATACTAAAGTTTGTTATGGGTGTACCAAAATATTATGGGATTATTACATGTCTTTTATGGTTCAAAGGGAGTTATTACAAAACTGTTTAGAATTTAGGAAGTCTTAAAATATGGTGTAATTGTCGAATTATTAATTAGATTTCGTAATAAAGTAGATTTTTAGATCATCTCTTTTTTATATTTTAATATTTTTGCAATTGAACGAACATTTCCTTATTTCTATGAAAATTGCATCATTTTTAAAGAATTTTAGTTAAAATAATATGGAATACAATTTTAACTAAGTTATAAAAAGAAACTTAAATTGTAGTCCAAATCTACTCAATAAACCAAATAAAATTCAATGTATTGAATAGGTAACTGGGTGGTAATACTCATATGGTTGCCAATTGCAATTTGTATTATCGATAAGTCAAACTATACGATAGCTGCTATCTGTAACCATACCACCAGAACAGAACCTGCCTGGCTTGTGCAGGGAGGCGTCCCAGCACTACCATAGTTTAGCGAAGCGCCCGTTCGACTCCCAATTCCCAGCAGTGTCCTGGATCACGCGCCAGTGGTGGGCTTTCGGCCATGTACAGTGCCCGAAGCAATACAGCATACAAACACAATACCCGGCCACCGCAACCGCCGAAACCCTGCAAGAGGTGCACTAACACCTAGGGAAGCAGATTAAGCGCCACGTACATGAAAGTGGTGTTGTAAATTTAGACGCTAGAATGCGCCACGGTTGAATTGTTCATCAACCAATAAGAATCAAGCATTCTACTTTAAGACGATTCAACAGACAAATAAAAGAGATTATTGCGCACAACTTCATAAAAAATTAAACATAGTTACTTTATTTTAATTAAAAAAAAAAATTGCGAATCCTGCCCGCAAAATTGGCTTATTTAATGGTACTTTATATAAAAAACTATCTAGCATCAGAATTAAGCCGAATAAACGGGACTAATGAAAATTATGCAACTCACTAACTCAACTATAGCGCTCACGTATATACATCACCCATTATTTCACGTATATGTAGATAATAAACTGATTTAAACAGTGTTTACGCCGCTTGGCGCATCGGCGTGAAATTGCCGGGAATCGAACCCCGCCTCCGATGGTATCAGTCGCCCGCCGCAGGAACGCCTCCGCTGCCCCGCTTACCCAACATAACTGCACACTATCCTCTTTCATTACATTGTTGTCTTGATAGGATTGTCTTTGTTCGTCACAGTAATTCACTGGCGGCTGGGATGTCATCGTAGTTAATGCTATTACCCCAAACGGTAAATCTTTTGTAATATATTGTAAAGGTGTATTACATACGTGTGTATATTCGTCATCATTAGAGTCGCCCGAGATTTCTGACGCACCCTGTGTTTGTGTTTGCTTGGAGATAGTGAACGCGCAGAACTGCACGCCGGAGATAAAATATCGATTCGCGAGTTCACCTTTGTTTCGATGTTGCCGATTTCACAGTACATTGCGAAGAAAGTGATATTGTACACTTGCAACGCCAACAAAAAATAAAAATGGAAAAGCTTACATTTTCTTTCTGCCCCAATACAGTTCGTAAATCTATATAGAAAAATCTAATACCATAAATAATATTCCTATTCTGTTTGGAAAGATCCTTTTTTCTATTGATTGCAAAATTTGTATGCATGTTCCAATCTTGAACGACAAATTTACTTTTTATGAGCACCCCGACGCCATGATGCATGAGACTAAATTACTGCGCAATTACAAGATTTATAATTGGTATTCATGAAATAAGACGACACCCTATGCATATCTAGGGTGGAATGATTTAATATTTACTTGTGCCCCTATATTAGGGAGACCCTTCTATTTACGTTGTTCCTTAAGATACCACATTCAAACATCTAACACTTTAGTCGGGGACAAAAAAAATCCCGCAAAATAACAAATTAACTATATTTAAGGATGAAATAAACAGAAGAGTAATTTTTAAATAAAGATTAAAGAAAATGTATAAGCAAATTATTTGTTTTATGTAAAAATCAAAGACCAGTAAAAGGACTATAAATCAAACTGTTTATTCCAAAGATAATTTATCATTTTATTTATTCTTCTTAGAATGGTTTTCGCAATAAATTTCCTTGTGAATACAACAAAGATAAAAGCAGCTAAAGCAAATAAGCAAACGGTGTGAAGTTGAAAATAAATATAATTACAGAATTATTGATCAACTTTAAATATTAATTTCTCTTATTTCCAATTCCGTTTCATATAACAGTGTGTGTGTGATGCGGCTGCTATCTATGCATGTGCAGACTCGGCAGCTAAATTTCTTAGTTTTTGTCGAGCGTGCCGTTTTTATGGAAATTAGCTGTCTACATCGCAAATGAATGTAATAAGTCTAGTAAGAGAGCGGGCGCTTCCATGGAAGACGTCGGGGTCTACAAAGGCAGCGGCGGCGGGATAAGTGGCAGCTGTGGCCCCAGCGTCTGCAAAACCCCTTCCGCTCGACAAGTGCGTACTACTTCCGATAAAATACGAACGCACGTCGTGAATTCCGAAACCGCTGCTGCCACGTAAATTGTGATGCAAGTAATTGGATAACTATGATAAACAAAGGAGCTTGGGCGAACAAAGAAATAACGGACACGCGGAATGAGAAAAGTGTTAGGGAGTGAACGAGATGGAACATGTACCGGCAAGTCTTGGTTTAATTACACAAGGAACAGAGCGCCGGGCGCGATGTTTCTTCTCCCCACGCGATGGAATCATAATTAGCGAATAAAACAAGAGTAATTTTAAATTAGTTGCCAGCTCGTCTTGGTCTTAAAAAACCAGCGGGTGTACTCTGCACATTTTTGTGCTATATTAGAAATTATATGGGTTGTTTATTTATTTGGTCGACATTCTTGAAAAGCACTGCATTCTTTCAGAACTTTTCTTTTTAAGTTTTACCAACAGTTCTTGTTTTTATTGAGAGTGAACTGTTTGTCATATGGTCCAAACTAACAAAAAAAACTTTTCGCAGAGGGGAAAATTGTTTTTCAACAACCAACAACCAAAGCAAATTGTTCTATTAATTCGAACTGTATTTTTCTTAATATAAATAGCAAAAGAGTAAACACTATCGAAATATGTGAATATATATATATATATATATATATATATATATATATATATATATATATATATATATTTATATATATACTATATATATAATTCTGAAGATAATAAGTTAAAATTTCAATTAAATCTAGTAATGATTCAGCACACATGAACATTATAAAATTCTGTTACCTTCTCGCAATTGATCCAAATGCGATCTATGTATAACAGAGAAAGTAAAACTTTTAAAAAAACAAGTTTCGAAACTTCAACTAACGATTTCTGATAACGAAAAGTTGAATTGATAAAATTCCTTAAAGAGCAAAGTGTAAGTTTAAAAAAATCATCTAAATGCAAGTCAAAAACAATAAGTTTCGGGAACGATACGTCACCGTCCGGAAATTGCGCGTAGATAGTTGATTGTAAGAGGAAATAAACTGAAATTGGTTGAAGAAAGGGGCGGACGCTTACACAGCATGTAGCCGAGGCGGGAGCGGCAAGAAATGTAACCGCTTTTCAATCTACCAAAACATTTCGAAAATTGCTTCGATGGAGCTACCGTTGTTTCGCAAATACAACCCACCGCAAGCACAACAGAATCTGATCGAATGAAAGTGAAAAAAAGGTGCACATAAATGTGCATCGCTGATCGAAGGGTCGCTAAAATTTGCCTATGCACAAGTTGTTGAGAATTAATTTTCTAGAAGTGGTGTTAGTCTAATGGAGCAGCCTACACACCCTTGTTTATTTTAAGAGAAGCACTTTGCATTTTTTTAAAGATGCTTCAGGGATCGAAAAATAAATATATGCACACTGAGAGGTGAAATAAAAATGCGATTATATAAAACAATTGGTAAGGCCAAATAAATATCTAATTGTTTCAACTAGTATCCGCCCCCGTGTCTAAACAAATATGTGGAGTGTTTATTTTGTTATCTTGATAATTGTTACATATATTGCAGTGTTCTTCTTAAAAATAAAAAAAAACTTCAGCTATATTTATAATATTCCTTTATCATAATTACATTACAGTTTTTAAGTTCCACTTGCAAATGTAATGGCGTCATTATTATTATGAGTTTTTGTTGTCCGAGTAACTTGGAATAACTTACAAGTGTATATCAGTAAACAGAATAAAAACTTACGATTCTCCTTACGTGCAAAACAGGCATAAATAATTCATCATAATATAGCATTAAGATAAAACCAAACAATGATTTCATTTCACAATAATAAAAACTTAACGAACCATTAATTAATAAAAACATTTTCAAGCAGAAGGAAACCGACAGTTGTACGTGAGACGCGATACGCATCAAACGCGCGTGCGTACCAGTGCTGTACGCATGCTCAATGTGGTCAGTATGACCGCCATATTTGTGTTACGCGGCCTTCTAGTGCAATTGCCACGCAATGATAGCGTTTTCCTAACAAACATATTAAAAAATAGTGGGAAAAAATATTGCATTGCAAGAGTAAGGAATGCACGACTATAAAAGTACAACAGAGCGGTCATGCAACAATGCAGTTAGTTTCCCAGTTTTAAAACTATATTGCAATAAATATTTAAGGGAAAAGGAAAGAATAAAGTAAAAAAGAAAAAATATGACCGCTGTCGACAGTTCCAGATATGCGTAACTGACATTGATCTTTTTTGCATTTGTACAAATGCAGAAGTCGCGTGGTATATATGTCGCTATAGCACGCACTTTACCTGAAGAAACGCTCTCAAGGTAAAGGCGTGGATAAGGCGATTGATTAATCTCTTCAGGAGTTTTTGTTTCACTGATAGGTTAAGAATGAGCAATCTTTCATGAAATGCGATTATTCGATAAGAGTTTACTTATAAACTTACATTAAGTATCTTAAACAAAAACAAATTTGGTTTCGAATTAAAATATTAACAATTAAGACATAAACAATAAAATAAGAAATGATTAAAATATATTTATAACTAAAAATTGATTTAGACAAATCGAGAAAAAAAGTTTTGCTTCTTAACTAAAATATATACCACAAAAATAATATACGAAATTAAAATATAATTCAAACTAAAATTAAACTTGAGTTAATAATATATAATCGCAATATCACAAAAGTAATAAATACGAAGTACAAATTTATTACGAACTAATAATTTAAATAGGTAAATAAAAAAAAATCTATTTTGTATTATTTTGCTTACTAAAAATATAATCTCGCTACTAATCTTTCCACTAACCAATAAATATTTAAAGTTTCAACAGCAGCAGCGTTTTCTGCATACAATGCCCACATTAAGCAGCCTTATTTATCAAGCTGAACATTTAATTATTATTTAACGTAAAGTGTTATCGCACACATAAAACAAACGCGTCAGGTGTAGGTAAACCGAAGGATTGGGATCTTATCCCTTCAAAAGTGATTTAAAATACAATAATTACGTTAAGGAGTACATGCTAATTACGTTGATGCATATTAAAAAACATTATAAAAACAGACGCGGCGACGTTTTCGCAACGGCAACGTAGGTACTTATATAGCGAGTGTTTGTGTTGCGTGGATAAGTTTACGTGCATGTTAGCGGTAAGTTATGGCGATGCTTGGCGCTCGCTAGGCCATACGAAGCGTTTGATGTGTCTGACATTTCGCAGAAAAATTTACACTGCCTTCCTGTGACGACCCAGGAGGTTTCAATTCAAATTATACATAATGCACTCCTTTTTTTAAGGCTACAGCTTTTTATGAACCTTTGCAGCACGCAATGAAAATTTAATTTAACTAACCACTTTTACAGGTTATCTTCTCGTAACAGCTACAAGTTTCTATTGTGAAATTAATAAATGATAATTAAACCTGTTGTTATTTGCAATATTTTTCTTTACTAACAATTCTTTGTTTTATCTCACAAATGTCAGTTGCAACGAAAGAATTTACTAATGAATCTAGTATGAAGCAGATGTTATGTTATTAAAATTAATGAACATTTTCTCGGTATAAAATGCAGAAAACCCATTATTAACAAAAACGTGTGATTCTTCACTATATATATATATATATTGGCAACAAGCATTGAAACAATATATGTAATATAACTAAAATGATCAAAGTACAGTTTGTTCTTGATTTATTTTAAAAAGTATTATTTTTATAGCTTTTGGTTATAACCAGAAACAAAATCGAATACATCTAAAAATTGTAACTATACGTATATATATTTTTTTTTTGTATACTACGAATTGTTCAAAAATGAATAAAGGCCCTGCTCTTTTTGTTTGCCCAATATCTCCTGACGTATTAAACCTAATAGATTTAAAATGCTAACTAATTCAATCGACTACCTACACAATATGTGTGACAAATTTGGTTGTAATCGCTTCGGTACCTTCGGAGAAGAAGAGGCGACAAAATTTGGTCTTACGACCTAGCTAAGCTCTCCTGTACTACGTACAGTGAGCTAAAAAGAAATGCTTCTATGTAATGTAAATTTAATTCTTAACGAGAAATTTGATACGATCTTTGTAAATCATATAAATATGGAAATTATGATTGGCAGTTTAAATAAGCAATGCGAAAAAGAAATAAGAGTAGGCATGCGTCAATTGTTGACAAACGTACATATAAAACGAGATGTAAACATTTAACCATGACATACTAAAGGTGGTCTTCATTTATCCTATTATGTCACCACATTGGAGCGCGTCGTATGAGTGTACTGTTATGATACTATCAAATGCTCTTCTAATAAACGAAACTGCAGCAACAAATGCGCTAAATATATCTAAATGTGCATTTAACAATTTTCAGCTTTGAAATACTTCTTACTTAATTTTTTTTCTTTTTTTATAAATGTTATTACCCTTGAAATGAGGTTTTAAAAAATATATTTTTTACACAAAAATAAACATAAATCAGTAATATTCTAGTGTCAACAAGTAATTGGCACTCTAAAAGCGATACGTGTAAAGTTGAGAACATTTTAGCGTTGCAATTATTTATATGCAGTTGATTACCTACGCCTACTGGGATGATGGCGTAGTACCGGTTTCTCGGGCGTCTGATTAGGTACTGCGACAGTACTTTATGAATGGATGTTAATAAAGCTGTGTTCGTGTAGGCCTGTATATTGTATGTCATGCATAGACATCGAGTAATAACTTTATTTTACTTCATATTCATATATTACATCTTATATTCGCCCAGAGCTCAGCGATTTTTAAATTCATTAAAATAATCTTAATTGGATTGCAAATTGTTCGAATACCCGCTATAAAATTACGAAATAAATCAAGAATGTTTATTTGGCAGATACAAATATTTTACTATGTTTATATATCGATTAAAATTACAAATTAGTAAATATATTTTTACTTTCTTTTACGAAGTAATAAGTAAGTATTGTAATCACGAAAATAATAACTCGAAATTTTAACGGAAATACACCTTTTGACCTTCCCTGAATCGAGTCTGACTATTTTTGGAATGACGTCTGTGTGTGTGTGTGTGTGTGTGTGTGTGTGTGTGTGTGTGTGTGTGTGTGTGTAGCTGTGAGCGCTCTACAGGCTACACTGTTGAAGATAAAATTATGAAACTTTAAACTTAAGATTTGTATATGCCTGGGACGAAAACCTTTTATTTTTGATAAGCATATTCAAACCGGAAGTGCATGTTTACTTAAGACTTTTTTTGCAATTTCTACAATATCTCCGAAACGGCTATACTTGCAGTAAAAATAGTTAGAATAAAATTGAAAGATATTAGTATTCTGCACAACTTTTGTTTGAAACATTTCTTCAAAAAGTGTACCAGTTACAAGATCTTATCTTATTGATATTGCCATAGTTACGTAAGTATGAGAAATTATATATAATAAATCGCATCTACTATGCATGCCAATTGCTTTAAATATTCAAATATTTTGACATTTAACATTTATTGTCAGTGTCACAAATAAGTTTAGTGAAAAAAAACGTTAAAAAAATTAGTAAATAATTTAAAATATTATATGAAAATATTTTGTAAGGTTTAAAGTTCATTTGAAAACTAAAAAATGTCTGACCATAATAATTTTTAATAATGTGTAATGAATAATTATATTTTCTGTATATTACTATAGAATCGAACATTTTAAATCTAAAATACATATGTTTTTTTAGAAATTTGACAATAATCTAACTTTACCACAATTTTACTGGACATAATGAATGAAAATATTTTCTTTTAAATTTAAATATTTTATATTTTAATTTATATACTACCAAATCAAAATATACTGACTACGTAAAAGAAAGTTTAGGGCCAATACATGGCCGATGTTTAATTTGCATTTAAAGAAATTATTCACTATATTTAGCCATCATATAGAATGGTCTTGAATTACAAATATTTATATAAATAATAAAATCAAGTACGTATTCATCATCTACATATATAGTGATAGTGACTGTGTTATTAATATGCGTCAGATGTATGTGCTGAGGATTCATGTATTCTACTCTTGCGCAAAACTGTTTTTCATAAACTACACATTTATAAATGCCATCGCCATTTTCTAACCGAGATAATAAATATTTTACCTTGTATGACAGTGTCGTCATAACGCGTGTTTGTTTTTTCCCTATCTATTTATATTTTAAATTTTTTTCAAACTTTATTGACATAGCGCGGTCATCTTCAACCATATAAGCTATGGAATCACATGAATTTAGACTTGTTTTTCATGGAACTGATAGAATGTATGGCATTATAAGCAATTCAATGTCACCAGTCGTGCGGCTACAATCGAGAATTGATATATCTACCAATCGTGTACGTTTTTAATAAAGATATTTTATAGTTACAAAAGTTTTCCATCAACTAGAAATATACAATTTTAAAATTAATATAAATTTTAAAAATAATAAATAAAGCCACTGGAATATTGAGTCCCAAACAGACACTCGTATAAATTTTCATTAAAAAAACAATATAACAGCTGCATAAGCAAAAAGATGGTCAAAGTTAATATGTATGAAATTTGATTTTATGTTAAAAATTATAAACGGCAGATGTTGCACACCAAATTAATTTCGAAATTTAGATTAAATCGTAACTATAAAATTGAGTTAAAACCGTATTAATTTAATGCGAATTTGATATATTTATTGCGCAGTCATACTGTATATGTTAAACATAATTGTTACAACTCAGTCATATTTGATTTACTGAAACAAAACATAAATATTTGTTCAGTATTCAAAACATTTCATAAAACATACAATATTTGTTACTTACAAATAGTTGTAAGGTGGTAGAACTGCATAGTAAAGACACTAACCTAAAACAAACAAAAACATCAAATTAGTCAAGTAATTAAGAAATAGTTTCTAATATAGATTTAACTTAAAAAAATTACATACTATCTTATTCTTTCGATGTATTTATATATGTGATTATTTTAGCAATTTTTAAACATAGTAAAAATATTTTGTAAACAATATATTCTAATGTATACAAAATTTTAATTTAGTTACAATTAAAAAATTCATATATAATTAATATAAAACCAGCATTACAGAATATAACAAAACATTTAAAGAATTTCGGTACGAGAGCATTTTTAAATACAGCCATTCCCTAAGGTAATGTTTATGTATTTGTTTTGTTTTTTTAATGGGCCAAGTAGAATTAGGCACATGTCTTCACGGAACGGTACTTTACGAAATATCATAACAGAGATAAACAATGTGTTAATTAAAGTTCCACATGGGATTTTGTGGGTGAAATGGTTTATAACTAATTTCCACGCTACAACTTATACACAGGGAGGTTATTACGAAAGCTACAAATCGTTTACTAAAACAGAATGTTTGTGATATATCGCTGTTGCATAATTCTACACTATTAAAGATTTATTCGGAATTTTAGCAAAATTGCACACGAAGAAAACGATTGAGAAAGTTAGCACTATTAAAATATTTAAGTTTTATAGTCACATTAAAGTATTTTATTATACAATTATCATTTGTTACCACAATATTGTATTTAAATTCTATTATTCTATAAAATATATTTTTATAAGCGGATCAAAAACGTCAATTTTCAATCAAAAGTCATTACAAGAAAACATTATCCTGTAAACGAAAGCTATTAGATCTAAAAAATGTATTTCTTTATTTTAAGCAAATTTGATATTCAGTCAATTTAGTTAAGTGTATCCAGCCGCTTTATTAATACAAAATTCTGAAAAATCATCGAAAATTCGAAAGAAAAACACACTAATAAATTAATAAAGAAAAATAACAAACAGGGTTTCTCGCATATGGGGGTAATAACAGTAAATTGTACTAAGAAGACAATGTCCAATCGTATATACAGAATTTCATCGAATCCGAGTTTATTTATAAGGAAGATATACGGTTACTCGAATAGGCAGTGTGCAAATATTTTTGGTTGTATGTGTACGGGAGACGAAGAACCAATATTGGTTCGGCAGGGTACAATTCAACTGATTAGATTAGTTTGTTGAATTCAATCTGCGAACGAACCGGGAGCTGATCTATCCAATTTTCAACCCAACGCCATCTTATCTATACGCAGAGGGTCCGCATACGGAACTTGGTATCTCACAAGTTTTATCCATGTTTTTTATTGAAGTTTCAAAAAATGTGTTCGCATATTCGCTAAGTTAGTAGTACAAGTTCAAGAATTATTATAATTGAAAAGTCAAAGAATCAAATATAACTTGTATAAAAGGTTTCTAATTCAAGCGCCATTAATTATTTTCAGTTAGTAACACAAAGAAAAAGACTGTTTAATGTTTAAAAAAAAATCTAAATTGTGAATAAATATTTTCGTCGCCATCTCATATATTTGTTGTAATTCAAAACACTTGTAAATTTCTAAAATGCAGTTACTTTATGAAATGCACAAATCAGACTAACAAGCTCGCTAATCAGCAGCGTGTGATGATGAAGGCACGTTTTTTCGATAAATCAACAAGATGAAGATCTTTGGTATACGGTAGCTACCGTTAAAACTCTTGTCGACCATATTTTTCGAATAAATCTCCATGTTATGTCTATAACGGTACAACTTTGTATTATTTTCGAACACATAGGGATGTGTGCATAGTTATTTTTAAACCGAAATCGTAAACATGTCCGAATCCTCCCCTCACCATTACTTACGCAAACAGTGACACACACACACACACATGCATTTATAGAGAGTAAACCGGAACATATATACTATATGAACTCTACGAGATTACGGTGGCCCTGGAAATGGAAGGGGAAAGGTTAATCGTACATGATCCTCAACTACAGTTCCGGAATTAAGGACCACGTTTCCGGCAAAGAAAAAATACAGAAATATATAAGAGGGAAAGAATACATTTGTTTAGTCCGCTTGGCAGAATGTGCTTCGTACTAAGGGTTAATCCGCACAATTTAGCACTGGAAATATTTAAGTGGATTAGCTTCAGATGCGAAAGTTGTTGAATCAACAACTCGTGTTTTATTTGCCATATTCATTATTGTTTAAAATCTGGTGCTAATTAAATTATATAACCACACTATTTTAGATATAATGACATAGAGCTCTGCATTGCATCGTTCAAGATGAAGTCGAGCCGGCCGAAAGGTCATGTGTCTGTTGGTGCCGACATTCAACCGAAAGGGTAACATGCGACTCTGTCATCGAGTATGTCGCGTTGCCTCCGCTATGTTTGCTGCAGTTGCATAGTGCACTCACCTAACCTATAGTTGCACGAAAAAAATCTACACCATTGCATGCAGTGTGCATCGACTACTGGTTCATTTGACATTTGCGTGATTATATTTCTATGTAGCTGATCAAAGTTTAATTGTTTGTAAATACTAGAAATGCCATTGAACAATGAATAATTATAGTATAAATTTAAATTTAAAAAGTATTCTAAATTAATTTATAGACTATTTTATATTCATTTATTAACAAGAAAATGTGATTTCTTTAAACAACGTGTACATTTACATTACATTACACTTACATTTCGTTAAAATATACCGAATTTAGAATTTAGTTTAGTTCAAATTTAATGAATTTAAATGTAATTTTACACTATTAATTATGTAAATATAAACTATTTTGAACCAAAAATTGGAATAAAAGTGTTACTAAATAACATTTTTATTTCTAAAAGTGATAAACACACAAATTATATATACTTCAGCAATTAAATTAGTTATTTAAATCTGCATTCTTGTGCATTTGCATATTAATCCTAATTATTTCCCTGAGTCTCAAAGGCGTTTATAACTATTAAGGTGAACCATCAAGTTCGCTAAAACATCGTGACTTGCAAATGAAAACTAAAAAATACTATTCGATGTGTATTTGCATAAAAAATGCTTGGTAAAAATTTCATTTATTTTGATCTTGTATTAATGGAGAAAAAAATTAAAAACTATGAAAAAGTGCCTATTTTTTTATTATTATCTCCAATAATACTAGTTAGAAATAAATTAAATTTTTATCATGCATTTTTAATGCAAATACACATCGAATGACATTTTTTTAAATTTTATTTATAACTTCCAAAATAGGCACTTTTGCATGATAAAAATTTAATTTATTTCTAACTAGTATTATTGGAGATAAAAAATAAAAACCCCAAAATAGGCACTTTTTCATAGTTTTTATTTTTTTTTCTCCATTAATACAAATCCAAATTAAATGAAATTTTTACCAGGCATTTTTTATGCAAATACACATCGAATGGTATTTTTTTATTTTCATTTGTAAGGCACGATGTTTTTCTAAACGAGCCTGATGGTTCACCTTAATGGAATGGAGAAGTTTACTCTTCGGCAATAGAAAGCTTTTTCTTAGAAATATACGTTTATTAATTAAATATAATAACAATCATAACAGTTCATATTATCCACAAATATATTTTCTAATGTATTACTCAAAGAAATGTTTTCTATCACAATAATTAAGTCCTTTAAAAATTATAACTTTCTTATACCATTCATTGTCTAATCATACTAAACTATATACTCATCAAAATAATAACTAGAATATCAAATCATTGTTAAACAAGATACTAAAAAACCAGTCCTTATAAATTTGCTGAATCAAGAGATTTAGCTAAATTATCTATTTAAATAAATTCAAGATTGACTTATTTAATCTATATTTAGAAAACGTCTTATAACATATCATTTTCCGATGCCATATCATTATTTATATAGTAATTTGAATATATTTAACAAAATAACTTATATATGCAAGGTTTAATATTCATAATAGCTATAAACGGTGTATGTCTATATTAATTTAAGAAATTAAAGCTGCTGCATCTTGTACTACTCTCAAAGTTAATAATATAAAAACGATTATTGTGATTGGACGCAAGACTAACCATTTCTCATCCAATTGCAAGTCAGGTGCCAGAAAGATATCAGAAGTGCAAAGATGGAAGGTGGGGACTTTGAATCCGCTTGGGTGGTCTGTGTTTTAATTAACATTCAAGGCGATTGGCAATTGTCACCAGCGGTATGGCACGCACACTCGCCCAAAGAAAGCCAGTTCAGTACCGAGAACTCCTGTAAAAAGGCATCGATCAACGGGGCTCGCATTGTATCATATCTCGCGAAGATATTCGCTGGCTGAACGCAAAAGGGACCAAATGTGAACCATTTCAGTTATTTCGTCTTGTGAGGTCGTACATAAGGGTCACGTGTTCATTGTCTGAAATGTTTTCATTCTCTTTGAATATGGACGGGTTGTGATCAATTCGCCGTAACCGAGTTTCAAATAGTTTCAACTTTTATGCTACCTGCATATATATACGAGTAGATATGTTCTACGTAATTAACTATTACTTTTTAGTCACACCTTGCGTCAATAAAATGGTCAATACCATCAACATTTGGAAGTAATTTATAGGACTATTCATTTAAAGTATCTGTAGAGGTAATAATAATCCATGTAAAACTGTTTCACCGTCGTTGAAGAAGATGTTAAGTTGTTTCAAACACAAAGTAAAAGAAAACAACGCGAGTTTGGACAACAGATTATTATAGTAGATTTTTTATAGACACTTTGAAAGTGGCGTTCTCTGGTATACCTATAATATGGCTTCAAGTCACGAGCGACGTTTAAGTGCAAGCATTACTCTTTCGTAACCGTGCATAAGAATAACATGGTATAGCGTGCATACTCAACTACGACACTCGGGCTAAAGATTGAAATATACGTTTTCACAACTAATACTTATCGACAAAGATGTCGTTACTTCACTCGTAAAAGTGTAAAATCAAACGAGTGTATTTACCAATGAAATCTAATTGTAGCTTACTCATACAAAAGTCATTCTTCTGTTAACATAAACAACGTCGATGGTAAATTGCATTTATTGTTTAGGAATAACTTAAATATGACTTTGCTAGATGTACATATATGTTCAATACTTGGTACTAAAATAGGCCATTTTATAAATTTGGCTACTAACTATAGAGCATCTTGAAGATAACATTGTTGAATTCTAGTCTATGTTAAATAATTTTTAAAACTGATAACGGTAAAAGATAAAAAATTCAAGTATTGCAAATGTATTACATATAATTTTGTAGATTTTCGTAAATCTGTATTCCAATTTTTACTTTCTTTTACGAAGTAATAAGTAAGTATTGTAATCACAAAAAAAAATTCTCGAAATTTTAACGGAAATACACCTTTTGACCATCCCTGAATCGAATCTGACTATTTTTGGAATGATGTCTGTGTGTGTGTGTGTGTGTGTGTGTGTCTGTGAGTCTGTATGCGCTCTACAGTCTACACCGTTGAAGATAAAATTATGAAACTTTAAACTTAAGATTTGTATATGCCTGAGAGGAAAATCTTCTATTTTTGAAAAGCATAATCAAACCGGAAGTGCATGTTTACTTGAGTCACTTTTTGCATATCTTCGAACCGGCTGCACTTACAGTAAAATAGTTATAATTAAAGTTAAAGATATTAATGATTTGAACAACTTTTGCTTGAAACATTTCTTCAAAAAGTGTACCAGTGACGAGAAAATTGCTATTATCTTATTGATATTGCCATAGTTACATAGGTATGGAAAATTATATATAATAAATCGTATCTACTATGCATGTCAACTGTTTTAAATATTCAAATATTTTGACATTTAACATTTATTGCCAGTGTCACAAATAAGTTTAGTGAAAAAGCGTTGCAAAGGTTAGTAAATAATTTCAAATATTTATATAAATATTTTCTCTGGTTTATAGTTAATTTGAAAACTAAAAAATGCCCGGCCATAATAATATGTAATGAATAATGATATTTTCTTTATACTACTATAAAATCCAACATTTAAAATCTAAAATACGTATGTTTTCATTGGAAATCTGACAATAAACTTTACAATTTTATTGCACAATGAATGAAAATATTTTCTTGAAATTTAAACATTTTATATTTTTATTTATATACTATCAAATCTAAATATACTGACTACGTAAATGAAAGTTTAGGGCCAACACATGACCGATGTTTGAATGTTGTAATTATAGTTCTCTTGATTGAAATATGAAATAATTCATATATACAACTACACAAATATTAATAGTTGTAATAGTTGTAGTAAATATTACACTATCCTAATATCTAAAAGTATATTAATCACTGACATACATTTCTGTTAGTGAAGATAGAGGAAAAGTAACGGATGCATTTCCCATCATATATAACGTTTGATTTCGAATTGTGAAAGATTACAGAACGTTTTTGCAATAGTTAATATTTCCTGTCAAATAATTTATGTATAATAATAATAATAGCATTATTGACTGAAGTTATTATTGAAGATATAAAAGAATCGATAAGTGGTGGAGCAGAGTCAATTGTGTATCGAGTGCGAGAGAAAAGTTAATAAATTCGATTGATGAAGGCACTTGCGCACAATTCATCTCTCCAAAGGTCTAGACGATGTTTTTATTAACTCACTGTCAGTGATTTAATCTGTGTAACGACCCCGTGAGCTGCCCGAACCGACACAGACCAGAATTACAATCAGTGGTATTTGCAAAAAGCGCAATTATTCCATCTCAGAAAACAGCTTAGCGACGACAAGAAATAAGCACATTCCCACGGCATACAAACAAAACAAAAAGAAATATTCTCTTTTAAATTTTGTAAAAAAATAAATCATAACTCATCACAGCACTCAGCACAGTAATACCAATATAACGAGTGGTGCAGTTGTGGTATGGGTCGAGCTGATACAAAACGGAATTAAACATCGTATTTAGTTGCTGTGCACATAGTGAATTCTTCTGTGTTTGAACGGGAGGAAAAAATCTGATTTTTCTCAAGTTGCAAAAATCAAAATAAAACGTGGATGAGTAATGGCGAACGAAGACCTGTTCTACCTGTATTTCACCTGATGTCATGTAAACTTCATTAGCGGAGACTCGTCACCCAACCAGGCTCAGCCCAAGCGCACACCGGACCTAGTACAGGTGCTGACAAAATGCTATGCGAACAATGGACCCGTATACACTATGACAATAAATACATTGCTAATTTGATATGAGAACTGTAAAGGCGTTTAAAATTGTGAATACGTATTGTATCATGTAGCAAGTGTTTGAGTTATTTCGTTATATAATTAAAGTTTCATATATAAATAAATAAATAAATAACAATAACCGTTATAATTTTTAAATAAATTACTAAATTCATTTATGGAAACTATGAATCATATTCTAAAATACACTCCGTATAAAATGTCAAGAAAAAAAATATAAAATTAAAGTTAAATAATAACCGAAGAAAAAATAATATAAATATAATAATTGCTAAAATTATATTTTGACCTTAATATTCAAATAGTGACGACCATACGGTTTGGTTATTCTTAGAACAGAGGGATGGCGTAGTAAGGCTTAGAAGTAACCGTGTTCACCACCCACTACGGTAATGTAACGCAGCGGGTGTCAAAAAATGACATATTACACGCCTAAACTAGTGATATATTGTCTCACTCTAACCAAGCCACTCAACCAGGCATCGAGGTTAGCGGGATAAGGATGCAACTGTATAGTGATGGGAGCGAAGGGGAGGTCGGAACACAGGCCCCGAACCCGAAATGGACCCGCCCGCTAAGGGTGTGAGCAGATACCATCTTGCCAAAATTCCTACGCGCTCGCACGTGTCAAAAATAGTGATTTATTTCAGGTAGATCGTATTGTATGATTTCGCGAAGATGACTTTCGGTTATTTTTGCATTTGATTTTCTTTCTTACATAGACAAACCGCTATATCACAAAAATAACGTTGCTACTTTTATTTCACGGGTCATCTTATTTAATTAGACAAGCCTGACTATAGTGAACCTACACAAGATACATGTTCGAAAACCATCGATAGAATAATGTGTAGGGGCAGCTTAATGAATCATCACTAATTTTAAATTTCTTTAATATTTCTACAATAATCGTTTATCTTCCAGTTAATTTAAAGCACTCCTATTCCAGGTTTGGACACCTATCCAGTGGCGATATTTAATAGAAACAAACTACATATTAGTATTAATGACAACAGCCCTAAATCAGGCAGACCTCAACCCCATATATAGGTTCACCCGTGCTATTTATTTATGATGTTGGGTTCACCTTATGGATAAACTTCATTAAACCGCTATAACTCATCCGAGGAATTGTCACCAAAAATCTACAGCTCATAAATATTCAAAACCCACCCGAAACCTCATAAATTATCGCATTATATGTTAGAAAATGTGTTAGAAATTCTTTCATCCATACATAAAAAATTGTTTAAGCATATTTAAATTACGTTATACAACATTTATTTTAAACAAAATAAATCACAAAATCATTTATATAAAAAATATAAATTATTTACTAATAAACATTTTCCACTACTAAATTTGCAGTGTACAATGAATAAAATCGCCAATATCTGCCTCTAAAAACATCCACAAATCTCTATAAACCTGCAAAAGAAAGTAGTGCACATTGTTGTGTATCTCTACGCTAGTACCCCGCGTGGGGGCTGGGCTTAAATATCCCCACTCTCGCTCCGTCCTTTTCACAACCGCTTTCACTCCGGAGTACGCGGATCATTTACCGACCGAGCTAGCGTTCGTTTGTGCTTCTAGAAACGACCACGAGAGTTCGCGCACGTTCAGCTCCGGAGAGTTCCGGGAGCTTAGGAACTTGGACACTGTTGGCGCTAGTAGAACCAAGTTGATGGTGCGCGCCGCTAAAATACAAACGTGCGAGCACATGCGTTGTCAGGTTGACTAAAGCACGAGACTAGACTGTCACAGTCAGAGGTATCACGTTCGTGGTTTTCTGCGTTAGGTAATCCGTTTTAAGGATAATTTACTTATGACATGTGTATATCATGAATCATTCTACACGGTGCTTCCTCTGCTAGGATATGAATTAAATTATTTGTATAACTTGTGTTAAAAAATCATTTTTAATTGTAATTTTCGCTATCGAGATAACTAATATATGCATTATTATTGTATTTCAATTATATTATTTATTTTCAAAAATGATGTTTTTGGAAAAAAAATAAGTAAAATATGTTTCTAGGATTTTTAATTGGAACGGGAGAGATATACTGTATGTACTTATGAGTTAAAAATGTATTTAGGTATAATAAATTTATTGAAATATTTTTTTACAATTTTATATATATTTTATTTATTATTTACTAATTACTATTACGATTAAACTACTTCGTATAGGCATATGAATTGTTGTATAATTCTCATACCATATATAGCAAATATATTAGCAAAGTACACTGATTAGTATGTAACTAGAAGTATGCAACTAATAACACTATCTATTTAATATAGTTCTCTAATTAAAACCTGATTTCCAAGAAACTGCGTTTGCATAAATGTGTGCACTACCCTATAGACGAGCACCAGCTGTTTTTCCACATCGCAACAGATCTTATAACGATACGGTAAGTGAACGACCAACAACAACCATAATAACGGGGGGAAATCGACTAGAATTGTTAATTGAAATTATATCTGAACACGACGGCAGCGCCGTGTATGTACTGCGAACACGAGACCAACCACAACACTCTTGGTCTTACCTCTTAAGTATACTTATACAAGCACGCTTGCACGATCGGCTATTATATTCAATTTTATTTAAATATCACTAGACCTGATTGTAAATACATTTTATATAAAAAATATTACAAGAAAAAACATAAGCTATCGTATTTAATCATATATAATAAAGGAGTTTAAATTAAAAAATGAATAACAACAAAAATATTATAAGTGCTAACGTAGAAAATTACGTAATACATTAGTGATTCGCCTCTTAGTTTATTAATGAATTCAAATGTTTTAATTTGACAGAAATACTTTTATATCATGTTCATACTTTAAAATATCGAATATGTGTTACAACATATAACCACCCACATTGTCTTGTTTCCTGTGTCTAGCACACTCACTCAGTAATACTAACGTATTATGTGTTTGTGTAATAAAGTACTATTCACTATGTAATCCTAATGTCATATACCGTAAATATACTACTTGGTTTATGTCACGCAATATAGTTTAAGTATTTTTTTAGTATTGCGGATTGTTTTAATAGTATTTATTAATGTCAGTATTGCCACCTTTACCGGATAGTGACGTCATGAAATTTAAAAGTAGTAATGGAGCAAAAATATTGTAATAAAAAGGATTTTATAATATAAATAAATTATCGACCAACTGATTGTTTTATTTTAAATTATACTTTATAAATAATGCAATAAGTATGTGTTAATTATTTAACAATAGTAGTAATTGTACCATTATTCATCATTGTTCCAACGGCTATTGTAATGCAAATACCTATATACGGTATTATTTACATATTTCTTGATGACAGATGCATTGAAGTAAACAAATATCGTGGTAAAAGCGACAAACATACCTATGTTATAGTTTGTATAATACAAATGGCGCGTACATCGCCAATGGCCAATGTCCGAACCACGGAACGGTATGGAGTGACGGATGTGTCATGTAGAAATTTACACTGTGCGTAAATCGTGATTTATCGCAACTAGAACAGATGAAATAATGAAGGAAATGTATGTATATGCGTGCGTTTCTAGGTGTGTTTGTTCATCCACTCTGACGTGTGGGACGCGTAAAGATATTTATACAAGAGAGATGTTGTTCTTTTTCAATGTGTTTTGGTGGTGGCCAACGAAATTTATGAGCTTCATATTTGATAGTTTACAATGGTTCGGAATTATGTTTCACCAATTAAAATTACTTTTCAATTACTTCAAGCTTTACAAGATTTATAATAATCTTAACATGGCTGAACTAATATATTTTATTTACAAAGAAAACTTGAAAATATTCATTTTGACATCTTGCAAAGAAAGACGTAACATTATATATTATGTTAAACAAGTACTTGCAAAGTACCTGATTAACTAATGATAATTAACAAATAACCTGAGGTTAACAAGCTTATCAGACATTTTCAACGCATGATCAACAATATGGAAGTTGAGCGCGTGCAATATCGCGATTTGCTCGCCTGCATAAGACTGCGTGTACCTCCATTATATGTGTGCAAATATGCTTTGCGTTTAAGATGTGCATATAATATCATACTCGTCGCCTTGTGTATACGAAGTGTGGCTAATGAGTCGAGACCACCCAGAAGGTAGCGGGGGCCGCGCGTCATACCAGCCATGTATCATCCGAGCCCGAACAGGCGCTGGCCGCGGTCTGCAAGGCCCAACCACTGCCCCCCGCGATATTGAAAAGTGAAATTAATTGCCCCCCTGTTTCATGTGTATCTATCTATTCCCTCGGCGAACCAGCAGAAGGAATACGTCATGTTGGTTTGACTGTATTCACGCATCGTTTCGAATCGCAATATCGATTATCAAAGATTTAATGCCAAAAAAAATCTTTAAGAATAAATATATATTTATAAATAATACCACATAATTCATATATTTATAACTATACTGATTATATTTTGTGTTTTTGTTTCTTTTATGGTATACAAATAGTGGTCACTGACATATATTTCTCTGAATGCAATTACTGTATTTAAAAAATGTTAAAAACCACCAATAATTGTCGAAAGACAACTGGCAATCTTTATTTATCTAATTTAATTTAAAACACCTTTAACGAAATAAGTGATTGAGAAAAGTTGTGAGCAAGCAGAATAGAAGAGCGTGATCTGACTGAAGCAAAACAAATTTGTAAGGATAGAGTTGAATAGTGAAAGATGATCAAGATGCGAATGGTTGTAAGGGATTTTCTGCCATCATTGGATGGGAATAGACTTGAAGTGATGTATGTTTGGTTTTTCCATCATAACTTTCTTTTGTGCCACAAGAAAAAGTTTGCGGAGTGGTGTTGTTATTATTGGTTTTCATTATCAAAAGATAAAATAATTTAAATCGTCCTTATTGATAAGTTTTCTCAAATTTATATTCAATTGTATTTTTTAATTAATAATTTAAAAAAATACATTTAAAAAAAGTTTTAATGAACAAAATGCTAATTGGTATTTTTATTTTGTATATCTATCTCCATGAAGAAATGGAAAAGATATCCTGCATGTTTTTACGGACGGTTTCATAAATTTTCTTGGATATGGTTTTTACGAAAGTAGATTTAAGATAAAGTTGGACATAAAGCAATTATGGAATCGACCATAAGTTTTTTTTAGTACAAGATTTTAACATTTGTATCTCGGTATCAGTTGGTGTTCATATATGTACATATGTATATTTTAATTGAAGTTCCTTGAATACATGCTATCGTTTGAAATAAAAACACAAATATGAAAAGTGAATGTTAGACAAACTTCACGTAGTCATAAACTTTCAGTACAGTTTTAGTAGGGACAGATGGCGACACCGTCGCTTTTCTCGTTGAGCAATAAAAATCCATCATTTGACAAACATACTACCACTACCACCACCACCACAGAACGACGTAACCCCGAGTCACGTGACAAGTGCGAAACACTACACACATATAGGTTTAGGTGCACGTTGTGTGTGTGTGTATGTGATTCCGGGTGTATGTATCTGTAAAACGACGAACAGCTAGGCTGCACATCCAGGACTGACGTGATTTATTTCGCTATAAATTCGCGTTATATTTTAAAAGTGTACAGGCAAAAATAATATGAAAATTGATGCGCCACCCTGTACATGATGCTATGTGCTGTTGTCGCTGCGTTTTTCAAGTATTTTTGTTAATTTTTGCGCGTGTATTTATGTTTTTTATAACTATATTTTTCGTTTTGGCACTGTATGTGTGTATGGGTGTGTGGCGTGCATTTTTCGAGTGCTTTTAATTGTGCCCGCATTTTCACGATATATTATTGTCAGTTTGGTGTTTGCTGCCTGCGTTCACATAGTGGTATATATTTTCAAAAATTCGAATTTAATGTAGGCAGTTGTTGCCAGCGAGGATTTGTGAAACATTATATAAAATGTCAATATAGATTTTATTTTCACAAATTACGAATCAAATTCTTCTCCATAAACATTACAGAGCTGTATTCAATCAAATTCGTACTACTACAGGAAAAAAAATCATGGTCATGTCTGAATACCTATACATCCATTGTACAATAAATCACGTTTTATCTATTGTTTCTTCAAATAGATTTATAGTTAAAACTTTGAAAACTCGCTCATATTAATATCTACTCTAATCTTAATATTTCAATCCTTATTAGTTTTGAGTTGGATGCGTGAAGATGTGTTTAATTAGGAGTAAAACAAACTTTTACTTCACAATTTTTAAAAATGATTAAGAAAAGTTAAGAGTTTGTTTTACTCCTAATTTTCAATCCTTATTTTAACCAGAATGTAAAATATATTTAAAACTAAGTTTGCATTCAATAATATTTAGAAAATTAATGGTGCACTCCTGAGCACATCTGTAGACCTGTAAAACGGTTTGGAATATTTTAATTAATTAACAAATCAAACATTAATGAAAACATGTTCTTCTTATGTTATGTAATCTATTATCTTTAAATGTAAATTCATTAAAGAACTGTAGGTTTTTTCTCAAATTTACTGATGCAGTTTATAGAATTATAGACTTGCTCAGACTTATACCATAAATCAAGAACGGAGGCGCTGTTGACGTGTAGGCATAAAATATGATTTAGAGTAGTTTTGAGCTTAAATAGACATATCCAAATATTATTTAAATACCTAATAAATTATTTTGAAAGATGACAACAATCGGATATTGACATGACAGTAGAATATTTTTCAATCATATATGCATGGCGTTTGCAAGCCTATCATTACATAATGATTACATTAAACCTGAATATATTTCGTAGGTGGAGTCTGTCAAACCAGTATACGCTATCTCCAATCTCTCTCGTATTTCATTTAAAATATTCAAATATCACGTGAATAAGAAACCAAGCGAATGATATATTATCTATAATTTCATCATTATATGCACGTTATATGCTATATTAGATCTGCGCGTATAGGGATTGGCAGAGAGGTTGTGGTTCTTTTCTGTTTGGTAGCAAATATTACATGTCATTAACAGGTAGTAATCTGTGTAATAAATTGTACATAATTAAATTACGATTGCCGTTGCTTTGTCTCATCATCGTTGATGCCCGAATACGAGGATGATTGCAGTCCTTCACTGTAACATTTGCATACAATGATACCGTAAATCATTACGTCGATTAACAGCGAATGCTAAATCATTTTGCATGATACACTATGTCCGATTACGTTTTTAGATGGGTGGTATTTGAATTTTCCTGTTACATAGGGTCAAATGCAATTTTTCGAAATTTATTATATCTAAGATAACATTAAAATGACTTTCAGTTCAGATTAACTTTCTTTTAGAGGTAACTATTCACCAAAAAAAAAAACAATAAAACTGTCTTTATTATTTATGTCAACAAATATAGTTTTTCATTCCGACAATCATAATTAATTCCGCCATGTGGTGTTAGTGACGTCACTACTAGTTACTAAAATATAGCGCCATTCGTAGATCATTAAATTTCGTCTTATTTTCTTAATTAATGAAATAATAAATTGATTTACATACTTCTAGAAATAAGCTAAATTAAATTTTCTTTATGAACAAATTCAGATTAAATAATTGAGACGCTATTCAACCGTTATCCGTTTTGAGTGAAAAAGAATGTCAACTAATTTGAAATGAAGTGAAAATAAAATAACTTTTATAGCCCAAATTTGTTTTCCATCATTGTTCTCAATTCGGGTTGGAAAATAAAATAAAGAGAAAAAACTAAACAAAAAAAAAACGGTGGTGTGTTGAATCGGGAGGCGTGTAACAAGATGAGAGGGTGTCCAAAGGGTGAACGGGGTAAAGTATACGTAACGTAACAACAACAACAAACCATCGTGCATGGATTCACTGGTGCTGTGTGGATTTAGTGTGTTTGTGCGTCGAATGTGTTTCTCTCGTATATACCATTTATCGATTCGGGGCAAGTGAAAACAGAGTCCCACGGAATTAAAGCGAGATTTAGAACAGTGGAAAAAGTTTGGGAAGTGTTAACGAATTTACACCAGAATTATAAAATACGATGACATATTTTTGAAATATTTCGCGTTGTCGACGACGCAGCGTTGGACACTGCTGAGCACACTTTGGACTTCACTCTGCACTTGTGAACCTTATTACATTTACGTCTCGTTACGCGTAGAAAATGCATTGCTAAATGAAAAATAAATAAAATTAAGGTTTTTTAAATTTAAATAAATGCTTGTGGTTATTTTTTTCCTAACTCATTCTGCAAATTTATGACTGATGTACCTTCATATTCACGAAGACATCATTTCAATTTGCTAACTTCAGTTTTAATTTCTTTAGTTTCAGAACACGTATTCTATACTGATATAGAACAGATGGGTGACAATATATAAAATGCGATGTGGGATAAATGGGGGAATTGTGATTAGCCCGCGCCGCCGAGGACACGGTGTGGGTTGTGCAGGAGGCGGCATGTATATACTTGCAGTGACATCCACTGACACTATACCAACTGTTTTAAAACAACGGCAGGTGAGCGTTTTATTTTTATTTACTTTATTTTTGATTATTTTCTATATGTTGTCATAAATATTTATAAGTTTTATAACATGTTTCTAACTTATTTAAAATTAAAGTGTTTTGTTTTTATTAATTTAGAATATACAAGTTTTAAACTGCAAATTACTTTTAATTTATATTTTATGAGTTTTATGCTAACACCTTTCAGTGAATTTATTTTTTTAGTTTATTATTGTTTGGGTTTTGCATTCTAATATAGTGAATAGTTTATTATATATTTTTATATACCTACAACTGGTCACTTAAAGACAAAATTTCAACACCTTTAAATTCCAATAATTCAAATGTTAATCCACGTTTTATAGCCTTAGGTAAGTTCAATACTAGGATTAAATAAAGTCTTCAATAAAGGCTATACATCAAGATTTTAGTAGTTTTTTTTATGTGCTCGAACATAAAAATGTTTAAATTCCACATCACTATTAACTCAATTTATCAGATCCATTTTCAATGTTCAGTAAATATCAAACAATGCCTTGTATAGTTTTATTAAAAAATAATTCCTATCTAGAAGATATTACCCACAGATAAATTCTAGTATGGATATTTGATTAAATGCATCAACGTTGAGCAATAGTTTTCGTTGTGTAAAATGTGGACGTGCTGACATCGAATCTAATAATGTAAGTTCGCGTACGTTGTCCGTCAGCGCGTGTCCGCAGGTGACGGCGGTCGCATACCTAAACACTCGTCGCGTCCCCGGCAAATTCATACGCGGAGAGTCCGAGCCCAAGTGCGCGCACATTCTACCGCCTGCCCTGCATTTATGCTAATTCCCCATAAAGGTAGATGGACGCATTGGTAGCAGTGACGGCCATATCTTCCACAAGATTATATTTGTAATTAATTTACAATAGATATTTCCAATTTTAACTAAAATAAAAGCCAATAAAGCTTCCAAAATCGAACCACACCAAGTGTAACTAACCACACAAAAGTCCCAGGACAAACCGAGCGATTAGTTGCCGCCCCGTGGGCCATGGAACCCCGCGGACACCGCCAGCTCCAGAGCCGGAGCAAATACACCGCAAGACGCTGCTCACATTCATTACCGAAGGATTAATGCTGCATCGATTGCAGACGTTGTAGCCGTCGTCGCACCCACGTGAAAGGGGCAGGGAAAACGGTACAAGCCCCAGGTTGTTTCTTCTTCACTGGGATGCCCAGTTGGTACCCAGTTGGTCGGCCGGACCTCAAGGTTTATACCTTAATCCGGCCTCTGTCCACCTAGGGTAATATATTCACTGGACCCTACTCGCAGAAGTCACCCTTGCACCAAATTCAATGTTTGTTCGGTATTCGGATTTATTTTTTCGTTAACTTCGAAATAGAACTTTAGTTATTTAATTAGTATTTGAAATTTCTATTAACATATCACTTAAATATGGCAATTATTTAGATTTATTTGCCTGAAAAATATATTAAATCACTATTTGATTTTATTGTGGAACATATATTTAATTGCGACAATTAAATCTTACGAATAATTTAATTGATACAATAAAATATTTATTGGACCATATCCAAATCGACTATTTCATTATAGTATCCAAATATAATTCATTCCTTCAGTGTACATATGAAAGCTTTATAAACGATAAGCAAAAAGATATATCTTAGTACTTGATATATCTAACCATGGCTATTTAATGTTTTAGCATATATTCAATACTTTTCACATTTCTATAATTTTATTCAATTGATACTATCGGATACCAATTTAATTTTCGACAATATTTCGAATCAACAATTAATTAATAGTTGTCATTTATGAAATGCACTTCTTTCATTTAAAACCAATTAAACGGCTATTGTATCTTGTATTAATTCGAAAAGAAATTGATGTCACAGTACATAGAAACCGGAAGTAGGCCGAACGAAAGGGAAAGAGAAGCACACACTGATGCAGCTGTATACTACACTCGTATACGATGGTTCGACGACTAGAGAACTAAACTTTGATCAAAAGGACGTGGTTGCAGTAAGGGGAACACGCCATAGATCAGCGGTAGCAGAACTGTCTTCCGCTTAGGACCGGTTCAAGCGTAATCCATTACACCACAAGAACATATATACGTTCGAATATCACGTTCGGTTACTGCACAAATGTGCACTGCACTACATTCGTTAAGGTTACAATATATTGGTTACTATACAAATTAAAATTACTAAAATTGATATTTTAACTAAAGTGACTAAAATGGCGAAACCCATTTGTAAGGATTGTCTACTACCCTTTTTTTGGATATATATATATATATATATATATATATATATATATATATATATATAAATATATATAAATATATATATAATAATAATTTAGTAAAGATTTAACAGGCTCAATTTCGATTTTATCAGGATAATAATTTACATATACGACATAGTTGTTATGGTCAAAAGTATAGGTAAAATGTACCTGCAATTTTATTGGCCAGCCTATTGCTTAACCTTATAATGGTATATTGGGGCACTATAATTTGAGCTACGGCCTTGTAAAGCTATGCTAATAAATACCAAAAGAAACTCGATCCAATTTCATAATATTTAAAAAAAAAATAACTAACGTCCATTCACACACTACAGTTTTAAAATTATGTCAAATTTTTATATTTAAATAATTTTAATCATTAGAGAGTTAAAATATTTAATTAACTCTAACTCTTTTTATCCAAAACACAATAAAAATCTTACTTAAACTTTTAATATATTATTTTTAATATATATTATTTTAATATATTATTAATTTTAAATATAATTTAATTCTAGATGTAAATATTTTATAAGGTGTTCGCGGTCTGTTTGAACCCTAATAATTATCCAAAATCGTGTTAGTACATTTTAAATTTCTTTTATTTTTATGTGAAAAATTAAACTATGCAAAAAATTACGTATGCAAATTTGGAAACCTGTTCGCAACTAAAACGTGCCGTAACAGATGATAAAATCGAGAATCTGATGGTTTTTTAATATACAAAAGAACCGGAATAAATGCCATTACTGTACGCATACAAACAGTGGCTGTCTGTGTGTGTACAGTCATTTGAATGCGAATTGAATTACCTTATGGAGTTACTTATTAAATCTTAATTGTATATTGCTGTCCAGGGATTTCCTTTACGGGGCAATAATTATTTTTACGATGATTTTAATGAAGCAAAGGGCTCGTTAATTAAAAATTATAATATCTTATTTGACACAGTATAAGAAATGTTATCGGGCCCATCTTTCCGAGTAGTTTCATACATAATTTCGATTACAACTTGCAGATTAAAGAATGCAAACTAATATATTAATATTTTATTGGTGTTTAAGTGTATATTATTGTATTTTATTATGATTATTGCGCAGCTGAACAACCTCATTTAAATTTATTTAAAAGAATAATAATCCTATCAATAAATGTTTATATGATATTATTTAGATATGCTAATTAGCAACAATTTGATTTATTTGAACAATCATGAAGAAAAATAGATTTTTTGATAGTTTTTCAAAATTTCCCAAATTACATATAATTCTACAAGGACGCTTATAATTTCCCGATTGTCTTTGATTGTCTCAACATTTTCCTAGATTTTCTTAAATTTTCATACATCATCGCAATAGTTACGACTTCCTAGTTATTCTATTAGATATCACTTATTAAAATATAGAAATTAAGTGAATGAAATTAGGTATATCATAAATAAGTAAACCACTTCATTTAATACGATAGAAAACAAATTTAATTTATAGACTTAAAAAATGAACTAGTATTGTGAGAAATCTTCGACCTATATTTTATTGGATGTTTCTTTCGCGAGGTTGGCTACGACACGCGAACTAGCGAAAGTCTGTGTGACCGGCGTCGTTGCTCTTTTAGTTGCCCCCTAACCCCGCGGTACCCCAACCCCTTCTAAAAGGGGTGGTGGATATAATCTGTGTGTTTTGGTGTAAGAGAGGCCGACGACAAGCGGCTAGGTCCCACAACGGACGGTTTTCCCTAATCAATAGAGCCAAGCAAGAGTTATCTGCGGAGTAACCTCTCTCTCCTGTTGGTAAAGGGGGGAGCACCCATTCAACGCACTTCTCTATGTGTGGTGTCTGTGTTTAGGTAAAGAAGGCATGGGTTTGTATACACAGAAAAACAGTATACTATAAAGGAAACTTCCAGACATCTGACTATGCGAAAATTCAATTTGAAATCCTTCCACATTTAAAATAATAAAACCTTATTCTTATATATTATCAAATTGATATAATCTGATGCGAGGATTGCGTCAAACTGACACATAACGCCGTGACACATGGATACATTTTATTTTTACTGTTGCAATAAAGAACGTAAGCAGGTGTACCAGGTCGCACAACACAACGACACACAGTACTACTAAAACGCAAACGGCAAACGCAACAACGTATACAGGTAAAAAAAAAAAAAAGACGTAAACGAACGCATATAGGTATAAATATCGCTGGTAGTTGGTGATGCGGTAACTCCTAGGCATCAAGCTCACTGTCCTCTCGCACGATACACAGCCTAGCAGAGTTATATATACGACACATGCTTGAGTTCACATAGTTTACTGCTAAAAACTGGCGGCAAATGTATTTAGCAATATAAAATATATGTATTATTATTATCATAATTTTTTATTTTGCTATTAACAACACGTATATATAAAAACCTTCTAAACCGTTTTTAAAACATCGGCCATGTATTGGCCCTAAACTTTCTTTTACGTAGTCAGTATATTTTGATTTGGTGGTATATAAATTAAAATATAAAATGTTTAAATTTAAAAGAAAATATGTTCATTCAAATTGTGGTAAAGTTAGATTATTGTCAGATTTCTAAAAAAACATATGTATTTTAGATTTAAAATGTTCGATTCTATAGTAATATAAAGAAAATATAATTATTCATTACACATTATTAAAAATTATTATGGCCGGACATTTATATTTATATATAATATTTTAAATTATTTACTAACCTTTGTAACGTTTTCTCACTAAACTAATTTGTAACACTAACTATAAATAAATAAAATATTTGAATATTTAAAACAATTGACATGCATAGTAGACTATTATATATAATTTCCCATACCTACGTAACTATGGCAATATCAATAAGATAAGATCTTGTAACTGGTACTTTTTGAAGAAATGTTTCAAACAAAAGTTGTGCAGAATACTAATATCTTTCAATTTTATTCTAACTATATTTACTGCAAGTATAGCCGTTTCGGAGATATTACAGAAATTGCAAAAAAAGTCTTGAGGAAACATGCACTTCGAATTTGAATATGCTTTTCAAAAATAGGAGGTTTTCCTCCCAGGCATATACAAATCTTAAGTTTAAAGTTTAATAATTTTATCTTCAACAGTGTAGCCTGTAGAGCGCACACAGCCACACACGCACACACACACAGACGTCATTCCAAAAATAGTCAGGCTCAATTCAGAGAAGGTCAAAAGATGTATTTCCATTAAAATTTCGAGAATTTTTTTTTCGTCATTACAATACTTACTTATACTTCGTAAAAGAAAGTAAAAAGTTACGAAAACTATTTTTAAATATTGCACAATTGATAATGTTTTGTAAAACTTCGCGAAAGAACAAACAAAATAATTTCCACTGCATTTCGCATGCATCTCACGAATTGTAATTCAAGGATTTACTTCAATGTAGTTTTAACTTAATTAGGTTGATTCGACCTAAATCTAAAAATTTATACGAGGAAGATTTTCTACTCTCAAGGACATTTCAGTATTTATCTCAAACATTTTTTTTTTTTCAAATTTCTGCATCCACATAAAATATCACGCCAAAACAAAATAATACATAATAATTATGAATAAAACGATGGATTAAATCAATTCCAAACAAGAATTAAAATAAAACATAATTATAACGTTTAAAATCGTTTTTTACTCTGTAAAAATACTTATTTGTTATTAATCGTCATTTTCTATTTCTCCTTGATACACCACCAATTACTATACTTAAAAAAATGGTCTACATAAATTTGTAGCCTAATAAATGTAGCCTCAAGGTTATTTGTAGATTATTAATATACCCAATAACAAATTTGCAGTTTTCCAAAAACTCATCCTATGATTTATGATTTCAAGTTTACGAATTCTTTCACGAATTGTAACTGTCACACCTGGATGTCAGTATGGTAATAACTTAAAACGTCCTTGTAAAATGTTGTAAAAAGAAGCGTATCCGATGTAACACGGCCGTATATTACCTGTCTGTCGATGACCGTCAACCGAAAAATAAAAAAGAATAGAAAAAAAGCATAAAAACTAGAAAGATATACGTGCATTTTCGAAACGGTAACGTCCCTTGGTGTATTCAGTAGCGCAGTACTGACCTCGGTCACTTATTATATACGGCATGGCGCTCCATAGCACTCATTGACAACTTGCGTGTTTGAAGAAAAAACATCCCCGTATTTACTCGTACTAGTATCGGGTCAATGCTCCAATATTTATTCTCTACGGGGTTGCGAAATACCGTTATTTTTTTTTCTCTTTGTACGCATTTTGTGTATTTAAAAATACATTGGCTTTTACTTTAAGTGGATACTTCATTTCATGAAAATAGTTTTACTATTCTCGGGGTAGTGTCCTTAATTCTAGATTAAAATAAATATTCCTCAAAATTTCTGGATTAAAAAACTTGCATTTCAAATTTGAAAATTATTTAATTTAATTTAATTCGAGTTTGGGTATATTTTAATATAGATACGACAAATATATATTAAACAATGTAGAATACAAAATTATATACATAAAATATATATATATATATATATATATATGTTATATATATATATATATATATATATATATATATATATATAAATATATATATATATATATATATATATATAATATATATATATATATATATATATATATATATATATATATATATATATATATATATATATATATATATATATATATATATATATATATATATATATATATATATATATATATATATATATATATATATATATATATATATATATATATATATATATATATATATATATATATATATATATATATATATATATATATATATATATATATATATATATATATATATATATATATATATATATATATATATATATATATATATATATATATATATATATATATATATATATATATATATATATATATATATATATATATATATATATATATATATATATATATAATATATATATATATATATATATATATATATATATATATATATATATATATGATATATATATATATACATATATAGTCTATGATCCGTATTCATATAATTTAGAGGCGCTTTTAGATTAGACCACCATTAACTTCTATAAAAACAAGTAGTGATTTTCGTTTATTTATCGGTCAATTGATGTAAAATAATCTGTTTCGTTATTATTTTCAAGTAAGTTTCAGTATTTTTTTGAAAATACAAATGTTAGTCTACAATTTCATGATCTTATAATAATTTGATATACCTAATAAACGTTCTCACTTCATTATTTCTTTGAGCATGGTTGAAACCACGGCGGTAGCCACGACGTTCATGCGAATTACACTGCGAATAATCAGTTAACCTCTAGTGCGCCTTCAGTTTAACATGGGGGAGAGTTAACAATCAGTGAGTGTATACCTCTCGCTAGCAAGCTTTGATAGTGAGGTAAGGATACGACGTGCCTGGGCTTGCGCTGCAATAGGCCGTCATGACATGGTATGGAAATAGTTGACCATCATCATGATTCGCGTCTCTGCACTTAACTAGAATGCAAGATTGTTATCGTTCAGTATGCGTTTTAGAAGATCCGGTGTCTACGAGTAAAACGTGCCCGTTCAACGTCGGTGGTCGTGCGAAAGACGCGCTTATTATTTTAATAACTACACATGCTGATTCTCCACTTCAAATTTCACAGTATAGCTACTATATAAAATACAACCGTTATTTTACACTGTTTTCGTGTACTTGCGTATAACACTTGCGCAATACTCGCATTTAGTAAATGAGTGTGGATTGTAATAGCCTAAATCCTAAACTCACTCAATTCAAATGGAAATAACACTAATACACTTCTACAGAAAGCATATCATGATACAGAATTTCCGTTTATAAGGTTGCTACGCTTGGTACTGGATTAATAATGAAGATTAATATATGTAATAACGTTTAATTATATCAAGATTAATAAACAATTTATTCATCAATTACACAACAATGTATGATAAATTAAATTCGAAACTTATTCATTTATTGTTTAATAAACGATTCGTGTAACTACATGAAAAGTTGTACACCTGCAAGTACTACTTACGGTCTAAAATTTAGCCCCATTAAACTTATTTTCTATAATTATAATTTTTACAAAAAATAATAATAAAAAAAGATGCATCAAAAATCTGCAAGGTTACACTTCCAGTTTGAGTGCAAATTATAGCAATCTTGCAACCATTTTTCTCCCGTCATTTTTCTCTGTAACGCGGCTTTTCATCATTAGTTAAGTCATGGGAGAATTTTTGATTAAATTCAATTTAAATCAAATAAGAAGAAACAAACGTATTATAATAAAGTTTAACATCAATAATAGCACTTATTTAATAGGTACGTAGCATGAAAAAACTATGTATTCGTTTAAGAAGATATTAATAAGATTGTTCAGTGTACCAGAACTGTTTTGATAACAGATGTATGTTAAATAGCAATATATAAATTGCTTCTATTAATAGAATTGCTTAGAATTATTATTTAGTTGATTTTCTTATCATTGCTGTATTCGGTAACTTAGTGAATTTTTGTGACCTTGGCATTTTTATGTGTTTAAATGTAATATTCAAAAAACAGGCATGAATGCTCGAGCTTATACGCACATAGAAAACCATCAAAAAGTATATTGCATTTCAAAACAAATTTAGTATCGATTTATCCGTGGTTTAACTTGTTATTTTAAGTAAATATTATAGTTTTGCGAAATCTGTAGTGAGAACAATATTAGAAGATAATTTCGATTCTAACGTTAAATGATTCAAAATACGAAAATTTGTTTTAAAAAAATTACAAACAACTGTTGAATTTTTAAGCAAACTAACACTGCAATTGAAATGATCGATACAGAATAATTATCTTCCAATTCTGATCTTTGATCGTAATATATCAGATTTTCATGATTAACAATTTCACAAAAATAAAATTTTAGCAGAAAATAGTAAATTAACATAAACAACAAACCTAATATCTTAAATATTCAAAAAATTAAACTAAATACGCTTTCATATTATGTGTTGTGCTGCGCGCAAATTTTACCGCTCAAAATAGCATTGTTTACTCCATAATAAAAATATTCAATAAATATTAGTTTTTGACGTCATATTCTTCACTTGAATCACATGTTGGATTCATTTATATTCGAGGTTAAAAACGGGGGCAAGTAAATGAAGATAACACGAAAGAGCACAGGTATGTCGAATGATCCAGCATCATCATATAGCGGTTTCCCTCTGTGTGCTTTACTTTGGTGGCTTGTTAAGGGGCTCGCGGGGTTGCGAGAGGGTCAGAAAGGGTCGCACACACAGGGGTAGCTCGACACACAGCGGCCATTACGACGGGGTGGGGACGCCACAAATGAAGATCTTTTTTTTGGTTATACCCCGCAGACTGACCGTTGTTGCCACATTTCTACGGTCGTTATTTATGAGTTCAAAGTTTTAAAACTCTTATAATGGTTCTGGAGAAATTTTTGTGGTGACCAGAAAATTTTAAAATTTATATCTTCTATAAAAACACTATTAAAAATTTTCTATCATCAAATTAACTCACACATTAGGGCATAAAGGGAAATGATTATGTTTTAATTCGAATGCTATAAAAGATTCTGAATTATTTATTTTCTGAGAGAAATGTATATGAGTGAAAAATAATAATAAAACAATGGTTCATAAAAATTAACTAAATATAGACAGCTGCATAGCATTATAAAGTTATCACAGTAATAATTTGTGTAGTAATTTAAATTTAATTTTGAATATTAAACTGTATTATTTGTATAAGTTAAATATTATAAAAATTAAAGCATATGGTCACTAATCAAGTTTCCTTCGTGTAAACGATCAATGTCGGAAGTTTTATCAGAAAGTGATAAAATATGAAGAGGTAAATGTCATAGTCAATAGAATGGTTTTGAATTTCAAAATAGGTAACTCGAGAAATCTTAGAAAATATTCAATTTAATATACACATAAAACAGATACAGTGACCAATAATATTCAATTGTAAGAATCTGCATTCGTGTTATATGTGCAACTTCGGGTGTGATTCGTTTCAATTTGATCCGAACACGGTAACTCGGGATGCGTGTACGATGGATGTATACAGCGGCAATGCATCAGGCTTTATTGTCGTTGCAAGCAGTTGGCGAAAACCTAAAGAAAGTGCCAATTGAATGAGCAATAAAACAGAAAACAGAATTGTTTCTTCGGCTCAGCGCCGCGCTCATACATCAGCAACAAGCACACTGACTGCACTAGTTCTCGCCTCGCGCGAAACCTATCTCGGCCAAATCGAAGTCGAGCGAGAGATTTAAATGGTGAAAGAGTGCAGTGCGTGATGCGAGTGTGCGCGATTACTCTGCCACCCTGTATACGGTTTTAATTGATATTGGCCTATTTGTTAATTTGAGGGGGATTTCGCGAGCACCCGATTTAATTTCATTGTGGTTTGTATTCCAATCGGTTTTGGATGAAAGGAATTTTCCGTTAATTTTCTTGCGATTAAAAAAAGTTAATTAAGCTAGCACAATTATGTCAAATGAAAACACTCACTACCATGATTTAAATTTGATAGATTTTCACAAATATCGCTATATTAGCATTATCTCTTTTTTCCGTTTCGTTTCAAAATTAGTTTTGACCATCACAACATAAGAAAATATTTAAAATCCCCCATCTACCGCTAGTATAATTATAATATATTAGTAACACATTAAATTATAATTGTAAATTAAGAACATTTCGTTTTTTCATAATACAAAACATTTCACATACGCCCACAAATGTATGTATATTCTGTAAACACTAACATAATAGTTAATATATCAGAATTGACTTGTATCATCCTTAAAATGTATAGTGTTAAATACGTAAACTGTCAGATAATAATCTTAAAACAATGAAAATAAACTTAAAAACAGTAGCCAAACTGTCGTGGGAGCATCCATTGTATAGTAAATTTTCCTTTCGAATTTACCGGTCCGTGATTCCGTAATTTTTTTTTTTTATATATATATATATATATATATATATATATATATATATATATATATATAAATAATACACTAAAAAGATAGCGCGCACTAAAATAAACGTAATGGCAACGTGATGAGTATCACACGCAAATTACCGATTGAAATCAATGATCACGCGGGGCGCATTGATGGTGACTGATGCCCGCCACCGCCGCGGCTCTGCCCGTCAACGATAGTCCGAGAGCGGTGAAGAGTAACGTTATATGCTCGAGACGTGCTCGGCATGCATAATCATTTAAAACACCATGCATATGTTTTGCAGAAAATGTATTCATTCACGCGTTTGTTTATAATAAGCCAGTGCGATTTTCTGTTTTGACTGTGGTGTTTGTTGTTATATGTAGTTGTTGAGTGTGAAAAGTAAATATATAACGAACAGTTTCTTTCATTTTATGTATAAGCAAATATGAACAAGTCTTGTTAGTTATTTATTATCGTTTGGAAATTTTAAATACTTACATATATTTGAGTTTGATTTCTAAATAAATATAGATGTTTACGTCTTTAGTTTATGTCTATACAAATTAGTAATGAATACTTTTTTTTTTAAATAAATATATATATATATATATATATATATATATATATATATATATATATATATATGACAATTCAAATTACAAATAAATATATCTTATTTTCTAATATTAGCGTGATAAATAGGATTTTTTTTTTCAAAAAATTACATTTTTACATTCATGCCACTTTACTGAATTTAAGAATTTTTTTAATTTTTCGTAATTATTTAAACTATACTTAACTGTAGCAACCAAGTCAGGTGGCAATTGTCGCGGGTTGTATATGATTACGCGTTATATTATTAATTTAAAAAACAAACAATAAATTATAAGTTCGGAATACAACACAATAGAAAATATGAATTGCATGTAATTAAGCACTTGTTACATTAAGTAATTTTTGATAGTTTTTCGTTTTCCATGAAAATTAATGTAATTTTTGTGCAACTTTAAAAGTATTTTTTGCTTATATATTAGCGTTTTTAAATTTATGGCTGATTAAATAATTATATTTCTCTCTTAGTTAACATCCAATTAATTATATATAATTTAAAAAATACATGAAATGTGATTTTGCAAATTGCATTATTAATAATATAGGAAATATTATCCATACTTATTTTCTCTCAATTCATGGAATAAAGTTATATTCGTTTAATGAATACCTCTGTGTTCAAAACAAATAATTATTTTAAGTATTAAGCAACAGCTCTACCAACTTCCGTATAAATACCCGTTTATAAAGACTACGTCTGCAGAAGAATATAAAATTTAAAATTTGAAAGAAATAATTAAACAATTTAAATACTTCGCACACGATAAATTTATTTTATTATATTTTTATATCATAATAAAATCTGCATAATTTGTACATTGAATCACGACACACTCGCACGAGAATTTCTTTTAGTCGAATGTTTCGAGTAGTTTTACAGATAGAGATCAAAAATAGTCCCGAAAATATCTAATTTATCTGATCACGCGGTGGCTCCTTTTAATCTCTTCTGTATAGAGAAAGAGAACTCTGGGTCGATGAGTGCAGCCTGCAGTGGCTGGGCAAGGGGGGCGCTGCCCGAGCAAACTCCGCGGGGGCATCCATTACGTACGAGAGCCGGCCATGTATCACGTATACGTCAGATCGCCGGACGGCGGGCCTAGGAATGCTCCTGCCCTACAAACCATCCGCTACCCCCTTCACCGTCTACCCATCTAACGCGCGCCACTGACAATGTTTTCCCTTCTTGCTAGCCACCGCGACTAACGGTCGTGAGATTTGGTTTTGTTTTAAACCCTTGCTTAGATGTTTTGATTTTTTATCGAAGTTATGTTTGGATATAATTTCAAATCAATTTTAAAATAGAGTCATTTGTTTATACACTAAGAAATGATTATAGGTTGTAGAACAATACGCATTATTACTTGTTGGATTATCTGAGAACATCTTGTCAACACTCGTAAATATTTTAAATACAAATTTATAACAACACTAAATAGAATATTTGATTTTAAAAATAATTTTGTGTTCACGTTTATTATAAATGCATATTAAACAATAAATGTAAACCACTTAAACGTTTTGTATCTATGCTGTAGATGCCTTTTATTTATATATTAATTCTTTTTAAATAAGTATATGGAATTTACTCTTAATCTTTAGTTAAACCCAGATTAAAGTGTTGTCATTATACCAATATAAAATATAAATAAAATGTTTTAAATAAAGCCAAAGGTTCACTGATTAAATTGACGTTATATGTAAAAAATTCGCGTAAACTTACATGCAATTAATAATTTTTAATTTACTATTAACATCTAATAAATTTATACTAAAAGCAAACATAAAAAAATAAATTTGCTACACTGATAATTAAAATATAGTTTAGTGCGAAAAATATAAATCTAGGTTCGAATCTAAATGTGAATGTGTGTGTGTTCAAGAAATGCAAAATTATAAATAATAATTTTACATATAACTTGTTAATTTATCTTGAAGGTCAGTTACATAAAAAAGAATAATTACCAAAAAAAAAACAAAGAAATTAGCATATCTATTGTTTTACAGAACTACCAAAAATACGCGATAGTAGGTATGGGTTATATAAGTATTGACATATCAAATGTTAGAAGTTTTTAAATAGTATGAATATTTACTGTCAACGTTGCAACGTGCGAATGACTCAACCAATCGAGGACACATAACAAGCCAACATGATTGATATCCGAATCAAAAGTGGAAGAATGGCCTCTTGTGACAACACAATACGAATACAACTTGTATTTACATCATAGAGCACGTGACCAACGCATTCAAGATGGTATTTGATATTATGTTCAGTCACTGCAACCGCATTTGCGAAATATGCATTTGAAAAACTGTTTTAAAAAATTAATGGTCGACAAGCGAGAATTCTCACTTGGCGCATATTAAATATTGAAAGCACGTGGTTATGCGAATTTCAATTTCGTTAAAGTCAACAGCACTCTGCAGCGGAAAAATGTTGTAGTGTATTGCTGGAGTTGGTGCTGGCGCTGGAGCTGGTGGCGGGCGCACCGAAGGCAAGTAAATCAACAACTCCTCGGGAGCCTATCTTCAACGGTGCGGTGTGTTTGTATAAATGAAATAGCGTCGTAGTTCACACGGAACGGCTATTAGCGAGAGGGCGCCACCGGCGACGGGGCACGAACCCGGCACACTATCCGCGGACAGATCTCGCTCACTTTTGACTTACACATACTGGCAAGAGCCATTTCGTGACGAAGTATACCTATTCGCTGCTTTAATTGCATATTATGCAGATGGAAAACTATACGTTTAAGTTGTGTGCACATTAAACGCTTTCATGCACAAAAATATTATTGCTGCTAGCATAAGCTTGCACTAAACTAATACGACAACAAAATGCTTCTATAGTATCAATCTTTTGTCCAACGAATTCAGATGCTACCAGTTAGAAAAACATGTACTTCTCCTAAGCTAATTTTACGTCATATGTACACCTTCGAACATAAGTCTTGTCTCTTTATAGCCACTTAAAGTCTCGCAACCAGCATTGCATGATTTTAATGCAAGTTATGCAGCACGTACAAAATCAGTTAAACTACGTAGGTGAATCCATATCATTCGCTTATTATGGTAGGAGTGGTCCACCCTATCATAATAAGCGAATGATATGGATTCACCTACGTAATTTAACTGATTTTGTACGTGCTGCATAACTTGCATTAAAATCATGCAATGCTGGTAGCAATTCAGCAAAATAACGCGTTGATTATTTTTAAACGTACTACTATGTGTCGCATGTTTTATTGATCTTGTATCCATAACCTTATATTTTCGTAGAGTTATGTATATATTTAACCTTTAAAATATACAGTCGGCTAGTGAGGTCTCGGTTAAATATTAATCAATGTTTATATCAAGTATACGGTTGTGTGCTTGAGTTTAACATCAAACAAGCGTATGATGAACAAAATATATAGAACACGTTGTCATATAACCTGTTTAGATAAAATGAACCAGCTCGTCCCACAAATTATATAAAAGTTGCATTGAGTCACTGTACATAAATATTTTGTACTGAAATATATAGGTTATATATATATATATATATATATATATATATATATATATATATATATATATATATATATATATATAAAATGATTAATTTGAACTTTCAATAAATCTTGAAGATCTTTGAAATGACAAAATTAACTAGGTATAAAATCAAACATTTTACACAGTCATAAATTAAAATCGACAAATTAAATCGTTAATCTATTTTGTTAAACAAAAACCATGAATGTCATACAATAAAAGTCTTTTTTATGCCTAGTATTTTCATGCATATATAAAAAAGCAATAAACAAAATGGTCAGAATGCCGGGTTGCCTTGATGAAAACAGTATATAGAATCTAAACGGTGTCCACACAGACTTGTTCTATAATCGTAACGTTTCTTTTTGGCCTCTATAAATCTCGTCGCAAGAATCGCAGAGTATTTCCGTACAAGCGTACCATGCCATGCCACGCCACGCCACGCCACGAGCCGCCGGTCCGGCTCACATCAGACTTTGTCGAGCGATGCTATTACCGTTTTGTTGTAAAGTTGTTCAAATAACATTTGTTGTGTTTACGCAGAAAAGAAGTTCTTTTAAAACATATTTATTAATTTACAACATTAGATTTTTTAAATGTAAACAAATCGTTGTTTAGTCACTACCAACTTGTTTGGTGGTTTTTATATAATTTTAGACGACACATTCTATTGATTATAAATGTGAATTCAACGGATGTTTATTTGAATTAATTATAATATAACTGTAAAACAAATTAAGACAAAATATACTGATAGCAATGTGATGTAATTATACGAAATGTTATTTTTATTCAATGTTATTTAATTTAATTACGGATTAACTTTAAATAAATAAGTGGAAGGTTTTAAGAATTAAAATCAATATTAATAATTACTATAGTAATTGGAAAAAACTATTGAATATTTATCGCAATTTCCAATTTTATCCACAATTGGTGTAAGTAATTGTTTCCAGGAATTAAAACACAAATAATACGTTTATAAAATATAGCTATAGAATAACTACAAGTAGGTAACTGATTGTAATTGAAACAAAGTGATATTTTTGAGAATTATATTAAGTATAAAACTGACAAAAATAAAACGATTTGATATAGTAGAAAATGCATTCGCCTTCAACCAACAAAAACTTGAGCATCAAAAATTATTAACTGAAATTAACTCATCCACAAATCATTCTAAATTTAATTCATTCTCAAGTACACAAATAAATTTTGAAACACTTCCAAATTATTCCAATTTCAACAACGCGTGATAACTGTGTCGTATTCGCCGATAGTGAATATAAATAATAAAATGTGTTGGAATATTATCACCGAAAATGTGATATCGAAGAAAAAATGAAACACGCAGTGTTGGAAAAACATAATAGATCACGTTGGTTCGTTTGTACTTTTGGTGGCAACGTTTCACTAAGTCCCCGACTATGATTTAGTAGTGACGTTCGCCGCCGGCTGCGTAGCGAAACGGTGTTGAGTTATTTCGATGAAAAACCACGAAATAAAAACATCAAACTTGAAAAACAAGATGTGTCACTTTTTTAAACCTGATATTACATTTCGTTAAATATTTATTTTAATTTTAATCCATTTATGTATTTGTAAAACCACTAAAAATCATTCAAATCTTAAACAAATTTGAAAATTACATCTATATTTTATTGTGTATTAATAATAATTTCCTGATACAAATTTATTGAATATTTGTACCAATAAATTTAATAGCTTTGAAATATTCTTATCGCTAATGACGTAATTGAAAGTGCGGAATAAAAATGAGCACATTCCCAATAATCAATTAAAACACATTTATTCAATTTAATGATCATTATTAGTTTAATTACTGGCGACTATAATATTTTTCTAGGTCAATTCGTAAATGGTGCGATAGTCTTTAACATGGCGCTATTGCCTCCGAGATGAAATTTTTGCAAGTGCATTTATAATAACAAATAGAATTAATAATGCATCACATACTTTGATCGGGCTCGTTAAATAAAACATGAATCAATGTGTATTGATACTTGGCAAACTACGGCCTTCGTAACGTTCACAGAATATTAAACACGTAAACGTTATTGTTGTAATTTATATTAAACTGGCGTTTGAATTCTCTCTCTAAAAGTGCTATTATATATGTTTAGAAATACTTTTATTTTGCACTAATTCCACGATTATCATTTCTTATTCCGTGCTCATGCTTGTCAAACAGCCATATAAACGTTTTTTTACTTTTTAATACGATAGTTTTGTAACCAAAACAGATATACATATACCTCGCTACAGTTCACACGGTTAATTTATACAAATAGTAGATATTTTTTAGTTATTCTGTTAATTGTTTGCAATGACATTAAACCTTAAATCCTGCATAGAATTTCTAACCAGATTAAAAGTAATTGTAATTGTTTTAATACCCTTACGCGTATATTATTCGATGTTTTATATTTTATTATAAGTAATTTGTTTCAAAATAACGTTTAAAGTTTTCTAAAGAATATATAAATACACCTAAATTTAACTAATAAACATCCAAACAACATCGAACACATATCCCAAATCTAAGATGGCGTCTACGACGCGGCGTCATCATAACAAATTCCTTGTATCCTCAAGAACCACAGAATCAAATCACAATATCACAATTCAATCACATTGGCGAACAAAGCAAAAAAAACCACAAATTTATTTCTAAAAAATTGCAACAAAATCAAAACAACAACAGCACTCATCTGCAAAACTTCATCTTCCAGCAAAGAATAAAACTGAACTAACAAACACTGGTGGTTCCCGCATTGCAAACATCACAGTCAACGTTCGTCTTGCGTCACTGCACCCTTGGCCCTGATGGTGTGAAACCATGGGGTACGCCATTATAGGACGTCCTTGGCCATAAGGGCACCACGCTGGTATTATTAGGGCACAGGCGACAGCGGCGCTCTAAACGCACGCCGTCAAAAACTAGAACTATCGCGCGCAAGGTCGTGTTTTTATGTTTAGCAGCTGTTTTGTAAAGCATTACGTCTTCAATTGTACTGGATATTGTAAAGAATATTGTAAATATGAATTATTAGTTTGGAAATAATTAAATAAATTATGAAAACTTAAATACTAATTATATAGTTTATGGTTTTTTTTTTTTATTCTATTTGGGTTATAAATATAAGTCAGTAACTAACAACTTAAATAATTTCAACACTTTTAATTTTTCAACAAAAATTAATCATGCGTTTTTATAAAAGTGTCTAGTAACAAGATGTAAAAGTATTTCAAATTACGTGAAAACACCAAAAAAATAAAACTGTCACTAGCACGTAAAAAATGAAGACAGGTAAACTCCCTTATGTAAGGGATGACTATATTGTCTTCAACAAACGATTTTGTTTCCACTTGTCAGAAATACGCAGGTAACAAAATATTAAAAAAGATAAAATAGAGTTTGTGCTACCGCTGACCGTTGGTCAAACGATTAAATAATTTGACTAGACGAATATTGCATCGTATTTTTTACCATTATAATATTTATAATATTTCACATAATAGACTCTGAAATATCTATATAAATGCGTAGTAAATAAAACAATTTGTGTAGGTATATATAATAAGCGCTACAATTCGTATTATAGTAGTTACAATCTGTGTTGTATTATTTAATGTAGGTGTAAGTTTTTCTATCCGCATTTTTTCCATATATGTTGATCAGTGTATTCAAATATGAGAAAACAATATACCGACATTCCTAAAGAAAATTATTTAATAAGACGTTGTGCATTTGAAGAGTACAAACACTTTTGAACCGTTTTGATTGAGTAACAAACATGTTTGTAAACGTAACAAGATTGTTGTTGCTTTTGAGTGTACCATCAGATGACTGACCACCGTCTAGTATAATCAACTCAGATCAAAGAGGGCGTTTGCGGCTCTCACAGCACAGGACCGTAATATTGGGCCTTCAAAGTCATTCAACTCGTTGAATTATAAATTGCTACTACAAAATAACCCTTCCTTCAATACCGAAACCATCAAAATCACGCGCTAACAAACTTGAAATATTTAAATTCTAGCTTATGGCAATTTTTTTAAAACTTATATTTTTGTAAATAATTTTTGCCGACGCATGAAGGAGTGCTTCAGCCAACGGCGTACCAACTTCAAAAAATTTTAAATTTCTATATTATTATGGATTTTGATTTCACATGCTTGGATTCAATTGGTACCTTTAGTAGCTATAATTTTCTTAAAGCCGTGCACATACTTTTTAAATTCTATACTTCTTCAAACCACGGTCCCTACTGGATCTTCCGCCATTTCCAACTTAGCGTCCTTAGATATATCGCTAGTAGACATAAATTAAATGTATCTAATATTACAAAAAAATGGAATAGTGTCTTTTTAAACTCGTTTCTAAATCAAATCATTAATTTTTTATAAAATAATAATAGTTTGAAAAATCAATCATCTCGAATATATTTTTAAGTCAAATTAAACTACTTAATAAAATATTTTTCAACAGAAAAATTGGATAAATAATTAACGAACACTTAACAGTTATAAGGCCGTTATAGCCGAGTTGTATAATCTAGTTATAATATATCAATAAAAAAGTAAACTGGTTTACATATTTTCGAAAATTATAAAGTCTACATAATTAGAATTAATTAATTAATATATCGGTAAAAAATTCTCCATAGCATTCAAATTTATTTCAGAGAAGAGATCATTTTAATAACCACAAATTTGTCAAAATTTGAAACATTTCATTTAATTACTCTACGATATGCATTACCAGCAACAGAAGCTGGATAATGGTAAGCCTATAAGTAATAACTGTGGTGCTTTAAATTTTCTAAATTAATTTTAAGTTTTTACTAATTTTTATTGTAGAATAAGACCGTCTATATATTGAAATGAAAGTATATTTGATTGTTTTAAGAATTAGTTGTTTGAAAAGTGTGTATTTGTGAACGGTTCAATTAATATTAGTTGCACACTCGAAGCAGCTTTGCAATCGTTTTGCGAGTGAAAAAATTGGCATAGCTATAAAAATGATCAACTACACATGCGTTCTGCAGGGACCAACAGCAGAAACAATCTGCTGAACAGAGTGTATTATACGTACAGGGTTGCGTTCACATACTACTCGTAGTGTGTGCTCAGAGTCCGCGGCCATCTAGATGGATGTCGGGTACCTGTGGCTGCCACCGATAGGCCATTGTTTATGCGCGTAAATCAAGTGCTCCACAACCACATCCGCCGGCATCGAGGGCATACAGACGCATACATGCTTGGACACATACGTGTACACGCTGTCGAAAACGTATCCCATGCGCGCGACTAGAGCCACACGAATTTTTAAGCACCCGCTAATAAAGATAAATAGCCCACCCGATCCGGTCGCGTCACAAACAAATTTCTAGCCACTTGCGAATTGAAAATGACGGTATGTGCAGGTCAGCTAGTTCGATGGAGATGTTTGTGCTATACTTCTATACCTATAGTCAAACACACGAAATTTAAGTTTGACTTCCGTGCGGAAAAAGTCTTGTTTACAACAGAGAAAACTCATAGTATTGCTTCATTTTTCAATTACTTGACCTCAATCACATAGTTAATTCAATGATTTATTCGACTATAAACAAATACTTGAATGAATTAAGGCTGTATAGGACTTTTTTCCAATATTTTAAATTTTTGTTATCGAGAAAAGAACTCCATCTATTAATGATGAAAAACATTTCTTTTATTTTCAAAATTGGCATTTTATTTCTTCTCTATTTAGTTAATATATTTATACTAAGAAAAGAAAAATGACAGAAACAATATATATATATATATATATATATATATATATATATATATATATATATATATATATATATAATAATATATATATATATATATATATATATATATATATATATATATATTTATATATATATATATATATATATATATATATATATATATATATATATAGGTATATATATTTATATATATATATATATATATATATATATATATATATATATATATATATATATATATATATATTGTTAATGTAATGTAAAATTATATTTATTATCTTGAAATAAGAATGATTCTGATTAACGTATTTGAAAGTTCAAAAATTAGCAAATTTCATATTCGGGGTGATCTAGAGATAACATTTGTGCTAAATTTTACATCAATTTATTTTTAAGTAAATAATGACGTAAGTCGGTCTATTTTTATAACATTTATGAATGCGCAATATCAATTTTTTTCGTGTTTTTAAATAATTGATTTGTGAATTGGAAACAGCCAAATATATATTGTACTGTATGTCCCAATTTTATATAATTTCTGTTTATTGAAAGTAATTATTTAATAAAATCTCCTAACTCTAATTTTATAAACTTCCAATTAATTCCTATAAAAAAAAATTCTCCATTTTAAATTAAGACATATCTAACAGAGCATATCACAAATATCAAAAACTTAATTATAACGAATACATTCCTTAATTACATTAAAGATTGTGATAGAATCATGCAGATTGTGATAAAAAGTATTCGAGAAATCATGCTGCCTGTTTTACCCACTGTGTAATTATTATGCGCTAAGACTATAAGGGGCTTTACCTATGTGGCGTACAGTTACTCCGGGAGTTGCCCGGGTTAACCGGAGTTAGGTGCCGGACTCCGGATGACTGATGACGTATTATTCGTGGCCCAGTCAAGTTACACCCCCTTTTGTTTTGTGTTCGCGTATAGTACGTTTCAAAAACATTGCGCATTCACTTTACCGCTGTTTTAAAAATTCATTGCATATATGATTTAATAAAATTTTGTGATGTAGAATTTAGAAAAAACTATATAAGATTTTTCTGTCGCGAATTATGAGATTGTGTTTTCTTGACAGAAATTAAAATGTTTTTAGAAATTAACTAATTTATGAATATGAAAGTTAAGAATGTTTAAGATGGCTATATTACTCATGTCATAGGTCAACACTACTATGTTTGTAGCAGCCATACACGCTAGCTGATGTTTTCAGAAAAGACTATACATACATTGATTTGTTTGCGCTTTCGTATATATAGCATTGAACGATTTACTACACGGCAACTGACTTGAATTTATTTTCTAATATCCTTTCCAAATTATTAGTCAACATTTGAAGAAAAAAAAAATCGCTATCAAAAAAGTATATAATTAATTATTTTCATTGAGAATTAGGATGACATAAATTATAATTAAAATATACATATATATCGTAAATTAGTTATTAAGCCATTTTATTGCATTTTTGCAATAAATTTTCGTCTTAATTTAATATAAAACCGTTTTTATTAAAACATTTTATGAAATATCGATTTGTGTTAGAATATTTTTTCTACAATATATAAATAAAAATAATAACAGTTTTACTGACCATAAACTGTAATTTCCTTGTATTATAAATAAAATAGTGATAGAAAAACTGTATCTAATAATGCCCAAGTACCTTAATTATTATAGATAATTAATATAATTACTATGTAAACAGGCAACATACATAAATTGTTAATCGTTTTTGCATGTGCAATGTCACCACTGAAACTGCAGATTATATTCAATTATCTCAACGCCGTAATCTATATCGTGGCTTTATAAATAGTCTCTGGTTGTACCCCGCGCCACACGAACGCCTATGCTTTAACCAGCAACCGCGAGTGCTTACTCTTAACAACCATGAATACCACTAAAATTAGAAACAACTGTATATGTTTCAATTGTTTTTAAACAATTGTTATTGCATAATGCTTCCGCAAATCTAGGTTCGAAATTTAAACTATTTAAGTCGGTACTGTTCATTTTACGTCTTCACAACAACATTATTAATTTTAAAATATCAACTAGCTTTATTATGTTTTATTATAATTTAGTCCCGAATTAAGTTAAAATACATGAATTTTAAATGTACTTAATCAAATATTATAATTTCAGTAGGATTCGATTAACTGATTGATTGCATCCGTAGTATTACATTAAAAAATATGCCAAATTTTCACTAGTGATTTTTTGCATATTTGCAAAATAGAAAACTTGTTAATATATTGAATTTTTATTCTACGAATAGTAAAAATCTCGGCTGTAAATGTTTAAGAAGATTGCAATAATTGCACTAGGATAATACTGTCACTATCGCAATTTTAATTATCGAAATTAATTATAAATGAACAAAATTAATATTAAAATAAAATAAATAGTTTTCTTTCCATTTTTTTGTGTTACTTAATTATTTTATTTTTAAGGAAATAAAGCTATAAATGAATATTTATAAATATGAACAAAGCTAAACTAAATACAAACATATTCTACTGCCTAAAAACTAACGATTAAATTTCGTTTCGAACAAGGTCAAAGATGATTTATGACTTGAGTATATATCAAGTAAGTTGATGGTTATTTATTTTTTCGGTTTTGTATTTTGTGTGAGGTACTGCGCACGCGTATTAAAAACCGTCGAGTGAATTAGATTGTGTATTTTCACCTCCATATTAAGGTCGTTCGTTACTCAACGTACGCATATTTCTTGAGCGCGTCTCACTGGCTCGTTTATAAATCAACATTGCGTGTGCCACCATATATCAGACCGATGCCCGAAGAGAAGAACTAATTTAAAGACTTTAACAGAACTATGCATGTATTCATCGTTTTCCTGCTCTTCTTCTTACTCGACTCGACTTCTCCACTCAACTCGAACATTCCATCGGTAACATTATTCACTTAAAATCTGTTTACAAAGTGATTTAACCGAGAAATCAACATTTAATTTTACAAACAAACTTAATATTTTTTAACTAAAATTATTAATTTGTTCATGCAAGGAAAATTAAATCTAACGAATATAGAATTGCGCATGCGCAAAGGACACTAAGAATATGAATACGTTCGGCTATCATCGAGGAAGTTCGATACAGAAAATATTATTTATGTAATATTAAGATATGTTTATAAGAAATAAATGTAATTGATAAATAACGTACATTAATGATTTAATAAAAACATAATTTCCGAAATGTCATCAGTATTTCTGGTGTAACTATTAATATTTTGAATAAATATCTATTAATATCTTGCCGCTCATATACCTGCGACGCAGTATATAAATTTCTTTTCGTCATTAGCCATTAAGTCAGTACATTTATTCAGATAAGATACCACATCTATTTAAATCATTTAAAAGTGAACTATGTATACGAAAAAAAGTACAGGAAAAGTGCGTTATGAAAAGGTTGACGAGTGGAGTCATCATTACAAATTCTGGTTCTTCATAGAGTTGATGTCCGCATAATAAGTACGCCATTAGTGAAATACAGTCTTACCAACGCAGGAACCTCATTACGATCTTAAACATGTTATATCTTCACCACGATATTTCATAAATACGGCATTAATGACCTTGCCTGTTATATTATTATTACTACGTCTCTCCCCCCTTTTTTTTGAGAGACCAACACAGCGCCATCTAAAAGTATATGTTTTCCGTGGTTGTAGAACGAGAATTTGGCGTGACGTCAGAGGTCATTTTTTGTATACTACTCATTTGAAATACATTAGACTTGTGTTCGCGCGCGCGCCAGTTCTTACTCTCCGAACGAGTGTCGAACGGTAATAATTCAATGTATCCAGGAGTTCTGGATCGTGCACAAGTTTTGGAAAAGCGTCGAAAGGAAGTCGATATTTAGGATGGAATTTTAATTAGTTGGCGAGTGGGTTAATTTATAGGTGTATAAGTTCACACGCTAATTATTCACTTTTGGCATAGATGCGTGAACGCGAAGATACCATTATGGAATTGTTTTCAATGGGTGTGTTTGGATAGCTTCACAAACTAATCCTCAACCAGATTGAGCGCTAATATTAAGTAGCTGTTAGCGGGGACGATTGTTTTAATCGAGTTTTCATTAAAATGTCTCAAGGTTACATATTGTGCGTAAATATATTTTAGGGTCAAATAAAGTCTAACTTTTGTGAAAATATATAAAAATATTAAAATTTTGCATCAAGTGGTTTCAATAGTTTAAGTTCGAAAACAATCCCCGAGAGAAAATATAGGGCGATCAGCTGATCCAATGCGGCACTTAGCGGTTGTCGGATGGTGCAGGGGTGTCCAAAAACCAGGAGTATATCCCAACACGGGACACATCAGACATACAACAGACAAGGATAAAAGCGAACGTGTGTACTATGGTAGTGCGATGGATCGCTGTGAGAGCGACAAGGATGACAAGAGGGCGAATAAGTACACACAGGACAGTGACAGAACGAGACCGGCGTATGGTCTGATCTTGTGGTGTGATAGAGATAATAGACAGAGCATTCAACCCTGATTTTACACGCACTTGACTCAGTTATACAGGGATCTCTTTGCGTTTATTTACATAACTTTTCTCACAATAAAATTAACTACCTATAAAGTAGTGCAAGGAAACAACAACCAATGTCACAACAATCGAAGAAATTATATCTTTCCACATTTGGGAGATTTGTGGTTTATTTGGACAATGGGAGATTGAAATTTTAATTTTAGTCAAACCACGATTACCACTAATTCAACTCATCCTGCTTAATTATTTTTTGCGTAATTACGTTAGAAATATTGTAATGAAAAACATATTTACGAAATCAATCATTGAAGAATATTTATGTTATAAATAATGAAATACTTCAAAATAAATAAATTACATTACGTATCGGTGTATAAAGAAATAAAATTTCTCCCAATAAGGAACAATTGATAAAAATAAGTTTAAATTAATTTTTGTCTATCGAAGAAGACACAAGATGCTTGTTTGAAAAGAAATTACATCTTTACATGAGAAACATGTAAATTATTTATATTTATAACTCGAAAATTATAAAATTTAGATGATGAGCCAACCTTTTTATAACTGAAGAAAGAAATACATAATAAATGGGATAAGTTCGCCATATAAATGACGGTTTGAATGAAAAATATTTATCTGCACTTAACGAATGTCAGCGATGCTTTTCATCAACTGTGTTAGATCAACGCACAATTCAATACTTGTTTCGTTGTATGTGTGTGCAGCTTAACTAGTTATACCTATACAAGATAGTTATAATAGCCTTATAATGAGACGATGGTATCCAACGTATAGGTGGGTACCTACACAGGATATGGGTGTTTGGCCTCATAGATAAACGCACACTTATAAAGACGATCTTGAGATCAGGTTAAATAATTGCGCGCAGCAAAATAAGTATCATGAAAAATGCATTCCTCTGATAGGATCTGGCCAAAGCGTTTATCTCGGTACCTTAATTAGTGATGTTGAACAACACGACAGCATCTTCTAATCGCATTTTTAATTCGAATTAACATAATTTCAATGGGAACGTTCACGACTGTTGCAGCGCAGTGCATGGATGGACGACGGTTCTCATGTCACGCACGATCACGAAGAAATTGTGGTAAAAAAAAAGAACTAACCTGCAATAGCCATCCAAGGGTAGAATGTGTGGTTCGTCTGTTGGTGAATCTGCGTGGCAACTGGTTGCGCGGCGGTAGAATTAAGCGAGCACGGGTTGTTCCATGACGATAAGGAATTGGTCGTTCGTCCACCGCCTGCTGCACCGGGACTCGCCGCGGGATCACCGCCGACAAGGCCTACCGAGGAGCCGTACCCGACTCGGGAATCCGGCGTGCATGCGGAAGGTCTGACGGGCCCGCCGAGGCTGTTGGCGCTCACATTCGCGCTGCTACCGGTGCTCGGCCACACGTCCTTGACGGCTGCCGCGGCCACCACGGACGCGTACCCATTCTGATCCGCACTACCCTTAGAACAATCGGGTTTCGTGCCACTCGTACTGTAGTTTATCGAGTTCTGTTGGCTTTCGGCACTGGATGAGTATAGTTTGCAGGCGGCTGCCACTGAAGCATCGTACGGGGAGTCTTGAGGCGGCCGAGCCTGATGTAAGCCATGGTGATGGTGGTTTGTTGCGTAAGGGGACATCCCTAGTGATAAGGGGAATGACCTGTAGGCTGCCGCTGCCGCGGACGTTTGATCGTGGTAGTGTGAAGAGGCCGCGCCACTGCCAGCGCTTTGGTGGTGGTGACTTCCGTAGATGCCCGTTTGTTCAAAATACGAATTCATGATGATTCGGCAGTCGTGAACAGTCAACACGTGTATCAAAACAAACTTAGAACAATAATAATCAAAGCTGTCACAGGTTTAATAAACACAAACAGTTGCACGATACACTTGTCATAACCATGTAGGTATTGTTTACAATTGTTGGCCGTAAACAATTGTTGGAACACGTCCTTTGGCACCAGATCCCATCACTGTCGAGTCACCAATTATAAAAATGTTCCAAACAAATTTTATTGACTCTAGCTTGTCAATGATTAAAAAGTGCAACAATCACACCCGATCACCACACGGTTGTAAATATGCATCACTGGTGATGGCGTTGTGTGCACGTTTTCAAGTGTTTTAATAGTTAATAAAATGATTATTGTTACGACTTAATGGCGCTATAAAACTGGGTAATAAAAGGCGGTGGGTAGCGCGCGCGTATGTGGATGCTGCTTGCACGAGGTTCGCGCGTTGACTGGCTCGTCGTGCACTTGTGATCGCGGTGGACCGAGAGGCACTGGGGTTCCGCAGGCTCCGGCGGCCCACACATCCCGCGACCCGCTAACTCCTTCTCGCTCTTATCGATCGTGTTGTCTCCGTCTGACGGATCTCCCACCACGGCTCCGGGTTTACGGGGCGCCGTCGCCGGTAACGTCAAACAACCCCCGGTTTATTTTTCTAATGAACTGTTTCATTACCCACTTGAAAACATCTCAAAAACTCCACATATCCACTCCTATACACTTCCCGTGCTGCTAGGCGCAATTTTTTTAACTCAAACTCCAAAACAGCAAAATATTTTTATAAATAATACCACCAATTAAACTAATTATTATTATGATTACACATTAACATTTGTTCAGATATTTAAGTAGGTATATATATATATATATAAAAATATGTTGAGTTTATTGTGTTTTTATTTTTCTATTGCAGGAAAAATCTTAGAATGAATTTGACTTTACGAGGCTCTTCAGTCGAACGTTCACAGTCTCATTTCTACTGAAAGAGGTACATAAAACAGTACGTGATAGAGTGAGAACGACTAAACATAAGCATTATGGAAGGGGATCATGGATGGACCAATGGCAATAGGATTCGTCACGGCCTAGGCACGCGGGGGGCATGGAAAATCCGCGGCGTGATGTAGTCCCAAACGTGCGCGCTGAAGCCGTTCCTACCTACACGTCCACCGAGCTCTCTCTTGCAGCCGGCACGGCAATCGTGCGGTCTTTCTCACAGCTGGAACACCCCATGACAGTTAACACACAGAGCCAGCTATCGGCGAAGCGCCGAACGAACTATAGCAGATCCTTTTAGGTGCTCAAACGATCAACATCAAAGTAAATTGCTGCTAGAATTGCTCATAATAGATAATTCCTATTCAAAACAAACACTTATGAACGTTATTTAAGCACCATAAGCGTAAATCATTGCAAGATCCCAGTCGATACTTGATACGTATGAGACATGTTTGGAGTTTCGACATGAAATGTGCTAGAGAATCTTAATCAGGTGTTTGGGGATGGGAATTCACGGGTTCCGTTGACCCCAATTAATCTTTCCCGGGCTGGAATTAATGTCTTTTTGTAAAGTTCAACGTTGCAGTGTGACCGGTGGGATTTATGCGCGATTTTGGCCTACTTTAAAATTACTTGCGACCATAAATTATCACTAGCGTTGCACAAAAAACAAAAATGGCACTGCCACATTTCTACACTTGACACAGTTGTTGTGGAATTGGAATTTTAAAAATGCGAAATAGACTTATCAACATTATGTATTGTATAATGCTTGTTTTATTGACAGCAAATGTCAACAAATATGGTAACACATATTAAATCAAATCCTATAGTATCTTTTATAGACACATAAAAGTAATAATCGAGTAATAAAACGTTTTATTAAATAGCATCTACTTTATATGAGATGACTCACTAAATCAACTAACCATGGTATGGAATAAAAACACACTAAAAGAACAACCAAAACAAACCATAAATTTATTTTACGATGTACACAAACAATATACAAATAGTATAATGTTTTTATTACTTGAGGAACATAAAACATTTTATGGCGCCGGCACGTTCCAAAAGCAAAGCGCTCTTTAAAAGCAGGCAGCATGTATACAAGTGCGCACGCGCGTGCCGCTACGCGTCAAAGTCGTAACTTAAGCATCGGACCTACCGGTGACTTTTACGAGGCTCCTCAAGTGCCACTAAAATCAACTTTTACAGTCGCATTTTACCCTAAACGTCTGTACATATTGAAATCACCGCCATCGTCTCGCATATGTATGTATGTAGTAGGTATATACGACCGTCTCTCTCTATCGTTCCAACTGACTTAAGTATTAAGTTGACCGCAGATATGCTGTGGCGACGACCGGCGTAAGGGTGATTTTCCTACGCGCACGCACACCAGTACGTTTGAGGGACTGTTTATTGTAGTTTTACGGTCACATAATCATTACTGTGATAGCTTCATTTGACTGAAGTGGCCTCAGTAAACCGACTTAGCACCATGTTTATGGTATCGGCACGGCACAGTTTGCCACAACTGCTGTATTCATTTGGCTTGCCCATTTTCAAGACACTTATATAATATGCTACATTTATTTCTACTTATTTACATTTACACTATTTTAACTTCTCATACGCACAAACCCCTTTTACAACAATTTATTTATTTGATAATTAGTTTCTTTCTAACAATATCCATTCCTAAAATATTTTAAATTACTTACGTTTTTGCCAAACATTTCTGCCTTGCCCCACTAACAGCTGTCATCTTTGTAATCAAGAATCTCTCTTCCATTTCTTCTTGAAGATAGAACTACAATATAAAAAATTACAATCAGCGTTTTATTTAATAAACATTCTTTTTCTATTTTTAAAATTATTAATAAGTAAACAAATAAATATCTAAGTACAGCTGAATATAAACTAGAGAAAACCCATCAATAATGACGATTTTTATATTTTTTTAAATCTTATGATACTAAAAACTAATAATAACACCATTATTTAAATATTTTTATTGTGGTAAAAATTAAAGACAATGAATAAACAAAACATACATTCATAACTTCATGCTTATTCCTATCAAATGGTGTAACAGAAAATCTTTTTACATCCATTCACATACCTTAACAATCTTTCACCATTCAACAAACTTCTTTTCCTTCATTCAAATCAATCAAATTCTTCATACTTTCTTCCATTCCGCTTGCTCACACATTTTCATTCACCCATTTAATCTCAATCAATCAAAAACGACCCCGCATTCTCACAGAAGTTTATATATAATAAATAAAATAAGCTAAAAGATAATATTGTAGATGGCATAACTAGTATAACAGTGTCGATAGAAAACATAAAACAACAATGTATAATCAAGAAACCAGTTATTATAAATCAATCATACGTCAATTATTTTTACAGACTACAGCCGATAGCAGCAAAAGGCCATCAGGTTCAAATCAGGATTGGTTCGGTGTGGGTAGCCGTGGACAGGACTAGCACTGCACTCTATCGGCGAGTAGCCACAACGTGCAGCCCAGTTCACACTAGACACAAATGCGACCTGACCATAATCAATACAATGGGCCTTTTTTACGGCCAATAAGACATCGTTTTCGCGTCGACGTGAAACCGAGGCTGTTTCACGAATATGAAATGGGGTTATGAGTATTTTACGATTGTAAATTGTACATTTGTTTAGTCAAATCACGGTTAAATGTATGGAACTTTTATTACAAGGCAGTTTCATAAACTGTTAACTATTCTATACATTAGTTCCGAGAGCATTTGAATTTATTTTTGATGTATTTCTAGTTTGAATAAAAACTTTTGTTTTATTATTATATTAGAGTAAAATTTCGAATTGATATGTGCTAAGTAACTTATTCGTATTTCACAATGCGTATATGTTTATAATTAAGTATGTTGTTGTTCAATAAGAAGTGAAATAAGTTGGCATCAAGTTAGAATTGCCAAGTTTTTTTATGAATATTCATACACTTAATCTATAAATCAATAGCGGTTAATTGTATATTTAGATTTTAAAATTTCCCATCTAACACGTATTATGTAAACATATTTTTAGTGAAATCAACAAATAATAAGATGTACTGCATTTTTATGATAATTGCGCTGCAAAAAGTGACCAAATTTATAAAACATCCTAAATTATATAGAAATAAATTTGAATTTACTATAATCCACGCAATAAATATATTAATTAGGACAATAAGTGAATGAACAATGTTGAAACTTTCAAATAAATTTATTTATAAAACTGAAATGTCACTAGCAAATTCTAAATTTGTATTTTTAAGTGTCTGCAATTCATAGCATAAAGTATACACATTATAATATGCATTTCTATAAGCAAAACAAGTTTTGAGAATGAATGTTAAAGTAAGCAATGGCACACAATGAAATGAAAATCATCAAAACACACACTTAGAATTGTGCCAAGGTATCATAATGAAGCTTGTAAATGTCGAGTCAAGTTGTAACGACGCATTAAAATGTCGTAAAACCGCATTTTATCGCTCGTAAAAATACTAATGTAAGTACCCCTCTGCCGAGAACCCGCTACACACCACACTCATACATACACTCATCACTTTGCTGTTTCGTTACCTCAAATGCGCACTCCATGTTTTCGTTACTTCATGACATAACATTTACTGCTTTAGCATCAACATTAAAAATATTAAATTATTTTCAGTCGTTATTGCAATGTAGGAAGCATACTGCGCATCCTGATGCATTCGAAATACGTTTCAATAGCATTTAACACATACCCTATCAAAATACGTGTAATTTTATATAATTTCATAAGCAATATTACATTTAAAATGTATATAATTGTTGTTTTTTTGTGCCATTTAATAAAATAGCACTTGTACGAAGCTATAAACAATTTTTACAGTGTACATTAATATTTTTAGTAGATACCCTATTATTGTTTTATTATTGAGTACATAATATTTAATTAAATACCCTTGCCTAACACAAGCCAGTCATTTTTAATTCAATCATATTTAAGTTAATCTTAAATACTGACATCCCCGGAATTAAAATAATATTAGCTTAACAAAAACAAAAATGTATATAAATCAGTCTAATTTTATACTAAAAATGAATAATTAATAATTGATCTAAAATTTTTGGAGAATGTGGGAAGAATGAATACTTTTAATAAAATAAAATTGATAAATATATAATTTAGAAATAGTTGAATAAATGAATTATTTTATTATAGAATAAAAGTAATAATATCTGAAAATTATTGCACGCTAAACAAATAAGATATGTTGTTTTATAAAAAAGAATGTTATATATGTATATACCATATGCAATTCATTTAATTATCTAACAATTTATAAACGGAATATATAAAATAAACTAGCCACAACATTTTATGGGCAATAAGAATAATTTTACGATCAGAAATAAAAAAACATGCCCTCATCGTGTCGTGTCAAAAATTGTCGATAAAATGTATTCGACAACAAAATAAATCTTCGAAAACGTAAACAAACAGTATCAGTTTTATGATTTTTCAGCTCATAAAACACGAAATTACATATTTTTTACGACCAATTATATATCTATAAAGATAATTTGGTACTAACAATAAAATAACACTAAACTAGCCTTATAAAATGCTAATGTCTCTATTTGCAATAACATAAAATTAAGTGTATATGCGCGCGCTCTGATCGTTGATTACTCGTTCAAATGTTCAACTATAAACATCCAAGAGTTCGCTAAGGCAAGATAACATTTTTGTTGCACTTTGACATTTTGCATCAGTCATTTAATTTATTTTTAATACCTAATTAAAATTCATTAGGTATATATGTTACGCAAAAAGTAATAATGGTTTAAACTTTTAAAATAAAATATTTATATATGCATATACAACTTATAAAAACAAATTTAACACATTATTGTGGACGTTTTCTACTTCTAAATATAACCTTTCATAGATAAGTTAATTGTCCTTAATGTTGGACGTTTTCGTTTCTCTTTTTATCATAATTATATATTGGCATTAAATATAAAACACTCCTAGATTTTCACTATGAATAAATTAAAATTTCGTGTATTGGTGTTATTATTATTGGTTTGCATTATCGTCAAATAAGAAAATTTAAAAGAAATCATCATTATCATGTAATTGGCGAATTGAATCAATAATAATAATATTTTTTTTATATATATATTTAGCACGTAATTAGTTTTGAAAATATATAATTTTGAAATAAGTTAATATATAAAATATTAAATACATATAACGATTTTTAAAATTTTAGTATTACTGGATGCCAGGAAATCAAAAATTACCTAAAATTCCAAATTGATACGAAAATGAAGCAAACAAGTTTTCTAAGGATCTGGTCATGGCGAATCGATTTGAAATTATCTACAGCTACATGAACGTAGCAATGAATACATTGGTTATTTTTAAATTGACGCCCTATCAAGTATCAAAAGCGACAAGCGCAGCCTCTCTATAAACTAAGATAAAGTAGGTTATGTAGATGGCCACCGCTTGCGTTGTAAATTGATTATGAATACATCAGCTCTGTTGTTTAAGAGCTACAATCATATTTTTTGTTTCTGTGTTGTGTGAACCGTTGTTCTTGGTTACAATTGACTGTATTTATGGTTCATGACCTCCTGTAATCATGAACTTGTTGTCTGATTTAAATGTGAAGTCAATGATTGGCTGTTTTTTAAATTACTGCATACACTAAGCCCTAATACCATTTACTCATTCATAAATTTAGAAATTCATACTGGGAAGAATGTGTACCAATATTTAACGTTTCCTAAAATGTGTCTCTCAGTGTAATGTATAAGAAAATATTGAGTTTATTGTTAAAATTTCTCAAATAAAGTATAATTTATTGTATTTTATTTTATGTCTAATTATTCAGCAAACTTTTACTTCAATTTGAGAATATTCATTATATCTATACGTGTTTATACTTTCTCTATAATATTGGTGTTATGGTTTATTTAAAATAAATATTTTTCATGCATAAATTAATATATTCAAGTCAAATTAAATTTAATAAACTGTTATAAAACAATGAATGCATGTATTTATATATTCAAATAACTAAGAATCTTATAGGCAAATTTATGCCAAATATATCCACTATACCGGAATATGAAATTATCTTAAATGTAGATGAGAATCGGTGTTCGGTTTTAGTAATTTTCACTATCCAAAGCGGATAAAAGTAATTATACAATGCACTGAATTATATGCTTGGTAAATATTCAGTTTAAACTTTCATAGCTATCGGGTAGTATCAATTTAACAGAAAGTAAACTGTAAAAATTCACAGCTTATTTACACAGAACGCCGCTAAATAATACTGCTATTGTTATTTGTGGTAGACATGCACTGTGTACATAAATACAGTAATAAGTATTTGGCCGGTCGGACGTAGTATGGTAAATGAAAGAGAAAATTTGCAAAATAATAAAACTACCTGCTTATATAGTCTCATTCAAATTTTAATAATGTAAATCTTATTTTGGAATTACTTTGCTCTAGAATTTTATATAGCAAAATTATAAAATTTGTGCACACAATGAATTATGAATTATACACTGTGGAAAAATATATATCAATGACTCATATGTATAGATAAGTGACTAAAACTTATAAATAAGTGATAGGAACATAAATTATATGTACTACAGTGACATGTATTATCAAGGACGCATTTAAAACAGAGTTTTTGGGGGTAGAATAACCCTTCCCTTTACCTCCCTGCAACCACATCAGTGGAAAAGATATTTATTAGTTTTTCTTTAAATAAATCATTCGTTTGTAATTTGTTTATACCTCGTTGAGGTTAACTTTAATACATAATTAATGGTTATTATTAATTTATTAATTATTAGTCAATGAGTATTATTTGTTAATAAATTAAACCTGAGTGATTTAACTTGAAACCCTCCAACAATATTTGTTGGTTATGGTAGTGTGTATCAAGTTTTTATGAGGTTATATTTGTTGTAATAAATGTATATTAGCGTATAAAAGTTTTATATTAGCTACAAATAACTACTTTTTTTTTTAATAAATATTTGTTTTAAAGTGTAATAATAATAATTTAAAAATTGATAGAGAAAATTACAATTAATGTTTCAGACTGTACTATTAATATAAATATATTAATTCAGTAGTTTTTTAATAACATATATACAGACACGTGTGCCAATTTTGTTTATTTTTTACGTTTAGATAAAATTAGTATTCAAGAGTTGGATAAGTGATTTTGATATAAACAGACACGTTTCTGGATAATTTACATAAAACATATTCAAAATCAATCATTGACAGATTCTATAGATTTAAAATAGTTTTCCTGATCATACAACATTTTGTTATTTATGTTTTGTATATATGTATATTAATTAAAAAATATGTAAGAATAAGAACAAATATAAGGATCAGTTATTTTCATAAAAGACAGAAAAAAATTCTCTATCAGTAGATAAAATGTCAATGTCATTATACACATCATCGAAAACATAACATTTGAAAAGACAAGAGCTCGACGTTGGTGAATCGCTGTATTGCAGAGCATGTCGTCAGAATGCCGTCGGCCTTCTAAAACAACATTAATTACAGTCCGTAATTGGACAATTAACTGCAGAAAAATCCAGTGCGAATTCGCATCCTAATGAGAAACGCGAACTCATTCGTACGTGATTGAAATCCATAACAGATTCTGTTGTATTTCACATATGTATGTATATAAATGTTTGCACAATCACAAGGAATGAAATATAAAAAAATATTAATTGTACATCGATTATTATCGAATTAAAAAATGTAATTACATCGATAGATTTTAATTTGATGGATAGATGTGTCATGGTATATAGTTCGTGATAAACGAAATTATATCTTAGGAATTTTAATTTTAAAAATAATTAATGTTTATTGGAAGTTTCTTCAATTAGAAGAAATTAATGTAAAAATATGATTAAACACAAATTAATTGTTTGAGAAGGTTGAAATATAATTCTCAGGAAATAAACATAAAATATTTAGTTGATGTACAAATTAAATTTAAGCAGGGCTCAATTGAATATTTTCATTAAAATTATATTGAGAAAATTTTGTGGTTTGTAGAAAGTTTGTTATGCGTATATAGAACTTCTGTTTGTTAATAAATATTTATTTATTATTAATATATGTATGTATATTACGCCACAATCATATTCATTTATATTCTTTAAATTGTGTCTACCTATATAATTTCTATAGCGTAGAGAACTAAACATTGAATCCTATTGTAAAATGCTTGCCAATTTGATAATACGTTTCAAAAATAGTTGCAGCTGACGTAGAGAAACCTCTTTTGCGGTTTTCGTTCAGACTGTGGGCAGGGTCATGTCCTCGGGCTTCGTAAACTAACAGTGCACTGTCCTGTCACCAGATTTATTAGCTGACAAAGTTCTTATGTTCCCATTGGTTTTCGTGCGTTGAAATCAGTTTTGAGCGTATTTTTGGTCGTTGTTGCTAGACCACAGCGGGTGGGCACTAACTAACTAACTTCTTTTTCAAATATAAACTACAGAAAACTGAAGTGTTTGGCGACAATTTTACTTTCGTTGTACAGCATCGAATTATACAAAGCTACATTCAAATTTTAAATTATGGTTTATTTAAAACATTCACTCAATTTTGTTGTTGGATATAAATCTATTTTAGCCCAACTGAAATGTGCACTGACGACTGAAATAACCAAGGACACTATTTAAATTATAATGTATATTTTAATGATGATATTTCCTATAAAATCAGTTTTCTAATGTTTTTTTTTTGGAGTGTAGTAAAATACTAAATCTATTATGGTTCAACCAACTGTTAAAACAATATACATGTCTGATTTAACATAGATTTACGTAATTATAAAAAACTAGATGCTTACCATTTCTTTTAAACAACAAAAATCGTTTTGATTTAAAAACACACACCACGTAAAACATTCAAAAATATACTAAAGTACATTTGTAATTCATTATAATATAAAATAGACAAGCATAGATACCCAATCATGTACGAACTTGTTTTTATGTAATAGAATGTTTAACGATCTGTGACGTAGGGTTACACAGTTTTGATGATGCTTGTTAGTACAGTATATATATGTGCTAGTGGTGACAGTGTATTTTAGTTAAATCCACAGTTTTTATAGTGTGTATATGTATGTAAAAACTGGACTAATTATGGTATTAAATATGTTTCAAATATGTGCAAATTTATGTGCTCCTGTGACTGTTAATAATGTGGATACAAAGTCGTAAAAAATAGAATATAAGGTAAGACACATTTTTATTTATAACCGTTGTAATAATTCCCACGAAATATAATTTTATTTATAATAGTAAGGGGCCTCGCCTTTTACTCTCTACCGTTTGCCAGCCGTAACCATCGACCTTACGTACTTTACTTATTCATATATTTACAAGAGTCATAATAATTATTAGATATTTTTAATAAAATGAAGAAATTCATGAATTATTAATTCAATAATCTCTCAATTGTATATAGGTGTAGAAGCAGTACACAACTATAATGAGAGATATCTAATCTTATGCTTTTTACTATATAGAAATATATTTAATTGCGGCAATTAAACCGTAAAAATGTAATTGGTACAATATGTTTTGCAATATCTACTAATTAGGTATTTATTTTATCCAAAATGTATATAGGTATTCAAATTTTTGTTGAATTGTCAATTTTGGTAGAAGTTTCAAAAATATTTAAACCATGGTTAAAACTGTCAAGTGTCGTGAATGGGATTTTATGTAATAGAAAAATGTATATTTATTAGTTTATTTTAATGAAATGTTTCAATGCAGGTTTTCCCCTGGTTACATTAGGCTCTTAATAAATCTATAGGTACCTATGTTTAATTTAATTTGAAAATGCATCGAAAACAATGCAGTACTCATATATAATATGTTTTGTATATACATGTATGACAATATACAAAACGAAATGGAATATATGATTTATCAGTGAGCACGCATGACGTAGTTAAATTTATAGCGTTGTATACTCTGGTTAACGAAACGTGGCTTCGCACGAAATCCATAAATCACAGCATATACACCCACGCCTAGCATATAGGTATATTTCTCTCACATTTGAATATACTTACATCGACTTGTTGTTATGTTCCGACCATTTACATATTCCACAGTGGTTCTTTTACCATATGTAATATGTAAAACTTAAAATAGAAGATGGCTGGATTGAAACGACACCTACATTACTATTTCATAGAAGTCTACAGTAGGCAATACTATTCAATTCAGTCTTAATATTATAATCTTAAAGATACTAATAAAAAAACTTCTACTATTCGTGTTAAGCGGATTTAAATATACCAAGGCGATGTTCGATATATTATAAGTAAAATTATCGTTGAAAAGCATTTATAATGTTTATCAAATACAATTTTGTCTAAAGGGAAACTTTTTTAGATTTTATGAAATTTCAACACTTTAAGGTACTATTTTCGGTATCTAATTCGTAAAATATATGATTGATTTAAACTGTCAATAATAGTGTAAATATAATAACCAAATCAAGTGATACGTAATTGCGGGTTGCATATGCATAGGCGTTGTATTATACATATGAAGGATACATTGCGAAAACAAAACTATATGTTCGAAATACTTCACAGCAGATTAAAAGTACTTTTCAATTTTTATTTAATACATACATAATTTCATGCCTATTCCCATCATATTGGGGTGACAGAAAATTCTTTACACCTTGACTTTATCTTTTTGTTCAGATTTATCAAGTTTTTCACACATACGCTAATAAGTTTTCTTTTGCGTAATTCATTATTTAATACACTGAGAGAAATCTAATCTTTTAGCTGCGATTTTGATTTATTTGAGAGTAATAAAACAATTATGTCAAATAATTTATTTGCTGATGATGGATTTTTTATTATTCAAAAAAATATTCAATTGCGGTAATTAAACATTTTTGAATATTTAATAATGAAATATTTATTCGATTGTATGCAATTGTTATTTAATGGAAATGTTTTCGCACAAGTTTTGTTAACCTGGTTTCTAATTGAAACCATAATATTAATTTGATATTCTAAGTTTACAAAGGAATAAATTGATGCAATATACAGTGGCATAGATACTGTTTAAAAATATACTATGGGCTACCGAAACCCGCCTTACTCTTCACTGTGGGCTCAATTAAAGTCGGCGGATAGTCACCGATTTAAAAGCGATACCATCGCGCTATTAAAATACGTAATTAGGTAGATACATGCACCTATAGGGGGCACTAACATTTCGTTAAAGTGCGCCTGTGTAATTGGAAGTTTAAAGAAACACAAACCAACGAAAAAGTAAAATGAAAAAACAAACGAATCGTTCAATACTTATAAAGAAACCAAAAAATACGTCACGAAATTATTGACCGGTCGAACTGGTTTCGTTGCATTAAATCGAAACACGCTACGAAAATTATAACACAAATATAGGCCTTATTATTTTGATAACGGGGTATTAGTAATTGTGCAGCCACTTTAGGTTTTCACTTCATTTTTTTGTTTAACTTCATTTAAATTTTATTAGTTTTATTTCAAAAGTTAAAATTAAGATTTCTTTTATTTTTCTATTAATACGATAAGAGTTTGCAAACAATTTTTTAAATAGTTTTTTTTTTTTTTAGAATCCTTTTAATGAAGTTAAAAATTATTGCAATTCAGTTATTTTAGTTTAAAATCAAATGAATAGATACTATCATAATAACGTTAAAATATATTCGTTTCACTAATTAATATTTTGCTAAAATTTCATATAATTACTAAATTAATAAATACGAATAACATAACATAAAATATATATTGCAAAGTGCAATAAATCCATATGTATATATTAAATATATTTAATGAGAAATTATATATTAATAGTTTAATCAAAATTAAATAAAAATAATTTTAATATATAAAATAATGTTCATTGAAAACGCTACTATTTCTATTTCTGTTTAGTAAAACGCGTTCTTTGTCTACCCAACATGCACTGCGGCATGCCATTATGGCTGCCTTTTGTCCAAAGAGGCGGAGCGATATAATCTAGCCTCAAACAGGGTCACGAAATACGAGCTCACATGCAAGCAAAAATATGTACAAAACTACTCACCTAGCGTTAATTACACCACCGAAACATTGTAGAACTTTTATGAAAGATGTACCACAGTTGTTTTTGAACATTTTGATATCGAAATTACTGAATTCCTTTAGATATTCGTGATTTTCGTTTCGTTGCGTCGCTGACACCAAGCACTACTATCAGTCGGCCATATTGCATACTTTCCCCCGCCACCAAAATGTATATTTCATCTCGATGTGCCGGGCTTGTGGCAGCATCACAAAACAAAGCTATGAACCTCACATTTTAACACAATTTCGGGCATTTTTAGTTAGTTTTTGACGGTATTCACGGGTAATTTTTGGTTTGAAATTTCATCGGTAAGTGCACAATAATGATTTGAACTGTAGACTTGTTGACCGTAGAGTTTGAAACGTGAATGTAGTGATTTGTGATGCTGGGGACAAGATGGCGATCTGTGCATGAGACGGCGTCGCTCTAGAAATATAAATATTTTTTCGTTTAATTCGTTGATTTATTTCAACATGGATTTTGTTATTATTACAGTCGTTATTATATTTAAAATCAAAATTAGGTGTATTTTTAAACTAATATACATACAATTGTTATTTTTGTTTAGAAAATATACTTACTATAATAAACAAAACAATGAAATGCATTTATTTAGGAGTGCGCTAAAATAAACTTCTTTTAGTAAATATAAAATGTTTTTCGTATATTTGTCGATTGTTCAAAAATATTTTAAACTAAATTCGATATGGTTCCACTACACCTTTATTAGTTAAACCAATTTTAGTTAATTATTATATTTATGATAAATTACGGTGGATTTTAAAAGTATATATTTTTGTATCAGTTATTTTGAAAAAAGTGTAGGTACATAATTTAATAATAATTTAGAAATGATTAAAGTACCATGCTTTGTGGAAATAGCAGATAATTTAAAAAATATAAAATATTTTGTTTAAAAAAGAATATAATTTAGTTTTTTTTTTGTTTAAAATTTTGAGGTACCATGTAGGCATATATGATTACAACCAGTTATTTGGCTGAAGGCTGTTGTTACATTATAACCGCTTGTTCACGTAAACATATGAGTTGAGCTGGGCCGAGCTCGGACCAACATGGTTTCATATGCATACATACATACATACACACATACACACACACATACATACATACATACATACATACATACATACATACGTACATACGTACATACGTACAGAACCACTCGACCATTGAACTTTTCTTAGATTACAACTTGTAGTATACCAGAGGTTATATTATCTTTAAACATATTATTAAATAAATTTCTAAAGAGTTACACGAAATTGGTGCTTGATAATTTGGCAATATCTTGATAAGAAGCTTTAAAGTTACTAGGCATCATACATAAATATAGAAAATCAATTTTCTTTTTAACCTTTTTTCGTATTAAAACTGCAATATATATATATATATATATATATATATATATATATATATATATATATATATATATATATATGTATATATATATATATATATATATATATATATATATATATATATATATATATATATATATGTATATATATATATGTATATATATATATATATATATGTATATATATATATATGTATATATATATATATATATATATATATATATATATATATATATATATATATATATATATATATATATATATATATATGTATATATATAATTTTTTTAAATTCTTATTATAATGAAAACTGATAACAAAATAATAACATTATTATATAATAATTGTATTCATGCAGATAATTCTGACAAAAATAAGAAACCAAAACTAATAATATAAAAAACAAGCAATTTTCTTAAAAATATGATTTAGTACTCAGGTGCTAAAACATTCACATAGGATATAAATAAAAAAATGTAAACCTTCTGTTAAGTAATATGCATTACATTTCATTTTATTGCAATTATTTAATTAGGTATTTAAAAATTGCGTATGCCTATATTGTAATATTAATATTTGTATTCATTTTACTGCAATTTAAATATAGCTACGCATGCGCATATCTACGATATGGTTTAACTTAATACATAAAAGCTTTCGAAATGTCTATGTATACCAATAACGTAAAACTACTTAATTAACTCATTTTGCCATATGAAAGTTTTAACTTTACGTTAAATTATAATTTAATTTTTACTTTTGTTACATTGTGAACCAACCTAAAGTGTACTACGGTATTCTATGCGTTTGGTTGATATTTATTTGAACAACCTCATCGGTCAATAACGTAATTCAGGCCACTAGCCTACCTACTCCATCCTTTCTTATTAGCCTAAATTTCATCAGGACAGACTTCCGCTGTTTGTGTACTGATGGGCAAAGTGGGCGTTCCATAGGTCACACGACTGATTGTATGCAAATGTAATGGTGCTTGTAATATCGGCTGTATAACAAATACCAACTCACTCTCGCTTTTGTGTATATAACCACTATAGGTACACATAGTGTGCTGTGCTGTGTTATGCGTAACGAGCAGTTTACTGTTGTTAATTCGTACGTGTTTACATGCATTCAAACATACTCACGTACACAAAGATGTACATACACGTGTATTATGTGCCGAATTACAATTTTCTGAATTGAGAAAAACTACTTTTTTTTGTGATTTATTGATGAAGATTTATTGGTTGATTTATGATAGACATGAGAATGACTATTTATTAACATCTCAAAGGAGGGTTTTTTTTTTTGTAATTTATAATGAACGATTATACCAAATCTTTATTATTTTATTTCCAAGGTTAGAATTTATTGAATATATTAATCGAATGATTAATTATTAATATTAAATTCACACTTAACACTCGCTGAAATTGAATTTTAAAATCATCTGTACTAAAAATTGGTTCAAAAGAAACAGAACTTATCGTAAATCCAGTTTTGGGTAATTATATTTTTGTTTGCAAATAATTTAATTTCTGTTTAATTATACTATTATATTATTAGATATCTATGATCGGAATTTAGTTTTCGTTAGTAAAAAAGTTATTTAAAATTGTAATTTTACTAAAATAATATGGAGTTTATTAATGCGTGATTCCTCATGGAATTTGTAGATTGCTTGATTTTATATATAGTTATTTTTTAATTATAAAACATTTACTATTATTTTTGAAGTATTAAGGAAGTTTTTAAGTGGGAAAGCGTTAATAATAAAAATAAATTAGTCTTCACTGTTGAAGTAGAGCATCATTAAAACAGCAATCAAGATAATAATAATAATTTTAGAACTAAAATTGCTCGTAAGTGAGCACCATGTAACCATCAATCGAAGGGTTACATTTTAATAAATTTACGATGTTAGCAATTACTATTAATCCCTTAACCTAGTCCTAAATATTTTATTCATTGGCGACGGGTTCGGCAGTAGATCCTACACTTGAAGTACTCAGGTCACAAATCTACACAATCTAATCAATAAGACACCCTATTCCAACCCTTCCCATTCAACAACCCTGTGCGCAGAAGGCCGCAGATAGATAGCGATTGTAGACTACAGGGGACAAACATACAATATAATACTTTGAAACTAAAACAAACGCAAATATCTTAATTCATTTATTTATCTATTGAATCGTAAAGATTTCTTTCTTAATTAAAGATTATTTATTCAATTAAATATCCACATAATATATTTTTTATTAATTAATTGACTGTCTGGATGAAAGCGCAAACATTTAAATTAACGTAACTATAGCAGCCCAAATTACCTATCGCCAACTTTGTGTTAGTTATGTTTATGGGTTTTTATTTTTTGAAAGAATATAGCATAAAAAACGTAAAATTCACTTCTATAAGGTGCGTAGCACATATTGACAAGAAATGTCATAACTAAGCAGTTGTTACAGTAATTAGAATAGTGGGTTGGGGTTTTTTAAAAATGTTTATATTGTTTCTTATTCCCTGGTAGTTGAGCAATATTTCTTACTTGGTAATATACACCTGACTCTCTCACCTACACACTTCTCTGCATAACGGAATGGGTATAGGTACAGCGAGCATAAGAGATGGGGCAATAATAATACAGGGAAATGAAAACGACGGCATTCTCGCCCCGGCTCTGGGGTTTATAAACGCGCAATTCCATGGCCTATAAGCGGGCACATAACGCCAGCATGCCCGTGCCGTGAGAGAGCCAAGCTGAAGCCGGCTTTACAGATACTAGGAGGGTAAAATGGCGACGGCGGGCCGTGCACTCCCGAGCATACTCAACCGGTCCCCTGTGGCTTCGATCCGTGGCCTGAGGCACCCGCTGTGGCACGGACTAGCACATTTACTCAACGTTTCTCCAAAAACTAGCATCTAACACCATAACTGGCAATATTTTATAACATTCTTCAACTTTAAAATGCGTTCCTACAAATGGATTAAGAATCTTGAATCTATGGTGGTAATACTTTTAAAGAAAACCACATTCAGTCTAGTTTGAAAACGTTAAGATTCTTAAGCAAAAATGACGAATTATACTTGCTAATATATTTTGCTGTATGGTTACAAAAAAGTCGAAGAATACAGATCAAATGAGTAGAATGCGACCCTGGTATATGGTATACCTATGATAGCAAAAGAGCGCGGATACTTCCTTGAATAAACAGCACAGAATGGATTTCAGATAAGCAAATGTCGTTGCAAATACTCCATACGCTATTGATAATGTGGCGGTATACGTACGATGCAGACCCTTTATATTTCTTTTGATTCAGATTTATGTTGAGCACAGCTATTGTATATCACTTTACTAAAGAGAAAACCACGTCAAAATCTTTCGTTGGTGCACCTGCGGAGCCTTCGGCAGATTCGTGCAAGCATTGAAGAACAGCATGCAATGAACGATATAAGAGTTCTGTTAATGGTTATACCACCTACTATTAAGGACACTCACTTATTTGATGCGGTTACAATATAAATTTCTAAATTTCAATCAAGATACACTTCGCGCAACATAAAAAAGATATTCGATAAGAGATCGGTATGTTTCAAAGAGTATTAAACATATAAAATCAGGTTTCGTTTCATCTTGATATAATTTTAAACAAATGCTCATTCAAATTAAGTCAAGTTCTATTAAATTGAATTAAATTTGAGTTAAAAAATATATTATTTAAAATTGCGTTGTTTCATCGCAATTTTTATACATTATAAAAAACATTTTTTACATTTGGTAATATTATATAAAAATCAAGACTTATTTCTATTTTAAATGAAATAAAAAAACATAATTTTTAAAAGTGTCGTTACATTAATTAAAATGATCTAATGTAATACATAAGTTTCACTGGCCCCTATTCCTACACCCTATATTCTTCTCAGTATAACTAAAATTAATTATTATATGACCCTCTACTCTTCATATTTTATAGCAATATTGTCTTCTTCCTTGTATTCTTAATGATTAAAAAAAATCGCAGAGGATAAAAACGCGAATGATGGGCCTCGGCTATAGAAGCCATCAGTAAGAATTTAATTTCACCAAGACAATACACTTGAGTTTCATTTAGCTTCTGTTACGCTCCAGTTACTGCAGCTGCCGCTAAGAGCCTCGAAATTACATTCTCGGACCGAAGGACCCAGCAATTTTTGTTCGATAACGACACAAGTTAAAATTCTCTGGAAACGTATCATTTTAAAACTGCAAAAAACATCCAAATTGTTTTGTTCTATCTATAACATAATTAAAAACCAGCTGCTTAAATCTACAATTCAAAATGTAACATTATTTCAATTATTTATCATTATACGAAACTACACTATTAAAAATTATGTATAATTTGACTAAATTTTACAATAATTTTAAAAGAAAAGAGTAACCTACAATTATTTTTAAGCAACCTATAATTTTACATTGAAAGTAATAAATTTCTTACCATGTCTGTAAAATACGGACGTAATTTAACATGTCGTTAATTTAAAAGTATATTTTAAATTATTGCATTTTGATGTATTATTTTATTTATAATGTAATTTTGCTACAAATAATTATATGGTTCATAAGTGTAAATTTGAATGAATATATATATATATATATATATATATATATATATATATATATATTATATATTTATATATTTATATATATATATATATATATATATATATATATATATATATATATATATATATATATATATATATATATATATATATATATATATATATATATATATTATATATATATATATATATATATATATATATATATATATATATATATATATATATATATATATATATATATATATATATATATATATATATATATATTTTACAGTGTAGCAATGAATCATTAATAATTGAAATGGTGATAAATATGATAGAATAACCTTTAAAGAGAATCTGAGAATCACACAATAAAAGTGCTATAAATTCAAATCTAACATATTTTGATTGGAATAAATCTGTTTCTCGGGTTATTAATCGGCGTGGTTATAAAATAAAGACATAAAGTCACTACATCACGTTTAGCTTTACGATCTATAAAACACCTGAGCATCGTTGGAATATAAACAAAAGTAATCGCCTATGACGTCGTAATAGTAAAAGTAATAAAATGACGTAACAGCAGTAGTTTTGTGAATACAACACTCACACACGGACGAAACGGAGTGGTCACGTCTGTTGCTTGACATAGGTCTTGGGTTTTACGGGGCAATCCTCATTGTATGTATACAATCATACGCATTTATTAGCATGGCAACGTAAACAGGCCGTAAGTTAGATTTTTACGAGCGGTTTTAGTCGTCGTAAAATCAAGCGGTCGTGCCGAGGCACGCGCTGTTTCTTCAACAGTTTTTGTATATAGATGCGCGATGCGATGCGATGTGAGACGCGTTACTTGTGGTGCTGGCTTGGCGTGATTATGTTCCAAGGTAATTTTCGAATAATTTTTATTAGTTCCGCGGACGATAGAGAGACTTTTCATTTCGTGACAGGAGGAGTCTTGAATTGTAGCGATTTTACATACTATCAGATGAACCTTCACTTATTGTGATTATAGTTTATTGAATTACCGGCTTTGCTAAATTACTTATTTGTTCAATATTTACTTGCTAACGAAAGTATTAAACCAACGTAATAAAAAAATAGTATTTATTGTTAACCGGATTCTTAGAAAAACTTAAACACTGAAAAAAATCTCTGCATAAACTGCTTAATTACTATAATTTCGTTTAAGGTGCGCTATAGAAGTATTTTTCTGTTGTGATGTATTACGAACGTAAACTTTTACGTTATTTTGACTTGAATCTCATATTACGGTGTTTTTTTTTTTTTTTAACAGTTTACGCTATTTAGTCAGTCATTCGGTCTATTAATTATATTGTAAGTTATATTATTTGATAATATTTATAGTACTAGATACACATTATAGTGCATATTAAAAACTATAAGAACCGTATTTTAAAGACTACAATATTAATTGTAAATCATATAAGTTCCAAATCGTATTTTACTGTAAATATTATTTAACAATTCTTTCCATGGAATTTAAAGATGGTTTAAAATTATTTGAAAATGGGTATCTTTTTAATATTTAAAATTATTAAACTAGTTTTTCATTTAGAAATAGTTGAGTCAAAAATAACGACTCGTTACTAGAACAGAAAAATGAAATGGTATCGTGGATTATTGGAGTATAAATATCTAGGTTTCTTATAATCAACATTACGACTAATATTAAATAATTAATTATTCTTTGTTTTGTACTCAAAATAAACTAATACCTATATAATTAGTTGAGCCAAAGAACAGTTGTAAATATGTTCGTTTTTATGCAAGTATTTTTAGATACAAATATGCCAATGTTATGAACGGCAAGGAAAAGAGCCCAGTCACCAATGCCAATGGCGGCTAGGGATGGGTCGAAAGCCGGTATTGCTGCCAACCAGCGCGCTGTGATGGCGGACACACGGCCGACGGTAAATGTGTTGAATGAAATTCGATGAAAAGAATATTTTCTAGTAGTAGTTATTTTTAGTTATAACTATTTTTAACTCAGAAAATATGCGGAGGAATATAAATAAATTGTTTCGAAATTTATCTACCAAATGGTTTTAACATTTTAAAGTTATATTTAATTTTGTTATTTTATGAGTTTTATAAAGTTTCTTATAATTTAAACAGCTCAACACATAGTTAAAATAATTAGCTGATTATTACAGTTTGAACTATGTATATAAGTACGTATATTAAAATATAATAAGGAATATTGTTTAAGAATCAATATAGCTAATACCAATTCTCAGTTTTATTTCTCATATTTGGAATTTTATAAATTAATTTTCAAAGTACGAAGATGTATTTATGTATTTGATTTTGAAAGAGCAAATTCCATGGATTTACTATTTATTTTTAACGTTTTTACATTACAAAATGTTTTCTTTGGGATCGATTACATTAGAAGTTGACTCATGTTTAAAGCGAAACAAAAACAAATAATACTTGGGAAATTCATTTTAAATCTGTCGAGTTGCCTGGACGTGTTCTTGCGTTATAAATCTATCAGTAGATTAATAAATAACGCATTTTTCTATCGCTTTGTAGACGCAATGTGCTAACTGCTATAGCAGGATAACTTGAAATTTCAAAGCGTGATGCAGGCCCATTCAATCTGTTTATAAAGTAACATTTTGTAGTTTAAGTTGGCAGAAGGTTGAGATGTTTAGTATAAATTTACTTTTCGCACGCGTATAATTTTCTGCAATTCTAAATACAGTCGGTTCCGTAATTTTATTTGTCACTATTAGATATATAATTATTGTCCGGTTGCACTAGTAGAGTGTTGAATTAAATATAGATTAAATATCAAAGTGGCTCAACATATTGATTTGATTTTGACTATTTTTTGATTTCGAAATACTATTTAATATCAGCTACGTCGTAGTCGTTTAGTGAAAACGCAGCATCACATTTGGTTAGAAATATTCATAGGGTAAAAACTATACAGTTTGTTTAATTTCAGTAATTTTTATTTCACTTTCTGGTGCAATTTTGGAAACTTAATATATAGCCTACATTTATTAAGTGAATATGTTATTCAGTCATTGGATAAATAAAGAAATATATTCGATTCAGTAGATATTTAAATTGCAATAAAATTTAAATAGTTTACATCATTTCAAAAATTTACAGATTCTCCTTGCGGAAATATAAATTAGCGCAGAATGACAACATTAGATATGTTTTCAATTATATGATATATTTAATTTTATATATGCTTGTTTGGTTAGGTATTTATGACCCTAAATGTGTTGGAATCTAAAATGTGTAATATAATTCGAAAATACCAGTAAATATTCGTGTTCACCCTATAAGTAACGCACCAAAAACACATTAATTTTACACTATTGCAATGCATAAACAAGCACACGTGTATTATGAATTTACATGTAGCCGACTCATCCTACATCGCAACTCATGCAGAGAGCCCATATTCCAAAGTGTTTGCATTCCTTTTTGAAAACAGAAACAGCGAGAGAAATGCAGCGGAAAAAATATATGCATGCGTCCGTAATTGTGTATGCGTATATGTGTGTGTGTGTGTTAGACGTGTTTGTGTGAAACTATTCCAATATTTCACTGACACCGCGGTGTTATATGTGCTTCATTCTACGATTCACGTTCATTCCAAAACACCACCATGATAATGTATGTGTGTGTGTGTGTGTGTTTGCGTGTGTGACAAATATTTCTTGTATGCATTTCAGTTTCTACACGCGATTACTAAATATAGTACTTCTGTGCATGATACCAACATTAAAAATAAAAATTGAAACTAAAATCAGACTTCATCAACTTTGTCCAATCACAAACTATATAACTGTGCACCGTGCAATAGATTTATTAATTGATAGAAATGTATATTAATGACAATTATAAAATAGATGCCATATCCTAAGTAGGCAATTAAAGTATCTTAGGTACTGTATTAGTTTTATTTTAACTAATAACTAATTATTTTTATGATTTACAAAAGAAGGTATTTTTCCTAAAATGAATCAAGTTTATATTTTTATTCATTAAGTTAGCTAATTTTAATTGCCCTGTCAACTAAACTAAAAATGCCACAATTAAATTTGAAATATGTCCAATTAATTAATTTTGAGTATAGTGTAAATTAATATAATTGAATTTTAAACGTTTTATACCTTATTATTAATTTTAATTATGTTATTATTCATATAGTAAAGCAAAAGAAGTATTAATTATTTGTTTTAAAAAACTAAACGTCGTCATGCGTGAAATCGACGTCAAACAATACGCAGGATATATTGAGATCGCTTGAAAGAATTCAATTTCATTATAATTTTTTTCTTATAGCCATAAATCTGTTTGTATATTTCGATACGGTATATAAATCTCTTTTCCGTAGAATAATTGTTTAAAAAAACACATTCATACATTTTAAAATATTATAAATGTTTTATTCAACTCAAAACATTAACTCGTATCTCTAGTAATTTTAAATAAAAGTAACAGTAAAGAACACAAATATAATTAAATATACACAGTGATGTCAAATCTGTCTTTATAATTGAATAGTGAGTTCAATTCAGGCCATATATTTTCAACATATTTGTGGGTCAATTTTATTAATTTATGCGTTGTATACTGCAAAACAGTATTTATTTCAGAAATAAATCTAACGAAAGTAATTTCATACGTACGTCTTATGTTTCGTAATTTCTCTTCCACAGCAAAACCATTTTACATGTCAGTATTCTCAACACGGAATTCGTAATCACTAACACAACACTAAGCTCACGCACAAACTGTCAAAGAACACGCAGACTCACGCAATAGAACAATTAAAATACCAGTTTAAATTACAATTCTGCACAAGTTGTATTTTTACATCATTTATCACTTTACACTTTTCTGAACACGCTTCATCAACAAATAAGATTTTTTCCATTGTATTCAATATATATATTTCATTTCTTGTTATTATTATTATTTCGATGATAAAAAGCAAGTTTATTTACAATATAACTTAATTCTTTATCGATTAATGAAATATTTGAGTCCCGGTAGTATTCTCTCCGGAATATTCTCAAATTCACGTTAAAGTTACTCGTCCGAACAACCGATTTTAACTGCCACTAAAGTTCTTGTCAAAACATTACCCACACAACCCTATATAAGTTTTACAACTTTGAAAATGGCTTTCGAGGTCAGCGGGAAAAAAAAATCGGTTTTGTTTGAACAAGGAACCGGACGGCCGGCAGGGCTAGAAGGATGAGGTCACTTTATGTCCTTTTTTGCCGTTTTTTGTTGGAAAATATTTTCTTCGTATAGCATTGTGTTTGAAGAGATTGATTTATAACTTTTCGTATATTGTTTGATGTTGGAAAGAGTTGCCAGGGATGCAATTCAAGTCAAAACATATTTGCAGGTTTAGTTTTTGCCCTACATCACAAACTTTTGTGTATTGTAAAATTGCTTATTACTATTAGTTTCAAATTCACGTTTTTATATTTAATTTAGCAACTAAATTATATATTTATTTACATTTTAAGGTTCATTTTACTTATTTAATCATATAAAAATAGTAATTGTAATTTATATTTATCCTCATGTAAACATGTGTATAATTCATGTAAATTTATTTAATTATTAGAAAAATTGCAAATTAAAATAAAGCAATTATCTTAAATTTAATAAAATTTCACAATTTTAATCTTAATAATCGAATAAAAGTAAATATCACGAAAAGTTGTAAAGCTATCTTAGTGCGTGTTTGTTTATAAGTACTTTGACTAAATTTAAGTTTAATTTTAAAGATTCATACAATTGTATTGGTTTAACTAAAATTATCATCATTTGAGTATTAGTTGACAATATACACAAGGTTTTCACGGAAGAGTCACAATAAAGATACTTAAAAAATAGTTTAACCTTCACAAGAATTTTTGAAAGCTAAAAAACTGCCTATCTATTTTCCATCAATAAAATCTGTCTATTCTAAATAGCCAAGGTCGAATGTTTAACCGGACAAATGTAGCACATTACCTGTAATACAGAAAAGGTTTTTCTTTAGCCGATTATAAATTTCAAGGTCTACGTTTCATAATTCCTTAAAAAACCGAACGGCTCTTAAGTAACCGTGCCATTTACAAGCGTAGTAAAAAACGGACTACGCGTATTTTGGCCACAATTAAACTTTATGGCCTTCAGGTTGTAAGGGCCCTAAAGAGGCCGACTTTAGGGTCGCTCAAACGGTTTGCAGGTTACACGTCCTCCAAACGTCCAGTTTACATTTCAACTTTTATTGTACGTGACCAAGTTTAACTAGCTTTTATTAAACACATTTCAAAAGTTAACAAAATCATTTGCTGTTAAATAACTTGCAAGTGTTTAGTCAAATGATTATCTGTTCAAGTGAGAATACAAGTCTTCGATCCTTATTTAGAAGTGCAACTTGATAGTCTTAATTACACCATTAGTTGATTTGCATTTTTCATTTCCGTATCATGTGATCGTCATATTATTCAAGTCGATACCCTGGTCCCGGCGCCACTGCATTTATCATGGGGCTCTTCCAATGCGTCGCGCATACAAAACTGCACCGAACAATGCGTTGGTCGGGCTTTGAACTCAGGACACTGAGCTCACACTCGTATATACGTACTGTAATTACGTTGCAGCTCCTAAATTACACGATTACTCGCAGTACGACACGGACAACTAGCAGCATAAATCACTATTAAATATTAACCCAGATTTAACGGGACTGTACTTCGTTGGACACCTACATCCAAGCGCAATTAACACTCGCCATTGAATTCTGTTTATTTTCGATTTTATTTTTTGTTTTGTTTGTATAGTGCAATCGTAACTCTTATAAATGCAGGGTTGTATTTGTACACTCGGTCTAAAAAATCCACTGAACTTTTCTCGTACTAAGTTTTGCTATAAGGATGTTTTCGTTTAGTGGTTTTATGTTGAGTGTACTATGTTTTTTATGGGTTCAAATTATCGAGTAAAGAATTTTTTAATATGGTTTAATTATGGATTTAATATCTAGTTTTGTCGGCTGCCGGGTAATATTTTTCAAACCGATCGAAGATTAGATTCGTTTATTTAGTTCGTAACGGCGCCGTTGTTGGTATATCAACAAATTGTGGAGCTGGTTTTCTGATTACGATAACTACGTATTCATGATCTACATGAAATTATTGATTAGATCAGATATTTTTATTTACGATCTTCGTCACTGGATTCCGTTCTGTAAAACTGGATTTTTATCTTTTTACCTATCGATTCACCAAACTTCAATTGCTACATATCATAATATATAGTATAATTTAGATTTAAATAATAGTGCTATTCAAAATTCAAATATTATGCCCAGGTGTCATATTAATATATTGAAAGATAATTTAAAAAAGGAAAATTGTACAAGAAAAATTACTTGAAAAAAACATTTACAACACTTATTTGCAAAACAATTGTAGTTATAAATTAGTTGTAGCAGTGATTTTATAATTTTTGAAGGATATTATATGAATTATAAAATTGATGTAAACGTACACCTAATTTTTTACAGTGTACGCATGTGTGTTTTTAGAGTGTGCAAATGCGAGTGTAGGGACTCGCCAAAGTAAAAAGCAATGGTTCCGTGCACCTTTGGCGCTGCGCTGGTCAGACGACTGACGTATCGCTAAGCGAGTTATAATATGTTGGGCCTTGGACATAAGTTAATGCAGTGTGTTAACTCGCGCATTTATACATGTCTGTGTTAGTATCTACGATGAGTATATGTATGTATGTATGTATGTGTGTGCAGAAATTAGCGTTGCATTTGCCAAGGGCCGCACACGGTGCACCACCATATACTGTCGGACTGCAACACGCTGCTTGCGTGATTTCGCCTCAAATAAGTTACAAATGCACTTTGAATATATTATCCACCACAGCACAGTGCCATGACGATATAACATACATTACGTTACAACGTAAATTAGTGTCCATGTGTGTGTCAAATTATTTAAAACAGAATGTTATTTATATATTTAAAAAAATGTAAACAAACACAATTTTAAAATAGATATATATCATTAATATTTTCATAAACGTAATTATTTGTATCATTTGATCGCATATATAAATATAAATATGTGGAGCGATAGTTAAAAGGCTCATTTAAAATTATGAATAATACAAATTCGGTAAAATTTCATTATCATCTAATCAAAACGTAAACAATTTCTGGTACTTAAACAAAGATGCTGAAATTTGCTTGGTTCACGCGTAAGAAAGAGCAGAACACAACCCTCTCGCGTAAAAATGCAGCATAAGTCAACGGGGAAAACTTATTTTAATTTATGACCGCAATTTTGATAGCCGCGGCGGCTGGGTCGGCACCACCAACTGGGAGTTGGTTCTAGATGCGAAATAAGCAATTCCAGAGATGTATATACGCCAGGAAAATGGTAAACAGTATGGAATATCTTATCTGCTTTCGTATAATACACAGACGATTCCTCCTCCTTGTTGTCTCTTTTATGGTTTTCGTGTGCGGGAATTGAGAAATTCTTCAACCAGAGCACGGGCTCTGAAGCCTCCCAGAACAAATCAGAATTCAATGCCTATAAAAAACGAATGAATTGTATGCATTACGAATTAAGAATTGTTCACACCTATAACAACAAATGTCAACATGACATGTAAGGAATTTGTAAATATTATCAAAGTTTGTGTCATTAAATATTATAGCAACGTAATTAACATACAAACGAGTAAAGAAATTAACTTGATCTGTATATGTTCTTATAGGTACTACATCGTTTCTAATTGTATCTATAACTTACAAATCCTCAAAATTCTTGTACAATGAAGCTGTTTACAACGAGAAATTGACATTTAAAAAATAGCACATAATTGGAGATAGTCGCCAGTGTTACCCTAACTTACAAAATAAACAACACATTAAATACACGTTCGTATTAGATGTGCAGAACATTTCTAAATATTTAATACGTCCTTATAATCACCATAAGTGCTGACAACAATAATAATATATTTCCCAGATGAATTTCAACAGAATGCCCTTCTGGACCCTGCTTGTTAATTACGGCATTGCGTCACTACACTATCATTTCCTCGGAAGTCCGAACATATATTATTCCAGTTACTCCCCTCATATAGGGTGTGAATTATACCTCTTGGTCACCCTGTTTCTTGTACTTAGACTCAAAGTCGTACATTATCAAGGGGATAAATGGTGCATTGCCGTTTAAGTAAGTATTATTGTCAACAAACGATATAAATAGGATTGGCTTCAACAAGAAATCTGAAATGGCTCTTACGGTAATGGTCACAAACCTAGTACTGCATTGTTTATTTCGTGTTGAGGTGAAAGTCAACAAAACCATATGAAAATTAGAATATTATAGTTCCTTTATCAGAATATTCTAAATTTAAACAAAATATGTTTATGTATTTAAATAAATATCCTAAATATAGTAATAAAAGATGACTCTGACGTGTAATTTGATGTTATTTATAAATGATGGAGAACTATTAAATTTTTGTCATAATATCAAATTAAAATTGGAAATAATATAAAATTAAAGTTTAGTTAAATGTAAAACAAAACTAAGAATCATTTAGAATTTAAATATTTACAGTATCATTAGTTGTAAATTATTACTTCCGAGAAAATACAAATTGCATATAATTTATTAAATATTGGCACTTTGCATATTAGCAGTATATAAATATTATGCGGAATAAATATGCAAATATAGATTATCAATTAATTAATTTATAAAATCTATGCGAACTCTTTATATTTGCTACATGACACGTAAGTCAGTAGCATTGCTTAAGTTTTAGCATCTCGGTAATTAGCTCCCGTGTTTATTTACAGAGTTATGGAGAAATGTGCACAGGACGTGTTTGAGATTGCATTTAATGAAATATCTGCGGCGGCGAGTGTACCTGGGCTGTACCAGACACTCCCATATTTTATCTTCGCTAATAAATCCCGTGAGGTAGCTTAACAATCGTTCCACAGCCGCCTCAATGCAACAACGAACATGAAACATTATTTATAATATATAATTGTTCTCATTTTTACTACTAAGCCAATCGTTTTTTTTTTTATTATTAGATTTTATTTTGATCTTTTCTCTCAGTGCCTTATTAAAAAATATTGCATACTGGTAAAAACAATAACTGTTATAAATCTTAATTATATTATAAGTATTTTTGAAACCTAAGTTACCAGTAACTGTATTTTGAATTATAAACTGACCTACACGATTCTAACTTGTATTATTATTTTTACGATGAATCGTTTAAATAATATAATCCGAGATTAATATAAAACTTCGTCCACATACAGAATCCATCAAGGTCAATATTATCAAAAATAGAATTCAGAAAAATAATCAATATTGAAATAGTAAATTAAGTAATAATTATTAAGTGTTAATTAATTTCCAATGACGGCGATGGATGTTTACAATATACGGAAAGAACAAAAGCGTGTAATTCCTTTTAAATTTAAAACTACCATTAATGTTAATTTTTGTCTCGCTTCTGCACAAATTTTAATTTAATCTAAAATGAAAATCTTTTCGAGACGCTCTTATCACTGCATCTTAACTACAAGATTTTAATTGTGCTTACATGACGCGCGCTGTGCAGAGAAGCACGCTCGCTTCTAAAGTAAAAAAGAAATTGAATAAGAAAATTTTAAAAAAAGACCAAAAAAGTTATTAAAACTCGTTATATAAATTCGAATAGTGAAATTTCGACCAAACAATCTGGTATGTAAATTTGAACACTGTGTTTCACTACATCATGTATGTAGGTATGTGTCGTGGTATGTTTAATTATTAAAAATCGTGCGTAACTGGTCACGAAGTGGACGCTGGATTTCACTGCGAGGGACGCGTAATCGATTTTAAATTACTGAAGGCGATGAAATTATAAGATTGCACGTAATCATGAACGCTCCGGAGGCGGTCGCAGATTGTTAACGCTATGTTGTATATATTTAAAAAAAAAACTGCTTTTCGTTTAGGACCTAGTTAAGGAAAAGCGAAAAACAGCAGTATTGTTATCATTATAGCCTCTACATAATCTTTTAGCGTAAACAACGAACCATAAATTGTTTGTTTGACTGAATATAATATTTGAATGAAAAATACAATTCTAAGCCAGACTAGTCCAGCAATTGAATTAAACTGAGGATTTTCGAAACTTAAGGTGACGTAAATAAATGGCGTCCCTTAACGAACTGATAAATACAGTCAACATAACACCACGCTGCGGTTTCCAGGTCCACGCACCTCATGTGATGAATAGCTTCGAGTACAAGACGTTGTTAAGTCTTGGTGCAGTGTGCAGGTGTGGCTAACTCCATAACTGATAGGCTAAGAATACACGCGCCTCATACATCGTATGTCATCCGCAAGAGGACACAAATCAAGTCACATTTTTATCCAGGAACAAGTCAAGTCTGCTTTACGAACTCTGCGTTGTTTTTTCGTTGCTTGTGTTGTCGTTTCTCTTAGTCAGATTCTCTTTTGGTTTGAACGGATAACTCCGGTGTAATACAATACCGAAAACCAAAAAAATCGGTTTACTCATTGTAAATTGTATGTTCTTTATTGTAAAGGGTGTGTTATGGTCCGTTTTAAAGTGAAGTACTGTACTGGTACTTTATTGTTTGCGTAATGAACATTGGGCGGATTACAGAGTTGTATTCAGATATTATTTTATATAGAAGTCTAAAATGAATTAACTATACTTCACAATCTCAAATTTGATTGTGTCAGTTTATTTTGTTGCTCTCGTTATTTTATCTGCTTTAGTTTTGTTAGGTTGCATCTTTTTTTATATATGTGAAAATAGAGCCTGTGAGGTAATTCGTTTTTCAGAGTGGCTAGATGATTTTGAAGATTTAAAATGATAATAATATGCATGCGTATTGCTGATGAATACGGTACTGAGAGCGAACAATTTAGCAACTAAACGAACTGTGTCCTTTTTATAAAAGATAAACTGCCATTTATTAAAACGTAAATTCAGTCTGGCTGGAATCAGCAATTAAGTATTGAAACTCTGGGGCGCTGGCTATGGCTGCGGCTGGCTGTTTCGCATTGTTTATTTCACGTTGGTAGGCGACGTAAGACTCACAAGACGTCAGTAATTCACTGTTCACAGTTAATTGCCAACGTCTGGCCAATGTTTGATTTGTGATTCGTATTATAAGTCGCTATAATTGATGTGAAACGATTTATTATGATGGCTTGTTTGTTACATCGGGTAATGAAACAATTACAATAACTATTCTTCTAACACAACATCATCTCTAAAAGAGTCTTTCTAAAGAACCGCGGCTTGTGTATATGTAAATTTGATTTAAACATATAATATATTCGTTAGAAAATTGATAAGCGATTAATGCAAATTTTATTATTATTAGCAAAAAATTGCCACTTTTTCTCTCAAAGCCATTCTTAACTATTACTAATTTAAGTCGTTAAATAAATCTATTTTTGATTCATGAAAATCTATTAGATTTTCTAGAAGCCTATTTAAGTATTGTGTGAAACATAAGCGAACGAAGCATGACGCACTTATATCTATCCGGAATCTTGTGCACATTTACTTGTCTTGTAAGTTGTCTGTAAGCTAATAAATTCGTACAAAATAGAAAAATCCCAATCCGTTGTTTATTGATCAGTGCTTAAGTGATCGTGAATGTTCTGCTTCATCTATCTTTGTACAATTCACATAAAATACATGATTTTGCTGTTCGATGTGTTCTCACGGTATATATGAACAATATAAAACAGGATGTTTGAGTAAGCAGAACAAACGAAGAATGCAAAAATGGTATAATTGTTTTTATAACTGATTTAGAAGTTATTTATAACTTTATAGGTATTAATATAATATTTTCACGACACTTTTGTTGGATTGTATACGAAGGGCGTATTTTGTGCATTCAGTCGCCATGTTAGAGTAGAAACTGCACGCGATCTTGCAGAGTACTGCACCTTCGTGCATAAATGCACGTGTGAGTGTGTGTGTTATTTTTTATGTAAAAGAATCCCCGTAAATAATGGCCGTCTTAAATCATGCTCGCCACCGCGAAACCAGCCAAGTACAATCCGCGAGAAAGTAGAGATGCGATTTTGTTACAAACGTCAATGTTACTCAATGATCTGTATTTTACCAGTATTTATTTTTATAGTTAGAATGTATGATTTTTATATAATTTATTTGGTCGAAAGAAAATTTATCAAATTAAAGCTATGAAAAATTAAAAATTTTCCAGTGATAATCTAGTTACTTAAATATAATTTTTTTTACAAATTTCACAATTTACACAAAAAAAATGTCAGTTATAACAAATATATTTTTTTATCAAGAAATGTGACAGAAAACACAAAATATATCCACTGTTAATATCTAAATTGTAATAAATTATTTTCATTTAATTGACAAATTTTTGAGGAATAGAAAATGTATTTTCTATCAATTTTTTAATGTGTAATAACGACTTTTTTATCTTTATATGTACATGTTGCAATCAATATATCTCGTTACTGCAAATAATAACTTTAAATAGCAGAATATAAACGTATGAATCTTATTTAATATTAATTTTATTTATTTTTCCCATGTAGAAGTTGTGTTATTAATTGGTTTTATATTTAAATTTAACAAAGCATCAATAAGAAATATTATTAACAAATCATTTTAATTACTAATAGCATTTTTGAATTAAGACATTTGTTAAAAATCGTAGCTAGGTGTGCGCGCTCAAACATAAAAATATCTAATAAATTATGTATTAGTCAATTAATAACAAAGTTTTTGCCGTGCTTAGCGATTGACAATTTATTAAATTAATTGTATAATTTACTCTGGAGTCTGTTATTAAGTCCCACCTGAAGTGACTTCTGGTCAGTCATAAACAACTGCGTCTGATTACAGCGGTTGTTCAGCGAGTCGTGTATTCCACTGACATTCATTCGCTGGCTTCTTGTGAAATCAGACATAACTAATAATGTCACAAATCAACCGCGGGTCCAAGTTAGTTTTTTACAGACATGCTTTTCTCCGCATGAGTATTTAAACGAATTATCCGTATCTAAGCTTACCTTTCCGAACTCAACTTTAAGTCTGTGAGTTGAAGAATGATACTGATTATAAACACCACGTTTAGATTGATGCATTAAAGAAGTTTGGAAAAATGTAAATTTCGGGTTATTAATAAATAGTAATAGTTAAAATTTCAATATGAAACTAAAGAAGCATTGTTATTTAGTACTATTTACTAAGCACGTACTGTGCACTGTGGTGTTGTTTATCTTGTCTAATAGGAATTTAAACTAACTGATTTCAATAGGCCATCAAGCAAGTACAAGGACAAAATAACTTGATTTTAAACTCAGATGATTTACTGTATTTCGTTATTTATGTGTGATGTCATATAAACATATAAAATGTAAGTTGGTAATGAACACTGTGTTATTTCTATTTCCGTTAAGTTATTGAAATTGCATTGATAAACATTGATTTGAAATAAAATTGTATGCAAAATCCTCGGCAATAGCTTTTGAAGTAATCTGCAAATTATTACAGAAACTTCTTTCACAGTAAGTAGATTCAGTGTTTATGATTTATAAGTGCTATTTCGAAGCAAAGTTTTAAACATGTTTGAACGAAAGTCTTGAACCGAAGACGAGCCATATAAACTACGATAATCTTACAATTTATATGATAAAATGCCGTACATGACCTGTGCACTGGTTGGCGTCGTAAATAGCGGACTGTGGAAGGCATTTGTCCCCTTCAGACACGACTTACTATGATCTCCAACTAGAGTTTACCGGTTTGTGTTTGCTGTGCTGGCGCAAGAATATCTACTCTCCTCATATGTAGCTCGTATAAGTTTCTCAACTCACGAATATTATGTTTTTGCTATTGATAAACATCTTTTTCATCTCGAAAATTGCACGAAAATGTCTAATATATTTACCAGAATATCATGGTATATAAATCACGGTGAAATCTAGATCTCTTTGTGAGTGGTGGACACTATCTCGCTCCGCACAATTTATTTCTTTATTCTTGTGTCGAAACGACGCATATGATGGTATGTGCAGTGGAAATAGATTATACACCCACTTTCATAAAATTAACAATTGCTGAATAGCTATGTAAGTACTAAAGTCTTCAGGATAATTGCTATAATACTTAAAACAAGCATATTTGGATAAATGAAGAAATATGAGCTTTAACTAGGATATATTTGTTAGAAAAGGCTTCCAACTAAAACTAATTTACCATAATAATTAAAGGAGCGTCGACGTTGCCAAATAACCGCAGTGCAGCAATGCGTCCGTCGTAGATCACACGGGTGCGCGGTAATACCACGTTGCCAAATGGTGCACAAAAGCCTTGCATCACGTAATACTAGCGTTACGCCAACTATGCCGACAATGCAGTTGGAGATAATACACGTCGCGGCGGTCAAAACCAGAGTTCCAACTAAGCCAAACCTGCAGTGACCTACCTTCTTTTTACATTGCCAGAATTCTTTTTATACCTTGCATTTTGGTACAATCCGAGGCATATGTGATGAAACTTAAAAATACTCGAGTACTTATACGTAAAAAATCAATTCGTCTTCTCACAAAATTCAATAAAATATTCTTAAATGCAACAGAAAGACGCTTTTAAATAATTATTTTAAAATGTATTTCTCGACACTTTATAACACGGAAAATAGCTAATCTTGAAATCTATTTGTTTTATTTATGATATAAAATTAAATTAATATTAATTATCTACAAGAAAAGTTATAAATTATTAATTACAAATTTCCTACTTTAAAATAAATTATGGTTTCATATGCCAATTAATCACTTTCACAAACTTATTGCATACGCTATAGACAATTTAATGGTAATTCATACAATTTAAGTTTAATATCATGTAACTATCCAAGCATTCTTACTTATTGTAATTCAAACTACTGCGGAACACATTTACAACTTGTCACTGAATATTATAGCAGGGAAATAATGCGATGGTTATTGCCTGCAGAAGAGTATTTAATTACGGTATAAATTTTAATAATAATTGAAATTAAATTAATATGTTTATTGTTTTTTAATATCACCTTGATGTAACATAAATAACCTAACCCATGTGGATTTTGTAATGAGCTGGAAACGCATTTATAATGAAATAATTAATATAGTTCTGTTACGCGTTCAAATTACATCAATTATTTTACATTTACAATATATTAATAACTGCGTATGAGAAAAATAAAAACGAATTTCTTTTACAATTATATTGATTTAGGAAGTGATAAAACGGTTATTTATTGTCTTTGTAAAATCTATATTTTTAAGCAGCCTAAAATATGATAAAATGTTAGTATTCGATAAAATTGAATATCTTTAAAAAATAATAAATATTTAACAATTAATATATTTTAATGGCCAAACAAATGTATAAATTATAAATAACCTCCTATAAATGTTTATATACAATTGTCACATTGGTAAAATCGTAATTTTATAAAATAGTCTATCCAATATTATGTGTATGCGCATACAAATACGGTGTTGTGTTTTGATATTTTTACGCTTGTGTATGTATAGCTACGGCCGTAGTAGTACGACAGTGCACGATCATAACTACGATATTTACTACGGGATTAGTTTCAAACCGAGCACATAGTAACGTGTTAATGAGATTATACTTCAATATTACATTGCAGTGAAACGTGCGATGTGGTGCTAAACAATGAAATATTCAAGTACGAATACAGATTTTAATAACACCACTGAATCTATTTCGCTAAAATCAGTACCTCGTATTTTATTTAAATATTACCACATACCTAATATTTTTATTTACAATTTTACAAGTGCAATCAAATAATATTTTATTATTGTAATTAGTAAAAGTTTTTATTAACATTGATACACTTGCCATAGATAATAAAAAATAAAGACGTTAGACAATTTTAATTAAAATATATAATTTTAGCGACAATGTTTGCTATTATACATTTTTTCAACTTCCATAGAAAGTAAACTATCTTTGTAATATAATCTAGTTTGATAAAAAGAAAGTCCTGAGCGAGAAATAAATGTTAATTTGAAATATATATTTCTGCACTCCTGATGTTTTTAACTGCTGTAAATCCTGGCATAAGGTTTAATGTATATAGTTCGAAACATGTCGCTTGTTTGTCGATAACATTAACAAGATGCGTTATTTTTACGTTGTTACAGTAAAGTTACACCAAGAGGGTGTAACATATCACTGAACACTGACTTGCACTGCACACACTCTACAAAGATTTAAAGTTATTACCTCTATGTTGGTACGCGTGCGAATGGAACAGATGATATTTACCACGCATCTAAATTTGGTTGAAGCACACCGTGGTCCAGGAACATTGCAGGAGAAAATGAAGCCATTTTCAATTTTATTTATAGAGTGGCCAAATTTAGTGTAGTTGTATTACGTTGTAAGATGGCGATGGCGCTGGAACAATGGTGCATATATCAGGTGAATAGTCGCCATAAATACCCACGCTATATGTGGTGTACGTTGGGTTTGCACGCCATAAGCGAAGTTTGCAAATAAATTTCTGATTTCACATAAATAATATTATCCTTTCTGGTTCCTAGTATATGTGAAGAATACATGGGAATGTATTGGATTTAATCAATCATGTAATAAATAAATTGATAATTGTTTTACAAATAATTTGAAGATTATTTAAATCTTTGAACAATTCTTGCGTTTAAATAAATCAAATCCACGTTGAGTTTCGTGATTTTTAATGAATATTTAGATTTATTTGACCAAGTGGAATAAGTAATGTGTACGACTATGAAGTGTTGGACTGGTGCAGTGTTCGTCCGTGAAAGATAAAGTCACGGCGTGCAACCACCCAGGGCGAGACAGCCTGTTCATGTGATATATTTCAGAGCTCATTATACATTGCAATACATAAATTAATGCATTTTTTCCCGTCTGAAATTAATTCAAAATTACCCAGCGACTTACAACGCACAGTTACCGTACCACGATGTTAGCAAACTTATTTATTGTAGTTTACGATTATAAATAATGTGCGTTCATTTTAAAATTGCTCGTCTACGATCATTGACTCTTGAACAAATTCATACTACTGGTCATTTGAATATTGATAGTTTAAATAATTTATCAAATGTGCTAAAGTGGTTTGTTGAGTAAAAAGAAAAAGAAAAAAAGAAACAAAGATTAAGTATAGCTAAAACAGGGAGGTATATCACTATATTTGTGTACTATGTTTATTCAGAGCAGCATTGGAAATACAGACGATGAAACTAATAAATTATAGTTTATATATATATATATATATATATATATATATATATATATATATATATATATATATATATATATATATATACAGTAGCACCCCATGAAATGTTTAAGCTTATTGAATGAGTTATTCCCTAAGCAACGACCCCGTTCTTTCTCTAAATGCAGCACCCCATTTGCACCCTTATAGCCTTTTGGTATAAGTGCGACGTTGCGTTGGAACCATAAGACTTGTTTTCTTATGGACCAACATCTGTGGCTAACTGAAAATAATCTTCGTAAAAATACATTATTCCTCCTTATTGCTTATGCAGATATGCTTTGTAATGGCTTTTTACGATGGATATTTCAGCTGATATTAAAACTTCTATTGAAATATGAGCGATTTTTAATAGTCTAGTTTTTCCCTTGTTTTTATTCGTTATTGTGTTAGTTACTTTCAAAATTAAAATATAACATATTTTTACTTTCTTTTACGAAGTAATAAGTAAGTATTGTAATAACGAAAAAAAAATTTCTCGAAATTTTTACGGAAATACACCTTTTGACCTTCCCTGAATCGAGTCTGACTATTTTTGGAATTACGTCTGTGTGTGTGTGTGTGTGTGTGCGCTCTACAGCCTACACCGTTAAAGATAAAATTATGAACCTTTAAACTTAAGATTTGTATATGCCTGGGAGGTAAACCTCTTATTTTTGAAAAGCATATTCAAACCGGAAGTGCATGTTTACTTGAGTCATTTTTTGTAATTTCTGCAATATCTCCGAAACGGCTGTACTTACAATAAATATAGTTACATTAACATTCAAAGGTATTAGTATTCTGCACAACTTTTGTTTGAAACATTTCTTCAAAAAGTACCAGTTACAAGATCTTATCTTATTGATATTGCCATAGTTACGTAGGTATGGGAAATTATATATAATAAATCGCATCTACTATGCATGTCAATTGTTTTAAATATTCAAATATTTTGACATTTAACATTTATTGTTAGTGTTACAAATTAGTTTTAGTGAGAAAACGTTACAAAGGATAGTAAATAATTTAAAATATTATATATAAATATAAATGTCCGGCCATAATAATTTTTAATAATGTGTAATGAATAATTATATTTTCTTTATATTACTATAGAATCGAACATTATAAATCTAAAATACATATGGTTTTTTTAGAAATCTGACAATAATCTAACTTTACCACAATTTTACTGGACATAATGAATGAAAATATTTTCTTTTAAATTTTAACATTTTATATTTTAATTTATATACCTACTATCAAATCAAAATATACTGACTACGTAAAAGAAAGTTTAGGGCCAATACATGGCCGATGTTTTTATTTTCCTTCCAAATTTCACACTGACAGTTGTACCCTCCAAAACATTTATAATAATTTTACATTTATTTAGATTAGTTCATGTAAGATACTATATACTTTTATAAGTTTTATCTTCCTATTAAAATAAATTAAATTTGACAGATATATAATTTTGCTAAAAATATAATTTAATTTATTTCGTAATATATTTGATCTAATTCTTAGTCAGAATTACTATTAAAGAATATGAAGCTTAAAAATAAAACTATAACGTTTAGATATATTATGAAATTAATTAAAATATAAAATTTATTAGTATTTTCTTGCCGGCATAATAAAATTATTACTTGAATATTTTTGACACATTTATTATTTAATAGATAGATACATTCAACATATAAATTGCTTTAAGCTGAAAGAATGCGCAACATATGGCCCAAATATTCGACAATTTATTTTTTGATATAATAGCTCCAATTAATACTAAATGCTATTATAAAATTATAATTACGTTTTAATCGTTGAAAATACACAAGTGTTGAAATGTTGCTTTAGACCAGTGATGGATTATATGAATAGGTATATATAAAAAAGAAATTTAAAAATAAAATTGGAGTAATCATGATACTTAATTGATCGTTACGTAACGTAATTAATATAATGGGTAAATTTCAATATTATAAGGGGATATCATGCATCTGGAAAATATTATTCTTATAGTTATTTTAATTTTCATCTAAGTATATTTTAAAATGTAAATTACAATTTCACACTAATAAGGTAGCTTGTAAAAATTGTAACTAAAAATACGGGGTATGATGAAACAAAATGACCTACGCTACTCAAAGCCTCAAAGAAAAGAAACATGATTGATAAATATAATAATTATTTAATATTACCTATATAAATTAAAAGCCAAAATCAACAAATTAACTAAAAATCTATTAAAAATAGCACAAAGATGATATTGAATTTTATACCCCACTCTTATGAATTAAAGAAATTGTTCCATTTTATAAACTAGCAATTGGAAATTCTCGATTTGATCGCGCGGTGTTTAGTAATCGTAAGAGCAATCGATCAGCCATGTTGAATTTTTAAAAAGTTCTGTTTTCAATAGCTTTGTTTAGCTGCAAGTCGTTTTTTCTCGCCGCTCATCGGGACATGTTGTGGAACCGGTTCTTTCCATATACACAGTGCGGACATGACAATGCCATGTTCACCCAGAGTTCACCAGCCTCGAATAAAGGCTTGTTTATTTTAAAATTAAGGGTTCTTTAGTCAAACACTCCTCTTAAATTATAACTTCATTTGCGACATTTATTTTCTCAGTATGAATTGGACCCTATAAGTATTACAGTCTCTAAAAATTACGACATTTAATTGAAATTCTCAGAAAACCAAAATAAAAATTCGAAGTACTCTTATACGTTATAACTTTGGATAGGTATCGCGAATAGGATATACAATGTTTTTTAGTTCAGTTCACCTACACTGTTAAGAGAAACAGTCACGCATTGACCAATCATGTGTGTCCATGTGTGTGTGTGTACAATCTCAGACACCTCAGAGCGATTAGCATAGCGCGGCTTTGCATGCACTAACCACTGAATTATTACCGGAGTCTGTCATGTATTCTCGGTGAGGTCCGGTGTCGTGTGTTAAACACGTGCATACGTTAGTGCGTGTAACATGCACGCAGTGCTGTATTGATACAATTTAAAAAATGCAGCTCGGTTCGCATAAAAATTAAAGTAATATAATTTGGTATATATTAAGACAGTCTTCCATTTTTGAGTTAATATTAATTAATTATTTAAATGATCAAATTATATTTTTTACTTGCGTGTGGCATAGATTATTTAACCATTTTAATAAATTGTTTATTAAATATATCAATTGTATTAGTTAATTTTAAAAATAAGGCACACCTAAATTGTTAAAATTGTTAATTATATTTTTTACTAACGCGTATAACAATTGAGTTCTTAAGACGGTTCTGTTGATAATCATATTTGATTTCTGAGTGCCAACCTACTACGCAACAAGGTAGTATGTTAATATCGAGTCTAATATCTGTACTTTATCATTGCTGAGCATAAATAACTGTTTAACACTTTATGAAATAAAATATTCTAATGGCTAGCGCACATTATCGCGCCTATTACTGTGCAGATATGAGGTACAAATATATGGTTTTTTTACTTTTAATTTGTGATTTCAATTCAAACACAACATTTTCTATACCAATCGCAATATGTAAAAATAAATAATTACTAAATATAAACTATATAAGACAATAGCTTTTTCTTATCAACTCTTATTCGTTTAAAAATAAATTTATTTGTATGATTATATATATATATATATATATATATATATATATATATATATATATATATATATGTATATATATATATATATATATATATATATATATATATATATATATATATATATATGTATAAAATAATAAATTTCGCTTGCATAGTGCAAGATAGTTTAGTAATTTATGAGCATCTGTTATGTATGTGTACGTAGAATAAAACTAAGAGATGAAAAATGACAATAGTAGTTAAGGTTATCCATACGCACAGTTGTGTATGCCAGTGCCAGGCAGGGACAAAACGAAATCTAAAACAACACCCAATTAAAGTAGAATGATGTACGATGTCTGATAATTTGCAAACCGGAGCGGAGCTGCGCGATGCATGTGCTTCGTGCTCGCTGCTCGTAAATAAAACCGCGAGAAGTCACAGCCGGCCGCCATCTTGATTTATAATTTTGTGCAGTTGTGTGTGTGTGTGCACTGAAGGAAAACAGATAATAATTGGCCAACCCGGTGCATCGTTGTCACTGGAGGATCAGTTTAGTTTTTACTTTTTTCTATATTTTCAAGTATAATTATTGACGTTAGTGTTAATTAAGGTTTATATAACACTTGTGCATATTTAGGATTCACGGTTTGTGGCTTGTCTAGATATGAATTAAAACAACGAATTTAATTATGTATTAAACTTTTTAATTATAAATTGTTACATTATTTCTGCAACTATTGTTTACCTAGTATTTCAAGACTGAATATTATTTACATTATTTAAAGAAAGTATAAATTTACCATAAATAAATTTATTAATAACTGAATTTTTTAGACATCGTATTTAAAATGGTATAATGTTTTAAAATTTTGATCAATGACTGATTGAATCTCATAACTTATCAACTTATCGTTACAATAAGAACTAAGTCAGGTTATACGCTCTTGTGATAGCCTAGGTGTTATATTATTAATATAAGAAATAAATCACGAAAACGTAAAACTATATATGTACGTTCGGAAGACATCAGGACAAGAAAAACTATTTTCTCAAAAACTAAAGTGCTCGTGCATAAAAAAAATGTAGCTATGCAGCAGTTCTTGTTTGTATTTCGTTATTTTTGAGCACAAAACAATAAATTTCTTCACTTAGCTACCTTATTAAATATTATTGACCCAATATTTCATTCTTTGATTCTAAACTAAATTCTCTCGAAACCATTTATGATACCTACATATTGGAAAACAGCAAAAAGCAGCGAACATGAGAATATTTTTATGGATAAAATATGAAACAATGTCAAATGAAATATGTATGTGTTGTAATTGTAATGCATTAAAAAAACAGGCCGATTTCTAGCGCCATTTTTGTACAACGGCTATAAAAGAAATACAAGAATCAGTCTGTAGCTGGCGGCACGCATTCCCGCGTAACACACGTGAACATTAAACAAGGAGGACGCCGCCAACTTATCTCCAGCACTGATCGTGTAACGAAACATGTATTATTAATATTTCAGTAACATTACTTTCTCAGAGATCCTACTAGACTTGCTCACAACTGTGCGCACTTGCTTCTCCAGTTATATGTATCTTTTTTCAAACAAACGGAAACACATTCATTTCACATCATTGCTTTTATTTGCTCGTTATTACTTTGATACTGTAACAACAAATAATATATTTTATCTTATAAATACAAAATCATAATATGTACTGCATTTTTTTTAAAATTTCATCGTTAATTGTTAATCATTGTACAGGATGTACTCGTTAATATGTCGAGGGATCATGGCACAAAAACGCACTAGTCATCAAATGATAATTTAGTTATTATCGTCGCTATTAGGGTGCTATTAAACCAATTATTTACTCTATAAAATCATAAAAGTCACAATTGCGAAATTGTTAATTAATGTGTAAAAATTGTATTTCTGAACCACTTAAGTAAGGGTTCATCTTCCATATCTGTTTTATACATTAAATTCTTGGCTAAGGTATGAAATAAAATACAAAAAATAACTGTTAAAAATAAAGAAGTCATGTGATGGTCAAGGCTCGCACATCCAACATCTCTGAATAGCAATTAATATTGAAAGTGGTAATAAATTTCGAACGTTGAATACACAAGTTGCATATGCATAAGTGGGAATGAATGTATGCATACATAGGTTCTTTTGCGCTGGACATGCGCAGTAAATAATTTCCCATGGGGCGTTGGGTGTAAGTAAATGTGCGCGTCAAATAAAAGAAAGAAATGCTGTTTTTTTTTTCGTTGTTCAACAAACGACAGGTACACACGCATTGGTAAATTTATGATAAATAAATATTTGCTTAATATTTACGAATATGTTCTGTGGACTTTTAAATTCTAGAATCTTCAATTGCAATAATATTTTACAAAATATTAAATTGTTTGTTATTGAAATAAAGTATATAACAGTTAGTATTTTCTTATGATATTATTGCATGTTTTGGCCTAGAATTATCAAAAATTGACATATGTGGAAAATTTTATTAAAGGTAGAAACGATGTTTTTTAAAATGAGTCAAAATAACAGGAATTATGTAAATTTTAATTCTAATTCTGTTATATAAATTATACTTTAGAAATAAATAAAAAGTATGTTTAGAACATTTATTTAAATTGTGCCTAGCAAGAAAAACTTTCATTGTGATTGTCACAAAAGGTAGAAAATAAAACTGTAGAAAAATAAAAGCGATTTATTCGGCAATTTAAAGGCGGCCGGAAGTGATGTACGACGGCCAGTTAAAACTTCGCGCAGTAAGAAAATTGGATCTGCAAAGATGAGATTTATGTTAGATTAGTATGGAAATTAGTTCTGCGCCAAGGGAAATTGCACGAGTTTCAATTGCCCCGCGCGCGCGTTCGCGAAGAAGGAAAAACACTTGCTGGCGCCATCTCTCAACCTCGCACCACACACCGACCACCCGCCTCCATCCGACACCGTTTCCTGAATTATTTTACACTTTCAGACGGTTTTCAGAACTAGAATTCAATCTGCATGCGCGGAATCCGAAATTTAATCGTCCCGCTAACTTCAAGCGCCTTACAACACATTTCTAGTTTTACACTTCGGCCAAGGAAACGCCCATCATAGTCATCTTACAAGCTTCCACAATATTTTCTTGCGGAGTTTAAATTTAACAGAAAAGACATTGTACTTCGGAATCAACTAAAAGTTTCGCGGTTTCCAACTAAAGTTTATTTTCGATGTGACGACACCACATTGTTTAAGAACCAAATTTTATTGGAACGTGACCTGTTACCGCATGGTTTTAAATTGATAAAAATAACATAATTGTTAAAATGAATACAAGAACATCATATTCAAAAAAAAAAAAGCTTAAAAACATACATTTGGTAAAATGAGTATAGATATCTAAGGATATTCTTTCCCAAGCGCTATGGGATAAATTCAGCTCATGCATGTTCCATATCTCAGTTTCCATTGCACTATCTTCCAGACCGTTTCCACCTGGTTCTGATATCCGCGCATTTTGACGTTCATCGTCGATTTATTTGGCAATTCAAGCGCCTTCGGCCGTGCAACAAGATACCAAAAACCTCGTAGCCAGGCACATTGCGAAAATACCGAATTTCAATCCCTAACGAAATTTACCCAGTGAAAAGGAAACACCATTTCAAAAACTGTATTAACATAAACAATAGTCGGATATATTTTACATTTATTGCATTTTTCGTATAATGCATTCAAATTAATTTTGAAATTATATAAATAATTCATGTAATAAAATTAAATAAAAATCGGTTGTACAATGAATATTTTAATAGGATATGTTGAATGATTGTAGATGAATCATAAAATATACATTAAAATTTGTTTATATATGTTTTATGTACACTATCATGCATTAAGTATGTATTCTATTAATTTATTGGTATGTGTTTCATGCGGAATATATATTAGTGTTCTTTGACATGTAAATTTCATGAAAAGAATTATTAGTTTCATATTTATATGCATGACACAATGATTTAGATATCCGTATACTTAAGTCACCATTTATTTAAAAAGTTGATATTACACAATAACAAAAATTTAGAAAATTAAGTTTCCGACTTTTTTTTGTCAAAAACAACTCAACTAAATTAATAGCTATTTAACACATTGTACCAATGCTATCTCTAGATCGCCCAAAATAAACAGCGTTGTAAATCAAAGGCGAATTTTTAAAAAGATATAATCAGTTGAATTAGAATTTCAACAACTTTCAATTTTCATTTCAGAATTTTTAAATACGTGTATTAAAATAATTAGAATGTCAAAACATTAAAAACAATCGATGAATTTAATGTTTATAAAAGATATTAAAATATTAGGTAGTATAGGTACTTTATAAAAAACGTAATTTTTTAAGAAAATAATAAATTATTGTTGTTGATGATAAAATAATAAAATTCATGTCGCGGTCTTATTCTAATTGCAAAAATAACTGTTTCAAATATAGAAACAAAATCGCAATCTTACGTTTATACTTGAAATGGACGATATAATTATTTTAATTAAAATAGGTTCAAGGTTATTTTCGTTATCTAGATTTAAAAAGCATTTATGGGCAAGTTCAAAATTAGACGTCACCGAAGCTTATTTATAATTTTCGGCATTAGATTATCTCTATTAGTAGTTTAATCCTTATATGGCGAGCCAACACGAAGAGAAAGTCAAAACTATAATAAAACGAGAGCGAAATCTCCATGGCAGTCATTTGTTTAATTGTGATAATGAACCAGTTCATTTGATAACGGGAAATATCAAACAGAGGGGCGATCAAATGTTAGAGGGGAGCCATACACGTGGTGTGTAGATATCACACAAGAGCACGGTGGATTATATAAAGCTATAAAACCGTGGATCTGTCCTACGGCTTCTTGGGTCCTCCTATGTTTAATTGGGAACCGGATTTATACTTAGCCAAAGGCAACCAGCGAACTACCAACAGACTGTGCTACTCCACACGGATACTAGTCTCAAAAAGCACAATCTAAGAACCATGTTTTGGGTGCTCAGTGCTTCCATCTTTGTGCGGCCTGTGTTGCCAAGTAGTGCGTGACAGGAATGGAGAATGCGAACGCGGTGTTGCCATTAAAATAACGCATGATGTACGGGCACGATGCACTGTCGAGAAGAGGGTTATAAATAAAACATGCGCCTTCCCAAAAACATTCTCGGCCGGCTGTCACTGTGATCCTCACGCTGGACATTGGCTAGACGCGGTGTTTCAATTTCTTGTTTTCAAAACAAAAGAATGTTTTTATGTATAGTATTTGTAGGCTGCATTTTAAACTTTGCGCTAAGGTATTTCATATTTATAAAGATGGACACGTCTCTCAAAGATCATATTGAAAATAATGCTTGTATCTCTAAGAATTTTTTTTTCGTCCTCCATTTTAAAAGAAATTATAGATATGTATATATTCGTGTTATTTAATAATTGAAAAAAAAAATTGTGTTTACATGCTAATATTGGATACGGGCAGGAAATATATGAATTCATCGTTTTAATCTAATACATATTTTAATACAATCATATTGATAACAATTGTGGCTACAACTACAAGTTTATTAATTTTTGTCGCTGTACGAGTGAATGCGTTTAAAAATCCATATATACCTATTATAAACTCGTATATAATATTAAATTTGCACTCGTCATTACCCATTTTCACAAGTGCGCTGGGTACATTTACGGATTTCTAAAGCGGAGTCTGCACTTAACCATTTTCTTTCAGAGTTGCCGGTCGCATAGTTACCGGTTCCGGTTCGATTCATCGCTGCTTTTACTCGCTGGCTCTTTTGCAATGTTCCAATGTGTTTTATTGCTAATTGCGGTGCGAGTGCACTAGACACTTCTATTATTTTCTTATTTCTTCTCGGCGATCTTTTGATTGAAACCAAACGGCACGGAAACACATCGGACAGTTGATGTTGTGACTTATGAACGCGTGACTGTTTCAGACAGTCGCTACGACGTTGTTTTGTGTTATTCGAACCCTAGCGCACAGCAGGCTTGACGTTGTATGAAGGTTTCAGAACGGGGTGTTAGATATCGGGATATTCAATTGCATAGATTTGATTTCATATTTTTTAATGACTTTTATCTGATATCGCAATAAAGCAATGTTGTATATATGCAGTTTTATATCTGATATTTGATATTATGATGTTTCTAAACGTATTTCCTAAATGTCGTGAGAGAAAGGTTGTACTTTGTAATAAAATTACGTATAAATCATTTTATAATCTAAGTATCAAGGTATAAGCTTTTAGTTTATATGTGCAGTTTTTTTTTTAATATATAAAACTGCAAATTGCAATATAATATAACAATGACAGCTGAGCTGCTGGCAATTATAGCGAGTTGCATGTACCTAGGCGTTTTATTATTGAAAAATCGCGGAAACGTATCACAGCAAAGAAAACTACTTCCAAATGAAATCGGCAAAAATGTTGTTGACATTTTGATAAATATTCGTTAGTTTAAAATAAAATAAAAATTAACATAATATTCGATTGAAAACAACTTGTAAATATATATATATATATATATATATATATATCTATATATATATATATATATATATATATATATATATATATATATATATATATATAGAAATAAATATTATATAGGTCAATGACCTGAGGGAAAGAGCATATTACTTTAATACAAGTTTATCTTTTAATAAGACTCGACAATAAATTCATATGTCGCATATCTCACAGTAAACTTCAAAGATCCAATGCGACAATTTGAATTGCACGTAGATACTATAACTTAGCATAAAATTACGATGAAATGGTTGGCTATGGTCGTAGTAATTTGTTTTTCTCTTTATAAATATGTTTATACGTCAACGAATAGATGTTAACATTGCCAATGCACTTTTTTCTTTTGTTATATTTTGCTTTGGAAATCTTTAAATATCCAAAATATTTACCAAAAACTGCATTTTTTATTTTAAATACATTGTCAAATAATTTGAATAAATTCAAATATGTGATGCTGTGCGTATTGATTGCTTTTTAAAGTCTTCTTTATTTTTAATGCTTTTTTTTAATAGTGTTTATATAATCTTTAAGTTAAATAACAATAGTAACATCAAATGAGGACATTCAAATGATTAACCTTGAATAAAATGAACAGTGTAACGTTATGGGATAGTTTGGCAATATCAGTAGGTAATTTTACATAAAACATACCATAACATATTTAAATATACCAATTTTCGTTATCAGTAACGGTGATAACATAGTTCGTACTGTAAACAATAGACCGGTATATAATGGCGGACGTGTGACTGGGATGGGAAGCGCATGGCCACCGGTGTCAATAGAGTCATATTCCCCCGGAGCTCCCCTTATCATTCATCTGTTAGACAAAAGCGATCAGGGGAATCCCTTGGCTTCCGTTATCAAACGCCGCCAGCGCCACACTACTAGCAGCGTGACGACGGCGTAAAAGCGAATCACTGAGTGTGGGCTGGGTAGTGGCCACCACCCGCAGGCCATCACCAAACAGACAGATTTATGGTGTTTTGGTCCACGGGGTTGGCGATAACAAAGGGGCAACGGGGGACAATGAGCAAGGGTCCCTAGACACGCGCACGCGTTACTTCGAATACAAGGAATTACTTTTATTTTGCAAAAACCCGATGAAATATTTTTATTGGATACGAGCAAAAAGCTTTTCGCACAAGACGATTTAGATCGTTTATTTGTCTTAGTATTGGAACTTTTGTTATAACTTGCATGAATTTATTTTGTCGTTGATGATTCATGTTCATTTATATGAATGATTAAAATTCAGAAATTTTATCGTGTATTTATTGCCATAACAGGACATCTTACTATAGTTTCTGCATTAATCAATTGATTTATATAAATACAGCTTGAGAGTTTAATTTTTTTTTTCTTCAGTTTATTTTTAATGGAATGCTTAAATATTGTAAACTAATTAAAATTAATAGCAAAGATTGATTTAATGGAGACACATCTTACATTTTTGAAAAGCTACACTTTTCAAGATATGTTTTTAACTAGTTATGTATATATATATATTTAACAAATTGAATATTCTTAAGTTACTTGACAACTTAAGTAATGAAATAAATAATCAGTTATAATATTTAAAACTAGCCGTGTTAATAGCAACATTAATTTTATCTATATGTCCAGAACACAGTTTCACACTTTTCTGACACAAATGTGACAAGCGTGACTCGATATCACTACAAACAACCCATTAAAACAGATATAATTACAAAAAGGTGATGCTTTAAAATGTCACACCAAGAAAGGTGAACTGTTTCTACTAATTCTTTGCACTATAAACAGTAAAATAAACGATTATTGCCAGGATAAATGATGACACCATAGTTAAGTACATTATCATGTCATCCTTTCTTGTAAAATCATAGGAGATAATGTAATAAATGGAAATAAAAGCGCCTTTATGTCAAGTGCGTATAGAGAACAAGATTAGTTTGGTATTGAGTACAGAGATAGGGCTCTTTTTGTGAGCAGTTGAACAAAATGGACATGCGCACTAAAACTAACATCCGGCCCAATAAAAATAACAAATTGCCAACCAAACAACGAAAAAAGCTTGGCTGATGAGTTTTCTCCCCATGTTTTTCTAAAAGGACTAGTAAGCCATACGACGCGTACATCCTTAGGGTGGAGTTGTATGCGATGATACCGGATGCTGCAAAAAGAACGTGCGAGGAAATTCTTTCGCAGGAAGTTGATCGGCACCAGTAGCAGCATTGGCGTCGTCATCGGCCATTGCATGTCACGCTACACTGGCACTCGTCCATACTCGTATTGTAGCAGTAGCAAATGCCAGTTCCGGACGCCCGGTGCCGTCGGCGTAGAGGGCGGAGTACAACGATGTGGCGTCCCGACGGCTGACTATGGGAAAGCGACGGCTGATGTCCGTGCCATCTCTTCCACTCAGTGAATCCAAACATTTTGTTTAATCGAACAAACAAACACAATGGTTGATGACGATGAACTATATTATCTGGCTGTTAAATCCATTACTGTATACCAAGTAGATAAATATGCAATTGAACAAAACCCTATTTTAATTCAATGATGAACTCTGTTTTATCACTCATTACAGTGTACATGTAAAAACTGCTGAAAATATGCGAGCTTACTTTTGTAACTTCACCTCGACCAATCATAGTCACTGTATTTGATACTTTATGTACAATGGCGCCACGAGATACGCTTATTCTGCATATTTGTATGAATAGTCGACCTATAGCAACATAACCATCAACTTCATATTCAATACTAGTTTTGTTTAAACTTAAGGAAGTTGAAAACATTTTTAGATTCTCAGATGTAGATAAAACAAGCAAAAGATCAGAAGAAGCAAACACGGCGGGTCCAGGGTAATGGTTTGGAAACTGATGATCCATGACCGGACTATCTTTTCCGGAGCAAACTTCCATCACAAGGATAACAGCAAAATTCAACTGTTTTTATTTGCCTTCTATCACAAAAGAACTTTGTCCTTTCTATAATGGCGTTTCTTTCATTATTTCTACATTTACATTGTGTTAGGACATGTGCCAGAAAAAAAGTTGCATTTTTATTGTACATTTTAATATTGTGAGCAAGCGCAATAGATGAATGTGTATGAATAATTTAATCAATTTGAATGAAGCAAAAGAAATTTGCAAGGATAGGATTGAATGGCAAAAAATTGTCAAGGCGTGAATGGATGTAAATGGTTTTCGGCCACCCTATTTGATTGGAGAGAGAGAGTATGTATGCAAGGATTGTATTAATTTGAGTTTCCAAATCTGACAATATTTAATATTACTAAAAAATGCATCATAACTTGTTGTATTTATTTACACAATGTATTTCAAAGTTAGTAATTTTCTTCCTAATTACTAAGTTTAATGTGTATTTTGCTAAGTACTATAATATTACAAATATCTACCACTCAACAGTCCATTTTAAGAAAAGTACATCAGCGTTTCCTTTACAGTGTTCTCATTGCAACTTAACTTAATCAAGATTGTCCCATATAAGTGGCGAACAGCATAATTGTCATATCGCGATCGTTACGATCACTTAGTGAAAAACAGGTGAAACCTGAATAGGTTATTTGTTTATCCCAATGCACGCGCAACCGCCTTTAAATGGTGAGCTAATATTGTTTTACGACATGTCTGAGATTGTGTAGTCCACTTTTTGTCGTTCTACCAACAGCCAGCATATCGATGCAGTGAGAAGCCATCATTGATGTTATCTGCAGAAGCGGGCATTATTAACACAGTTCCCACTGTATAAATGCCGATAAGTTTTTTTTTTGTCATTGCCTATTTGTCGCCATACTTACAGTGTCGAGCAGTTGCTGATTGGATGAATAGTTATTTAACACTTATCAGATCTGTATACCCGTATAAATGAATATAGAATTAAGGGAATAATATATATTAAATATATGATAAATTATATATATATATATTATATTTATCTATGCAATTTCTAACAATTCTGAGATGATTTTTAATTATTTATTTTTGGGTAAATAATAAATTAATTTGAAATCTGTTATATTGTGTTTGTGTCTTTGGAGGGTTAACCTTCGGGTCGTTCGATTTCCGATTGTATGGTGAGTCTGCCTCTGTTGGCAAACGAATGAAACTGTTTGGCGCGGGGTCCATTGAAACAGGTGTTCCGATACAGGTTGAGTATCAGGTGTATACCGTGAGAGCCATCTATGAAGTGGCGGTTGAAAAGGTTTGCAAACCAATCAAATTATAAAGTATTCGATTATTTTTGATACTATGCGATACGATATTAATTAATCTTCTTCTATTATCGGATGTTGTATCTAAATATATTTAATGTTTATTAAAGTAGTAATTTATTTATTTCGCGACTATTTAAATTACTCGATAATTTTCTAATGCATCAGAAGAGATATCTCCAAAGTAAAATTATTTTGTTTGAACCAGACTTTTTACTCATTTAAGTAATTTTTCTGTTAATACTTAATGCGAGGTAAAACGAGTAACCTAAAATAGTACTTACGTAACTGGGAGCCTAAATGCGTGTTGCTCATAATTTGTGTTGTTTTCGTTTTAATATATTAAATTGGAATTGCATCAATTAATAACTAAAATGAGAGTAAGTACTACAAGTACCTATTGTAAAAACCAACAATAATAGCTTTTCTTTTTACGAATCACATTTTCTTCTGAATAGAATGCACTTTTAGAACGAAACTGTTTTGTTTTGAAATAAAAATATGTTAGTAAATGCACTTAAAATGTGTATAGCCTTAAAATACATTGAGAGAAAGAAATGAAAATGCTATATTTTAGATAAAACGTATTTGATTTCTAATTTTATACAACTTAGAGAAAACATTTATGCAATGTGAATTTATTTTTATTTAGTTGAGCTGTATCTATTTAAGAAAATAATTACGAGTTAATTTTCTAGTAGGTATTTTTATAACGCAATATATATTTGAAATTTTCGCAATTTATAAACACTTGTAAGTGCTGCAGACAATTTCGAAAATTACATAATTTCCCTAAAATATTAAGTATCCATTTTTAATTCAGATAAAGATCAATTCTTTATAAGTAAACAAACATAATTTATTTCATGTTTATACGGTTTCCTAATGCAAAAGTAAACATTTGACTTTCTGATATTCGACTCCCACACACACACATTTATACATTTGTAATCTGTGGTGTTCTAAAGCATATTGAATGTTTCATTAGTAACATATCTGATGTCGTCCCCTCAGGCTTGGTTGGAGACCAAACCCAGGCTCACTTTGATCGCATATCGGCACTAATGGCACCATTACTTCGCCTATAATGGAGTCTAGACTGCTGGGACATTTCGTGTTTCTACTACTGTTCGATTTCTTTGAAATGTGGTCGCGATGAGCATTCAAATACCTACTTAAACTTTATTAATATCCAGCAAAACCGCTGCGTTTTCCCATTTTCATACAATTATACATCATGTTATTTCATCAACAACAACAAAACATCAAGTTTCATTTTTAAATAAGTGTCTAATTTTATTGCAATTAAATAAGTTACTTTAAAGAACATCACGTATAAAATGTGCAGCCAATCACGTTCGAGCTTAATACTCCGTACGGAGAGAACAGTTAGAGGGCCTTTTATAATGCAGTACTCGGTATTCAGGAGCGATTCGAAGCCAAGCTTTAAGAAGAAAGCGGTGCCCGTTGCAATTGTAAAAGAACGAATTTATACGATTCAATATTGCATTTCGTGAACAATTCCACGAATGTGTTACGTTCATGTTTTTCACTCACGTTTATTGTAATTCTTAAACAGGAAGTATGACAGGCTCTTAAAGAATAAAATGCAGGAAAAACTACCCAAAATATCCGGTGGAAATTATTTAAATCGAAATTGAGAAGAAGAGAATATTCTGTTTTCGTCTGAAAGAACTGTTTGAAAATACATCTCTTATTAGTCTAAGATTTATGTACTTATATATATTATATATATATATATATATATATATATATATATATATATATATATATATATATATATATATTTTAAATTAATGCATTACGATATATTTTAGTGCAATAGTGCATTTTCTAAAGGTTGTTGTTGTGCGATATTGACCTCTCTGGAAGTGTTAGACATGTTTCAATGATATTAGCATAGTCATGTTAATAATTTCAATTTACATATTATAAATTAAAATGCAAGAATACAAATGAGGTGATTAAGAAATATTAATGTGTTTCCTGAAGTTGTAGATCTGTTATGTTACAGTTTTCTTATTTATAGAAATAACGGGCATAAAATATCACGTAATTAGTTTTAAAAGTTGGAAATTCATTTGCATGTATATAAAACTTTTTCTAGAATATGATTTAATATTATTGCAAAAATTATAAAATATTTAATGCATTTAGCAATTTTTAACTTGGAAAGAAATTCACAAATATTTGTTTTAATATATACAATCTATTGAGGCTCATTTGTTTTGTTAATTTTAATGTTAATCGTAGATTAAAAAGTTTTTTAAAATCCATTTACATTAATAATCAACTATGTCTGTCAATTTTTTAACAAGAAAATAAAATATACTCTAATCATTTGAGATTTGACATTGAACATCCATTTTGTTAAAAAGTGTGTATGTAAAAGTGTTTCAAAGGTTCATTTAAAAACTTAGAAAATATCTGGTTATTATAATTGCTAATATAGCGAAATGAATTATTATATATTCTTGAATGTTTAAACATTTGTATTTTAATATCCTTTCTATCTAATTACAAAATATCAACTACGTATAAAAAAGTCCAGTGCAAGACACTGTAGATGTTTTTAATCCAAACTACGATTCATTTAATGAAGTAATATTGATGCTTATGGAAAACGGTGTCTTAAGTATTATTTCTATAAAATGTTTATTCCTTCATGACGTTTTTTAGATGTCAGTGACACTTTCCATACCCAACTATCATTTCTGTGCGTAGAAGAACCTTGAATCATAAAGCTAGATCATAAACCCTTTGCGGTAACCTTCCATAACGGTTGTTATTTTTTACAGCCTCACAAAGCGGGCGCAATGCTTTACCTAACGGTGAACGCGTAAGGGTTTACATAGAAAATAGTATACTACAGAATCTTGCCTATTTTTGGTAAATAAAAGGGTGTTTGTGTGGCCTTGCATTGCAAAAAGTTGGCCTTGCTGTTTGGTTCTATTCGTATGACATACAAAAAATCAAATGGGTTATTTATGACTAGCAATATATTCAATCTTTTGACAATTATTGTCTGGTCTTCTAGTTTGAAAATTTCCTTGTATGCTTTTTAACTAAGTTATTTTTAGGTTAGATACAGATATTAAAAAAAAAAAACATTTTACGCTTTCGGAGTTAGTTGGTTTATGTAGTACTTAAATAAATATATTAAATGAAAAAATGAAATTGCCACTAAAGACTTCAATATGCAAAACGGGAAATCATTGTACCAGTTAAGGGTTGAAAACAGAAAAAGTAGACCTTATGTGTTTTGAAAATTAACCTCATTTTCTAGTGGGTAATAGATTTTTTGTTCTTACGTAATAATAGATGAAGATAATTAAATAAATAGAATTAATTTTCACTGGTGGTAATGTTTGGTCGGGTATATATGTTTGTTAGTAATTCTCGTGAGAGATATTATGGCATATCAACAACTTCCCTTAAAATACGATGGTACAAGTGTACAAAGGGCATCATCATATATACATACATACATACATACATATAGGTATAGGTGGCTGTATTTATACATCGAGTGAAGTGGTGTGTAGAGTCGGTGAAGCACGTTCTCGTGTTGTTTTAATGAGAGCTAATGAGAAAACACTGCTCTTTGTACACGTCCCGACCTCCATTACATATATCCTTCTCCCCTGTGCGCGCTTCTTTATCACACACACACACACACAGAACCTCGTTCAATGTGTCTACACGAATGTGTGAATATTATTATTATTATTACTACTTGTTTTGTAGTTTTTATACTCGTTAACAAACTACTAGGATGTTTCTCAAGCTGTAGTATTAAATACTTTTTAGAAGGTTACCGAATTTAACATTCATACAAAACAGTAATTTATTTGAGATAAAATAAAAATGAAATTTATTTAACAAACAACATAGAGTGTTGTTGATAAATGAACAATACGATATTTGAAATCTGAATCCACAGTCTCGCTGGTGCCATTCAACAATTTGCATCCCGTCAGTCCGGTGCGTTTCTTCGCTTTAGAATGTGATGCACTGGTATGATTAAAACGGTTAGTGTATGTACGCTGTGGACAAGTACACTCACAGTCTTATGGCGGTCAGACTGCTGCAATGGCGTCCCCGGGAGTGCATGCGACGACACCCCCAGCGGCAATAAACTGAATTATATTCGTTGTGCGGAACGACCCGTGAAAACTATTCCAGTATGTATAGAAAAACCGATTCGAGTGTTCCTCCAGGAATTTGGTTATGGCGATATTTTAATATCGAACCAAATCACATATAAATGAAATTGTTTTAGTTATTATTGATATTTTATTAATATTTATTATTAAAGATTATAACAATTTATTAATAATTAATTTTAACACACTTGTTTCTATATGATTGAAGATAAAATTTAAATATAATATGTTTAGATATGTAAATAATTTGAATATACCTTAAATGTATTCAAAATAGACTTGATGTATAAATATTCGATAACTGTCCATTATTCCAATATACCACATAGGCTATAAAAGGGCCATCAGCATCGCAGTTCTCCCCCATTTTAAAAAATAAACAACGCCAGCAAAGTACATTTACCAACCCGTTCTTGTCATATCCATCCTAATATCTGTTCGGGTGGAGATAATAATTTCAAATTTCCCAGGCTACTGTATTGAGTGCAGAGTATATATTTTGCGTCGTGCCACCACTGGGACAGGAGGGTTGTGCGTATGCGAGCGTGCGCTTACGGCCAACCCTCCCGGCGCTCGGGAATCACGCGAAAGAGAGATAGCGCGCATGAAAGTGGTCGTAAGGGCGATTTTACAGCCCGAAAATGGCAAATGCCGTACTTTTTCCAAATTATTCATGAAGCTTACATGGTAATATATGTTTCTTGAAGAACTGTCTTCGTATAAATCTTGCCGGGAAGAAATCTTGGAATGTTTTTAAATTGCCATTTTTTAACATACTTTTCGTCTGTACTTTTTCGTAATATAAAGTGGCAGAAACACTTTTTGAATCAATCTATTTTATATTTCCCAAAAAAACAACAATATTTATTTCCTAAAGTATGTCCTTGAAAAATACCTGCCCCAGGGAGGATCACATAACTTGAAATATTTGTATGCTTCTTAAAAATACATTTTCTGTTTTTTTAAGATTCACGACGTCCTTGAAGCGTTGTATATTGTCAGATAATGCCTTTACAACTCTAAAACCTGGCAGGTGACCCCGTGTGCAAAGTCAACGGAAGTGTTACCCAACTATGACCATAGTTGGATTTCATTTTCAGTACGAGTTTAGAATTTTCGGTGTTAACAGTTAGTTGTGTGTAGTCTCCTAAATTTACTGTAAGTTATTTTCACTATACGCCATAATCTATTGTTGATAGATAAAGTTTATATTTATTTAATATACTTATACCGAACTAAAACTCAATTTTTTAAAATTTGTTATACATATTGCGTCATTCTCATATTCACATATATCTCTAAGCATGTTCTGCACGTGACGTCATTAACACCAATCTCTTCAGTTAACAATTATCGTCTAGTTGATGCCTCAGATTACAATTTGGTGCAATTATATTAGTCGCCTGAATTACGAATTAAAATTTGTAAAAACTATAACATTAGGTATTACATTAACTGCCAACCATCCGAATTCAGCATTAATTACATTAAATACATATTCAATTTGTTTTGGATATCAGTAAAGGGTTTTCTGCCACCCCATTTGACGGGAATAGGCATGAAGGTTATGTATGTATAACTATATTTCAAAATCAATTCAATAAATATAACTTCAATGTGTTTCAATAGAAATAAAAATAAAACACTTTATATATTTGACAAGTTGTTTATTCGATAAATATTGCTTACACCTTTATTCGCGACATCTTATAAATTAAGTACAGTACAGTAACTATGTCGAATACAACACATTCACGCATGTATGAAGCATTCGCACACACTATACACGTTCCGATTCTGTTGAATACGGTCACGAATTATGAAGCAATAATGAAGAGGCCGTTCGAAAGAGGGGGATCTCTAGTGTGATCCTCGCATAGTCCAGCATGGACCACCTACGGCCCGTGTGACTCGTAAACCAGTCGCGAACTCATTACGAGGTTATCTTTATGGCGTCGCCCGGTGAAAATAAAAACCCATACAAAATAATGCTCAATACGTTTTTGCGATGTGCGTACTATCTGCCTTGCGCGCTATATGTTCGCAGACAGAGGTGTTACATTATTATTAAAACCATATATATAGGATGTTTCATAATGGACGTCCAGCATATCTTATTGGCCTTAGCCTTAGCATATTTTTCATTTACTTGCGTAATATCTTGTAGATTAGCTACGAAAATTGGGAAGTTGTGTGACGTCATAATGTTTGCCGTAAATCGTATTTCTCTATATCTTTTTGTATATAAAATATACGAAATGTTAACATTGTTCTCTGGTCAACACCTATTTATATTTACGGCAGCCTTGCGGAATACCGACAGACAAGAATCGGCTATTATATAATATAATATAGCTTATGGATTTAAGTAGAACGTCATGTATTAAAATATGTATACAAAAAGAATAATTTTTAAGCTAAATTGGAATTGAAGAAATGTGAAGCAAATAACATTTTATTTTCCATAAACTATAAAACTTACCTATTTATTTATAAAAAGCAAATGGAGTGCTTACACCTCCTGATTATTTCATGTAACTATAATATAATAATAATAATTTAATTATCTCGGTTATTCTATTAATATAATAGGAAGATTCAAAAAATATTCCAAATGTTTTGAAATACATTTTTTCAGGATGAAATTAAATCGATTAATGTCATTCTAGCGATGCGTGTAAATAAATCAAAGTTATTAACTTTCTCCCCGAAGAGATGTGTAATTTAGACAAGCACCTAAATTCTAGGTCGGGTCTAATATAAACAGTTGTGAGTTACGCGCCACTTCTGGATCTGCGTTTCATACGGCGTAGCTACACACGGTAAAGGCTTAAAATGAATTCACGAGAACGTTGGATCCAAAATGCTTCGTATATCCACTTAATTGGATAGACGCAAAACCCGACGGATCAAGTCGACACTGATAACTAACCCGCTCTCTACTATCACCCAAACGGCCAGACGGTGATCACCGACATTCCGAACCCAATCCCAATCGCGGCTAAACTCATCTGGAAAAGTCACCGTCATAGTTGTCGCTTGCCGAAAATGATACCAGTATGTTTTACTTGGGCCGAAATCGTCTCTTCATTAGTGCGCAAACGTTATAGGATTTTTGCGTGAAGTGGAAAGAGATAGCATGCGGGGACGTTTGTCGCAAGTTGGTGATTGTGGTAGTTTGGCAATTCTAACGGTCGTTATCACCTGAGTTATGTGTCACGGGCGACGACAGAGTTGTTCTATCGGACCACACTCGTGAATCTACATGGATTACCCGCGCCCCTGGACCGTATAGCGAAATAACTGCTCTCATAAAACATCCGGTGTTGTGTTCATATCGGTTCGTTCACTGCCGGCACCGGAATGGCCTCTTTATCGCCAACCAACGTTCTATTCGTAGCGATGTTGTTTCAATTTTTCATTTTGTTTTGCACTATTTTTAAACAACGACTGATTACATATTCAAAATTGGTTTAGTCCAAACTTGAACTATTCAGTTATATTCAGTCATCATATATCGTTATTTAGTTGCAAATTTCAAAAGATTATTCAAAAATACCCTAAATATATCAACATTTCTTTTTTTTCAATTCGAGATTTATCAAAACACAAAATTGGAGAGACCAGAAAACAATCTTTCCAAAGAAATTTTGCGTAAAACGAAATTTATTAATAATTAATGTTCTCATGAATTTAGTTATTTATTTACTAAAACATAATCTGGCATTACTTTATGGATTTTTAAATCTTTGGAACGAATAGTACGATTTCATACAAGTTACATTTTTAAAGGCTTCAAAATAACTAAAATAAGTGTTTCACAAATTAATCTACGAATAATATTAACAACCTATGAATAAAATAATAAAATACATTTATAAACTATTTAGTCTTCATTGATACAAATAATTTGATATATAATTAACGCAATGAGTTTTAAGAAAACAAAACATGAAACTAAGGCGTATTAAGACATAAAAGGGGGATCGAAAATAACCCTACGCTGATGAACGAGCGACAAGGGCGTCCGTTACCTAGGGGTCGAGAGCACCCACAACAACATGTTCATTTCGAATGCTCATCCTACCGCCCCAGTTGCGCGGGGGACTATCGGGAGGGTGTAAAAGGTGCATTGTACCAACTCGAGCGTGACTGTCAACCATTACTTCTTGTAGCGCGAGACTTATTACGCCGGAGCAACGTGCTCCTACACGACCAACAGAGAACACAGATCGTGTGAGTGAGAACCATTGAACAGCGGGGTGCCATTAACTAAATTACAGAAGAAGCGGGGCCAATGGGGGGCAAGATTTAGATTCCAGTCTCGAATTGATTACTGGCTCAGGTGCACAGCACGGATGCCCAAGTATTGGTTCGTAGCTTCGAAGCCTTCTTGATTTGAAACAGTGATTGATGCACATTGCTGGCATGATGTAGAACAAAATGGCGACTATAAGATGGGAAAGTTTCTATACGATTGATAACTCCCGCGAGAGAGCTTCCATACTAGGATAGGTGCTGGTTATTTTATGGAAAGAACGATTCATGGTTTCCATACGTGATGTGATAGTAAATACAAAATTTTGAAAATATTTTTTTAGGTAGCTAAACCACTGAACAGTAGAAAGATATTTAAATAAATATGCTTTGTTTTTCGTTTGCACCATTGTTATGACAATTTATTTAAAATGTTATTTAATCTCAATTTTCATTTCTTTCGTGTCAGCCTTTCTGCGTGTCTGAAATATATTATGAGGTAAAGTCTAGGCAGTGCCTATTTTTTGTAATGTAGAGTTCTAAACACGCCATTTAATACATGTAAAACACGTTGTAAATGATGAAAATTATTATTCCATTCTTTTGTTGTTGGTTAATTCATGGCTATGTTAATTCAAAAACAAAAAATGGCTGAGGAACAAGACAGTTTTTATGGTGCTGTTTGTATTAGTCAAAAAACGACATCAATTCGAAGTAAATTTCAGAGAGTCGTTTTTCGAAATGGCCAAATATAACGTGCAACAAGTACAATTCGGTTTCATATAAAAACTGAAAACGGCAATTGTTCCAAATCACAGTTAATGAAAGGTGCCGTGTTATTAGGAACGTTCAGAAACATCGAAGCTCAAGTGTTTTCATACAGGGGTGCAGTCAGTGACATTCGCAATTGTCTAATCTTTTTTTTTATTTCATTTCAAAACGATTCAAGACAAAATTAAAACGATTATTATAATTTATTAAATTGTAAAATATATTAATTTTAATGTAAAACTTTACAACATTAATGCTGCAAAAAAGAATTATTCTAGGATGAAATGAAAATCTCATTCCTACGTCTAAATAATTGAATTAACTACGGCCAAATAAAGATGTTTGTTGTTTCAATTGAAATGTTTATAAAAGAATTAATGCTGCATTTAAATATATTTCCCATAATAGTGGTGAATAAATTTGTATTTCACATAATTGCATATATAGTATTGAATTATAATTAAATACATGATTTTGGTAAAAAAGAATTCTTTTTTCTCAGTTTAATATTGGTGTTTTCCATAAAATAATATTTGAACTATATTTTGGGGTTTTCTTTATTTTATATGTGTTATTGGTTAAAATATCTAAAATTGTTCAAATAATATTGGAATTGTTTTGTTTCTCATATCTTCCCAGAGAAATATATATGTAGCAGTTGTTTAAGTAAAAAATTCATTTGAAATCCTCCCTTGATACCGGTCCATGGTGATACCGTGCAGAGGCGGCTGTCGACAGCATACATATACACATTCGCAATTCCCATACATCGAGAATAGGCCATACCACCGGCGGCAACGAGCGATGTAAAGGAACCAAATGGGCAATGTACTCTCTTCAGTTGAAGATCCCGGGAATTGGCCATCGCAGCTCCCGCACAAGTACTTGTATCCACCACCACGTCGACGAGTTTCTCTATTGAATATTTAGTTACGTTATTGAAAATATCGTCATCACATACATACTACAAGGGATTAACATGCAATCTTACAAAAGTTATGCAGTCTCGGAATAAATTTAGTAGAAATCCTGTCATTTAACATTATAAGTGAACAAAAATTAAAGTAATGAATGTTGCCTAATTAATAAGTAAGTTAGGTTGGAATGGTTTAGTTAGCTTATCGATTGATTATACACGCTAAGTAGATGTAAATTAAAAAACTAATTATTGAATGTACTAAAAGATCCTGATGTAATTTGAATGCAATTTAATAGCAAATTAAAAATGTTTTATGAATCGTACAAATTTACGCCAATTTATTAAATTCAATTCATTTGGGAGTTTGTTTGTTGTTCGCATGTTTATTTCTTTCTCCCTCTTTTGGAAACAAGGTTATTCATATACACCGGTAGGGAAAATGAAGAGAATTGTATCGTAAACTATATGTGTATAGCAATACCACCGTCGACATCACGTCAATAACCAGGACATATTTATGGTGTGTGGATACACACACAGGCATATACAATCTAGAATAGGGTGTGGGATATTTCCATGTATAATACTGTATATATGAGGTGGAAGAATGTTCTAACGTAGCTAACCGACCTAAATGTAAGGTTATATATAGTTTTAAAATGATGCTTGATGGTTATAGAATGTTGAATCAGTAATGCTTCAATGATCTTAATATCTATATTATTTTGAATTAAATATTCCTTTATTATGAGATGAAAATTTTCATATTCATTACCTATATATTTCTTAACGTGACAACAATACTTTCATACTATTCATTATGAATGTAGGTATAGTAATCATGAAAAATTTCGAACTCGAAATTTGAACAGTAATACAACTTTTGACCTTCCCTGGGTTGAGTCTGACTATTTTCGGAATGCTGTCCTTGTGAGTGTGTGTCTGTTATTTAATGTAGGTATTCAAAATTAAAAATTTTCCGGTTATAATAATTTCTTATATGTTATAATGAATGTCCTTGCATTTTTCAAAATGTCTATTTTAGTATCGTTATTCTTATCTAAACAAAATAAAACTACTACGAAAAAGAAAGTCTAGTGCGGGCCATTATATATATTTGATATGTGCTCTTTTTGCTTTCGACTTGTATATCCCTCAAAGTCATTTAACAAATCCATTTAGCATGATAATTCAATTCAGTCAAATACTAAAACTGAGTATGCACCAGTAGTAACCTCAAATTAACGCCTATTTAATAATCTAACCCCACCAATATAATATAATACACGAGACTGCTATATGATACCATACAACATCGCATCACAGGATTCGTTGCATGATCGATACACAAACTGGGCCATGGTAAACCAAACCACCGTGCGCTGAACGCTTGCAGTAAATCCTGATCTAATACCGGACCAAGCTCATTGTCCCGGCCATTAAACGGATCAATAGATTACGCATGGATTCATGACGTCACGAATCACAAAGCTAAATGCGCGGTTTACAAACATGGCTGTGCTGTGTGCCCAAACATTACTACCGCATAAAGAACAAAAACAAATTAAAACTTAAGTTACCGTAAAATACTATAGAGTCAAATTAATCTGTAATGAAGGTCAACAAAATCTCTAACATTTAATTTAAACGTAGAACTAAATATTCCATTTTATATCATTTCTATGCTTCGTCTAGTGTTCATTTGTTATTAATATATAATTTTAAATCTGTTTTCTGGTTTACCACTCATTTTAATAATATAACGCCTAGGTATATGCAATCGGTGATGCTTGTCAGCTGCCTTAAACTAGTTGGTTGATATAGATATATTTAGACAGTTTACGGATTCAATCAGCAGTCAATCAATTATAACGAAAATTTAATTTTTATATTTCACAATCCTGGTATTCAACTTAAATGTATTTCGCATGATCATTTATCTCTAACATCGTAGGCGTTATTTTCGCTAATGGGAAAGGTCTATAGGTTTTTTTAATTAATTAAAATGCATAAATATGTTATTAATCAAGGTGTGGAAAGATTTTCTTCAATGATATAATAAATCAAAATAACCAGTCCTATTAAACGATTTAAAAATCCATTTACATTATTATTCAAAATGAATAAATATATACAAAATAGCCAATATAAATAATCGTTGCGAATAATTACAAAATAACTTCGCTTCGTGTAGGTTTCTGTTTTATTTAATGTACCACGTTGTCGGACCATTCGAAATCCAGCAAATAATTCTCATTTATTGCCTGTACGTTAGCGAATACGTTCGGCGAACAAAATCCACGTTTCGATCGGGCCATTTTTTTTTTCACAACGCGCGAGCTTTTTTTTCCTGCATACAATTCCACAAAGCGAATTCACGACGTCGACTTTTATGGGGTCGTTTCGGAGAATTATGTAGATTAAAAGTTGCAACTGTAATTGCGATTTAAAACTTCCCAGCTTCGTTTGAAATGTAATCCGCGATCATAGCGAAGCGTTGCAGGTACAAGCAACCCTCAAACTCATCCTGATCTTTGCGTAACCCGTTGTACCCCTCACATGCGCGCTCTACAAGCTTTGTTTCATGAATAATTTAACGGCGAATCTATGCGGTTGTGTTCGCGAACGTTTTGCATCTCATTAGCTAAGATTTAGATGTGGAAATAAATTAAAAATTTATAAGATCATGAGAGTTTTATCTGATTTTGATAGGTTACTTCATCTTAATATTAGTTATGTTTAAGATAATCACTATTTTCTTTTGCCTTTTTCAATTATCTTTTTCTTCAAAATTTACGCAAATATTGGGGAAAATATTTTAAATGTTCAATACTTAAACTGTTTTTATTGTTTTGAAGTAAAAATTAATTTGATTTATAAGTTCTAAAATTCTTAAAACCCGCAGAACATCGGTTTATTTTAGTGATTATATCTTCTAAACAAATCGTATTTCGTTTTCTAATTTTATATTCAAAGCAATTTAAAGCATAATAATTGTATTACGTGATAAATAGTGTTTAATTTAATTTAATTCGTTTTTTTTTTTTGTCATTGCTACTTTTTCACGTGATCTTAGTTCAATATTTTCAACAGTAGTTTATTTATATATGTTATAATCTTCTGCCCCTAAAAATTTGATGCACTGATAATAATTTTATGTATTTCTAATGGAAACTTGGGGTAAAGTAATAGCGTGATAATTTTAGGCATTATTTACAAGCGACCAAATAAAAATAATACACATAGAAAATTCACACGTTATGTTTAGTGCCGTTGGGTAAAAGCACGGTCACAAACCATCAAAGAGCAATCAGAACCGCATAAAGAGCGGTGCTAATTGTAAGTTCCCATAACAATATACATAAGTGCCATTCTCAAGTACCATTTATTACATTTTAATTTTTTATTGAGCCATAAAAACAGCATTGAGAGATTTTTTCACTCGGGAGAATAATCTTATATAGAGTGGCGCATGAGCACATCATTTTGTTACTTTTATTGATTTCAGTAGCGCATAACACTGTCCGACCATCGGACTGCTCCTAACCTCAATGCTATTCCCTTGCATGAAACACAGTCTAAACCGCCACAGGGGGTTGAAGGAATACGGCATTGCCAAGCTCTTAGACTGCACTCGACTTGTTTCGTTTGCTCCAAACTCGGTCACAGTCTAGATAGATGCAGAGGGTGAGCGGGAAGGAGATTGCTATGAAATGGCCGCCATGATGGTGGGGTCTGAGGTGGGTCTCCGTGCTGGCGATATGCAGGGTGAAGGGAGCAAGTTGCTCTAAAGCTGGTTTGTTTTTTAATGGAACTCGAGACAACTCAGAGATGTAAGATAGGCTTGGAGAGGAGGAATAAATAAAACATTAAAAATTATTTTGTCGTCGAGGACATCTGCATATACAAGACGTATAAATACGTAAAGAACAACGCATACACTTGGGTACCACTTATTTAAATTGTAGATAGCTTCATGTTTGTCAGCCACCACGCACACTATCTACAAATAGTTTTACTTCTAAAATGATCTGATAAAGAGATCCAATTGTCTGGACAAGCGAACGAATTTATTTGTTATTTAGATTCAGACATCTGAAATACCAGTTTGCTATTTGCGAAATAATTGTTTTTATCAATATTTCCTAGGAATTTAGATAAAAAATGAGGAAGTTACGTATTAAATCTGCTTTATATGTATGTGCCCGCAAAATATAAAACATTTATATTCCCCTAAGTTAGTTTAAGTTTAATAACCATCAAAAATCACTATCTCTGCATTGAAAAAGATCTCCATGTATTATAGTGGTAATGTACTCTTGCAAAAGCCCAGTAAAAATGTATACTATGCGCTATGATATTCAATGCATGCAGAACAGCTGTGTTTCTTGTGTGTTCGCGATTCCCCTAGTGCACCCTAGTTCACCCCGGGCTCACTGGGACCCGTGCCCCGTCTTCCAGCCCAAGAAAATGTATTCATAGAGTTACAACGCTCGCCGAAACCATTTCCAAGATGCATTGTCATGACGCCAGCTAGAACTCAGCCCTTGGGGAAACTTCACGGCGTTTCCGTTTTATTTTTTCCCATCTAGATACCTTTCTCTGCTTCTTCTTCGTTTTCTTCATGTTTCTATGTTCTTTCACTTCACTTGTTTTCTACATCTATTGTTCTATTTTCTTTCCACATTTCAGTCTACTGCATAGTCTTCCTGTAAATGTTTCACCTTCAGAAAGAAATTTGTGTTCAAGTTAATCATTTGTAATGGATAAAAATAAATTTATTTTATTTTACTGCTAGGCATTTATTTAAACCTGCTAGGAAACCTCGTTATGATATACCTGGTTTAAAACTTATACCTATATTTATTATTGTTATTTAATTTAATTGTTGATTTAGTAAAAAAAAATGTATAGGTTTAAACAACTTTTACACCAATTTTTAACAACAATACACATTAAAATATTTATATTACGCGAAGATATGTCGAAAGATAATTTGAAATATAAATACACGTTGGCGTTATTGCTGAACAAGGACTCGATGTAAAGTTCAACAAGTGCGACAGAGAGACATGGCGTCATACAAAATAAACTGATGCCTGTGATGATTACCTCAGGGGTTCCCTCAGGAAGTATAACGGAGATAGCTTCATACGTATGGAAGCAGATCGGGAACGCTAGGATCTTGAACTCAGTTGAGGGGTTCCACTGATAACTGTGTGTCATCCACCGCTGTTTAACTGGATCAAGTAAGCAACAGTGGAATAAAGAAAAAGTAAACCTACAAATAGAAATGAATATCGCGAATAAAACTTAACATTAAATACGATTTAAAGTGATATTGCTTCTATATTTCCTATTCATGTAATTTTAAATAATATATATATAATTGTAATAATATATGTGTGTGATGCTTTAAATATCATCGAAAAATCATTCATAAAATGGTCAAGTTAATAATATTTTCTAATGCACTCCATAGATAATCATGGTGTCGTTAGCGAGTAATCCCCCATGAGAAGAATTAACCGTGACCATTATATAAGAAGTCCGTTGTCGGCCATTTAAGAGATTCCTAACGCGTAATTCTAATCAATTTGAAGACACTTCCAGACGATCTGCTCCGTAATCTGTGTATTTATCTAAACTTTTATTTAGCGAAAAGATAAGACGAGGCCTAGCATGTAAACGTGTCTGCTTCATCCAAACTGCTGTCGTGTGCATGTGACATAGCTCGTTTCACTTGTGTGTACTTTAATTTTCTTTTTCCTTGCACGTCTTTTCTTGTTCTTTGTTCCATTACATCTCTCCCTTTCATTCCCTGTTATATACGTGGGAGTTCAAAGTGTTTTTTTCTCCTTTCTGCCGTCATTAGGTACGGGCCATTTACAGATAGCAATTTAGACGCATCGAGAGCTGCGGAGTCGACTTACGCAAACACTGCAACACACGAAACACGCTCCATTTCTGTCGAATGCTGGTAGATAGACAGAGATAGAAATGATCTAGACATAAAAGCGATTCCAACTCAGTCGCAAAGATACCAAGGGGAAAAAGGAAGCAAAACACTAAAAACATCGGGCGAAAGAGCTAACGAGTTGAAACGCAATGGCGATATAGGAAACTAAAGCGTTAGATAGAGATAACACGGTGAGCGATTTACAAAGCCCTTAATGAGGAACGAAACTGTCGTGATGGACATTTGGAATGAGTTTGGTCATAAAGCACTCCAGTAGGTTGTGGAAGATCTTCTCTTGTTCAAAAAACAGATATTATTTGGATTAAAAATATAAATAATCTATTTATGTATATATGTATGTATGTACATTGGTATTTTAATTGTTATTGACAACATTTTGATTGTGAATGTGCAAACCACTATATGTATGTATTGGTTAGTTTTATAAAATCGTCTTAATGTCCTGGCGAGAGTATTACTTTGATACATGGATCTACAGATAACCGCAGCAATTCCGGTTCTTGCCTGAAGCCGTTGCGAGGTAATAATTAGGGTTCGTATATACGGGTTGTTATCTAAATGCATTTGTATAACTCACCCCGCTTTCCAAACCACGACCACGCCACATAACACTACAGCTACTGGTCGTCGAACACCGTTAAATGTCCGGCTTTAATTATCAGGGTAATTAATGATAGAAAAATTATTGTTATTAGTCTGTTCTAATGTGATTTGAAAGTGCCGATACACGGCCTATAGATATTCTCACAAAATCATTCCCATACGATTTGGTATTGTATTCACTTTATACTCAATACACTCTAGACATAGCTACATAGATGTTTCTCAGACCGTGTTCTCATACAATAAAATGAAATACTAAACCACCAATATCATGATAATTTAAATATCCAGAAAGTGAGTGTCTGTTAAAACCCGATTAAAATCTACGCAACATTTATGACGCCATAAAAATAATCATCTTTCTTTTATTGAATAGATAGTGTACACACGTTTATAGGTAAGACGCGTGTCTACTGTGAGTATAGCCATAAACCGTTCTCACCTATCGCAAGAGATCGCGTATAAAGATACACAGCAGAATAGCCGTTCTGTGTATACATTCAGAGGCTACTTGATACTTTTGATGGGCTGTCAGGCCGTAAAGTTGACAGGAAGTGTGCTTACATCGCATTGAAACGTCACTGTAATGGAGTGTTTTACTGATATTGCCCGATGGTTAACGTGAGCGGTAAGACGAGACTGGGACGCAAGCTACTCGGTTGCACAGATACCTGAACCACGGCACTGTGGGGACACTGCATGGGTGTCTATGTATGAACCGACGGCAAAAATCAACATTTAAATGAACGTTTGTTTCGATATCAAATGCTATTATAAATACAATTGGAAAATATGTATATATTTATAATAAAACAAGTTCTAAAGTTACTGGAAATTGAAAATATTTATCAATTATACAGATACAGATAAAAACAAAATTGTCGCAGCCATACAGATATTAACAGCTATTTGATTTATATATAAATAAATTTAATGTTTTTTTTCCTTTTCTTATTAAAATATACGTTTTCATAGATTTTTCTTAATTTAATTCAAAAATTATAAGAAACAACAATGTTAAATTAAAATGTAGGTACAACTAGAAAATTAAAATAATGACGAAATGTAATTACTCCGTATTTCTGAATCATAATTACGAATAAATCGTTAAAATTTTATGACGCAACCTAACACATAACTTGTGAAACAATAACGAGTGCATACTCATTCGAATATATTGCACTGGACAGACAGTACACCTCGTTTTATTGGAGGGTGTAAAATCGCCCCTCGAATTTAATGGGGTTGCAAAATTATCATCCGAATAAAATTTAAGCATTGTGTCATGACGAAACAAATATAATTATAGCGACAATTTGTAAATACTAATATTTACAAATTGTACTTGCAATGCACTGAACCTTAAACTAATATCTAAGTGTGTTACGAAAATTAAATTTATACTTCAACAAAATGTGGTTGATTATATATATATATATATATATATATATATATATATATATATATATATATATATATATATATATATATATATATATATATATATATATATATATATATATATATATATATATATATATATATATATATATATATATATATATATATATATATATATATATATATATATATATATATATATATATATATATATATATATATATATATATATATATATATATATATATATATATATATATATATATATATATATATATATATATATATCATACGATTGGCAATTCATAAATGAAAAAGAAAACTGTAAATTATGATTTCAAAGTTTATAAATGGCCTTACAGAAATTCAGCCGGTGAAATACAAAGACATAGTTTTATAAAAAACGGACACCACATTTGAAAATCTGAGATTTGTTCGTGAGAGGAACAGAGGGCAAGCTAGTGGTGTAAGTCATGTCCTGCTGAGAATAACGACTTCTTTTGTCTACGTCCGTGACAAGTTAATCTCTACGAAGACGCATTAATTACGATCCCCTGCACCCCTGTACGCAACGGGTGTATTGAATGTGTGTGTGTGTGTGTGTATGTATATAACGCCATCGCTTACCTGATAGTACGGGTAACGTTGTATGTTGTCTGGGGAGATCTGAGAACGTAACTCAGTGCGGAACGGCCATTATAAAGTTGTCTTACTGTAAACCAATCCGACCGCGCTGTGCCTTTTACCTGCCTGCCTGCTCGCGAGTTATGGCTTATTGCTTTCTTTCGGTTGCGTGCCATAGTGTGCTATGACGCTTATATTTCTTGTGCACACACACACACACGCACACACACTAATCCACATGAGCGAAGGATGCAGTAATTCAAATAACAAGCTAATGTTTTTCAAAGGGCGGTTTCCAGTATCGGCGTTCTTGCTCAAATGCGGCTTTGTCTTTAATACCGCTATTGTTTGCCTAAAAACTGCCACCTTTTTGGTACTTTAGGAAGTAGGTTAACACAAAAATGCACCTGAGAAGTGTCAAATGAATTACTAAAGCAATTTTGAGGATTTAATTTAATATACCTACTGGTTTTAGAGTATCTGAAAGTCAAAAATTATTAATTATATTTTAGTATACTAGTCAAAAATTAACAAGTCACAACTATAATCTGAAATAGGTGCACTTTAGGAACTATTTTGGACTAGTGTTAACACATAATTAAAGTTTAAAGACATAATTAAAACAGTGTATCAATTGTTTATATAGATTATGAAAAATATACGCTGTAAAAACTGAATAAAATTTTATAGCTTTTAAACTGAAATTACTCGAGAAAATTATATGATATTCTTGAATTTAGGAAATTTATTTAATTATTTACGATTTTATCTTATAATACAGTTATCTTATAAGATTTAAAGTGTACTTTACAATAAAAGTAAATTTACACTAGTTTATTACAGTTTCATATTAATATCAAATATACCTATAGGTATATAATTTTGAAAATAATTAGGCTTTTTAAATTTCGTTTTATATATTTCATTTCGAACTGAGAAAATGTTAAACGATTTATGTAAGTATTTCGTGAAATAAATTTAGACAGATTTTAAAACTTCCTTAATATACGAGGCACCTACGCAAGTAGGTATATACATATATATTATTAATAACAGCGCCTTTTTAAGTCCGTTATGTTTAAATATGTGTGCGTACGTTTATGTGTACGCGTGTTTATGTGGTCGTTACATGGGCATAGCGCGCTGCGTTAAATTTCGTGCTTGTTTCACATATAACCCTTCTTTATCGTCTTATTTCAATACATCTTGCCAAATCCTCTTTGGCTGTTATTTACAATTTATTCGTATTTTGCCTTTTCTCTGCTCCCGACCCTCATTTACATTCATCTTACTTTCGTATTCCCCGTTCCAAGCAAAGTACACTCATGCAACAAAGTTTTCTTGTTTTAACTCCGATTGCCAATTCACATATAGTTTCCGAGATAATTTAACATAAACACTTACCCACTATTTCTTATTTTAAATTTATATTAAGCATATACACTAATTGAGAAAACAAATTTAATTATATAATAATTTAATACTTAATAGTCAGTGAGCGCACATTCGCTGTAAATTTATTAATATAGGCTTATTTCAAATATATTTCAAGTTTTTTTATTTAGTTTGCAATTATATATTTAAAAAATAGTCAAAATTACTTAATTATAGTAAGCAAATCAGCTAAATTATTATTATGAGAAGTAAACCACGACCAATAAAGAGTAAGGATTGCATATGCACAGGCGTTATGATCAAATGAGGGATTAGCTATGATGAAAAAAGCACTGTGTACCTATTGCAGATGCTTAGACGTTATATTATTAATATAGGTGTAATAAATAAATCTACGAAAAATTAAATTACATTTTCAAGAATAAAAATGATTCTATGTAGGTAAAGCATCATTCACAAACATATAAAATATAAATGATATGTTTACAACTTTTAAAATTTGCTTAAACGAGCAGCATAACAATAATTAATTTACATCCCGTTTGGAATGAAACCAAACAGCCATTTCAAGCGCCATCTAGCTAGTGTAAACCGCATACGTTTCCCCTCAGTAATCTAGAATCTATACAGATATAAACCACGAGTGCTGGCGCCGCGACGAACACGACTTGTATCATAATATCGCGTAGTAGAGTTTCAGGAAACTTTGCTCGAAACTTCAACCACACTTGCAACATCGGCGTCTTCTGACGTCACCTCCTTCCTTTCTATGCGGTGATACGGCGCCATGTTTCAGCGCGGCTATAGTCTAATTAAACAACCGTTTTAATTAACACACTAAATTATATCTTAAATGAAATTCCTTCATCGTATTACGACGCCACGTTTGTGGTAACAGCCCACTGTATGACTATGGCGATGGCGTGTATTAGTATGTGAAGCGATCCGTTACTGTTGTGTGCGGGCACCGTTATAGCATTCACCCGGTCATTTCATGATGGCGTCTAATGGCCATGTATCATCATGATAAATTATTGAATCGAGCGTGAGATCAACCTAAACATTCTTAATCAAGATTATTGATAAACAAACACTGAGATGTGCATAACTGTTGTTTCGTTACAAAAATGTTAACAACGTACTCTGAGTTAATTGATATCATTTTTTTAATTAATTTTAGTTCAATATTAATTAATTCTTGTTTATATAATTAAATTGTAGTTTCTTAGCAAAAAATAAATGGAATCTTTGTCTAAATCAGTAGTGATTTAAAGAAGTGGCACAGGAGACGATTTATTCTATTATATAAAAGTTATTTAGATATTAAATTTACAAATTAAAAAATAACAATATATACAATATATAATATATATAATATATATATACAAATATTTATAATATTTTTTTTAAAATTGTTTGATTTTTTTGGCATGCAAGGACAAAAAAGTTCGCCAACACTGATCTAAATATATATTTTTTGCACGTTGGTGATATTCTATTTCAACGTATGCATATATATAATATGCACAAATGAAGCAAGAAATTGATTAGCAAATAAAATTATATATAAAGCCAATCTTGAAATGTATTTCAAGTGTAACATAAGTTTCCTACACTAAAATATATGTTTCAACTTTCAAATTATGTAAAATACTTGCTTAGAAAAGTTGAAAGATAAAATAATTTAAATATGATATAAGTAAAATTCGTTTAAATTAATGCTTTATCTTTAAAATTACGCAGAATAATTTATACAGAGACGAATTTTGTAATGAAATAATTCAAATTTGACTTTTAAATTACGGAAATTTCCATGTTAATTAATAAAACATTTTCGTAAGTTATTTCATAATGAAGATAGGACGATTTAAGTGTTTCAATCTACAGCTCAGCGTCGCACAGCGGCATTTTGCTAAACTTACAAGTCCTTGAACGCATACGGATGCTAATAACATCACTCTTAAACCTGGCGCCCGTTTTTGGAATTAATATAATGTATGTAGATCGGAGCCATCGCGAGCAGGAAATTGAAGGGGGTGTTCCAACTCACCCCTCAACGCCATGACACGCTTTCGTGGCCTGCCTGTGCGCTAAAGGGAAATTACGTGCATAAATCAAGCCCCTTTCCATCAGCGACCAACTTCGAGTATCTCGTCTCTTCTCTCGCCGCCTACAACGAGGGGTAACCCAGAGATGAAACGCACAGTGAGGAGGAGGTCTTGAAATTTAATTATAAAATAAAAATGAAACGTTTGTAATGTACATAATACTTAACATTTTACCAAAGACCAAACTATTAATTGATTTAGAAATTTTAGAATGTTATACATTTTTTTCGATCTCTCTCTCATCAGTATTGATGGTTATGTAAGAAAGTAGTGCATTTGAAGCAAGTCGCATACGCTCACGTTTCTATGTGTTCACGTACATGCCATAATGGCTTCCTGGAATGGCGACAGACGCGCCGCACGCGAAAACGAACAAAAGCGTACGAAGAAGGAGGTTCAAGACGAAGAAGGAATTGCTGAGTTATTGAATCTCATTTTGTGGAGATAAGAAACACATACACAGTTATAACGAACGCGAACTCGTTCACAATCTCGCGTTTTTATAGTTCGGTATGAACGTGACTCAACGCAGAAAAATACTTCAAATGTTTGGAAGATAATTAGAAATTTAACAATAAACAAATCTTAATACACTTAATTATTGTTGTTAGGATTTGTAGTTTCGAAAAATAAATTTAAATAATTTGCGACACGAATACAACAGGCTCACTCACCATGTGCATCTTTGAATGTATTCATTTGGGGAAAAGGCGTGATTAGAAAACTATTTTTAAATAAAACCTACAAATTATGTCATATTATTAATTTTAATTAATTTGGAATTGTATTTTTATTTAGTGCATACGAGGCTTAAATTAAATTTCTTTTTTTAATAAACTATTATTGTAAACAACTGTTTTGAAAAGTCTATTAAAATATTATGTATTAATATTATATCCAGATATCAAGTTGGTCATCTTATGAAAAAGAAAGAAAATTCGCAGGCGGAATGGAGACAACTGGCATATAGTGCTGCACGTTTGTTGTTCCGGAATGCCTATAAGACAGGCGTTACGGCACATTCAAACCATCAACCGGTACGTGCTTCACATACGGCACCTGTTTTAGCATCTGGCGTCGTCGAGAAAACGTCCTCGCTCGTCTTGAGGATCTTCAAACGTTCTTCGATGAGACAACCATATAATCTAGCTATTCAGGTTGGTAGTGCTTTTATTTTTGAGTTTATTCTTATTATTATTGCGAGATAATAATCTAAGATTTAACTATAAATCGATGTATTCATATGATAAAGTCATTCGCATTTTTAAGTCATTTTATAAATCGTAATAGTTATTAGGGTTCCGCGACTAGAAATAGAACTACTAATCATCTAAACATGATTCAATTGTTACTATGAATAATTTTACTTGATATAAAAATGTTATATATGTAAAATATATTTTATATTATCCATAAACCTATTTTCACTTTCCGTACAACAACGACCTAAAACTTAATCGCTTTATTTACATTATAAATCGTCGTTTACAACCGATACAAGTACAAGGCGAGACAACAGCGCTGCTACGAGAGACGCCGTAACAACACATCAACAAAAACAAAGACAACAATAAAAAAAAGCGACTAACGCCACAGAGCAAGTAAAGTATTCATACAACGCAAACTTAGCACTTGAACAGACAATTTCGTTGGCAATATCAAATACTGTGTGGACTGTGGAGCGCATAGCACATAGCCGCGTATGCAATAAGCATAAAATGCGGAGACGAAACAAAAGCGACGCATTTGCCATCTAGCGAGCGGGACGGAACGACAAGAATTCCACACAGAACGTTATTACTGCACTTCCTGTGTGTTTATATCGGTGGACAGGCGTATTTATGAGATCATTTAAAATTTAATCAGCCCGGTTCGACGACAAACCGACGCAAAAAAATCACACCCAGAATTTACAACCTTGTTAAATTAAAATGTATGCCTGTTTCGTTGTTTTTCTGTTTTGTTTATTTTGTTGCGTTGTTCGGAAAAAGTGTGATGAATTTTTTTTAGAGCACCAAATTTATTTCTAGGTCACAATACATCTTTAAAAGCAATGGTATACTTGCGCAAAGAACATGTTACTATTTCTCGTAGGTCGAAATCACCGAGGTAAAAGTAAAAAAAAATAGCCAACATGCTTCAAGAAATATTTATGTAAGATCTACCACTTTAGGGAATATATAATTTTCTAATCTAAAACAAGTAAAAATCTCTAGTATGAAACAATATTCTTGCATTAAAAACTGAAGGTATGTATTGTGTGGTTGTTTGAGACGCGAATCATGCCACGAACGTCGCTCAAAAAGACGCTCGCCGAGATGGTTTTAGTGACTGTTTTATGCAAAACAAGTGCTTGGTATGCTGGTGAGCATCCCCTCGGTGTTTTCTTAACGTGGGCCCACCCTCTCAGCCATTTCCCATCCCACGACGTCACCGTCGCCATCATGACTGAAATTACACGCGAAAGCAGAAAAGACTTTTTCTAATGTCTGAGCACGATTTTAATATTTACATTGTTGATTTGAAACGCAATGGTAGATTATTTTAATTTGTTTAACCCTCCATTAATTACGAAGTCATAACATTGATGGTTACGTCGTTTAAACTGATACAGAGAGCAGATGTCAATAAATAATTATATTTTACAGAAATAAAAATTGTAATTCCCGTTGTGCTTCAAGAAATATTCGTTAGAACAATAGCATCATTAGTGCATGAGATAACGTTAAGTTAAAGTTATAATAAAGATAATTTTGATATGTAGGAATGTATATGTTAAAACGTATACAAATTTGAAATATAGATAATAATAATTAGGCATAGCAAGGTGGCTTTTAGATTAAAAATTAAGTTGGTTAATTTTTAATTTCTATTTGAAGTTCATCAATATTTTATTATACGATTACATATTCTTTTTTAAATGAAATTTCTATAGTTCTTTATCAAATCGAATAATCAAGAGTCTACTGTATTTTAATCAAAAAAGAAATTCATGAATTAATTCAATTCACTAAGGAACATTCTAAAAACAATGCCCACCTTGATACTATTGTTTTATTTTAAAAGAGATATTGTCTACCAAGAATATAATCAAGAAACATACAATACAGCCGCGGTCGCATAATGTCACAGCGGTACAGTTAAAGTAATACACATATCTTGTAAGAACAGTAGACGTGCATCTGTACCACATCTCGTGTTTGTTCCTGATTAAACAAGGAAAATCTAAACGAACGAGCGTTGCCCCATTAAAACTTCCTCATATATGCGAGAGGAGAAACTTGCGCAAACTGTAGAGCTAGCCCGTTACAAAGATTCAATGCTCAAATTAACATTAACTGTTAAATCTATCAAATGTTACGGAACATTCAGTGTTAAGTTAGCCAAGTCACTCTACTTACTCATAAACTTATAATAAGTAATCATAATAAACGAAATAGTTTACTTCCAAGAATCTGTGCTGCTATCTGGATAGTGGTAAATAGACTATCATCCTCCGTGAAATCGACGTTTTGTCGTTTTAGATTCTCATTGGTAGTTGCCAGTCTGTTACGTCATTCCTCACACTGAATTATCTCATTGAACGACCGCCTTTTGTTGCTCTACCCTCTATTGTATCACCCACCTACACAAGATCTGTTTTATGATTCTATATAGAACAATAGAAAGAGATATCTGATTGTTTATTACAGATTAGTTTTAGTGTACTTTGTTGTTGATTGTTCTGTAGTTGTCTTTATTGTTATAAACATAACTATAACTTACAATGGTAGCTAATACATAAACATAACATCTCGAGGTCTTTAAGGAATACATTGTATTGTTAACCAGATAATGTAATTCAATTTGAGAAAGTAAACTTTTGCTAAAGTTTATTATTTATTTATAATTTTTCAATCCAATTCGATTGCGTTTTTTTTTACTAATTCTGAACATTTGGATTAAATCATATTAAAATGAAATGGAATAATATTGGAAATATAATACTAAATTTGTTTTAAAAGTTTGTAGAATAGTCTAATATACGTTATTTTATAAACTTTGAACATTGATGTCATGTAGGGATAGATATCATTTTGAATATTGTGTAAAACTTGATACGATTTTATGTGTAATAAAATACAGTAACAGGAGTCATATGGTAGGGCAACACATGTATGCAGTATGCTACCGGGTGTTAAAAAAGTGACGCACATCCCTATAAGTTACATATAAAGCGAAGTATACCCCTTATTCAAAAGTTTCTCGTGCCACAGTTGGCGATGTAAAGCTTCTAATGACGTGCCCGATGTATAAGAGCGTCTTGAAATGCATTGCACTGGATTTATGGTCCCATCTGCCTTCATACCTGATTTAGTTTTATTTATAATTAAATTTGTGTGATTTTAGATTTAATTTTAAAATAATGTTACTATTAAAGAAATTTGATATACCATGATAAACGAAATATTTGTCGAATAAAACAAAAAGTGGTACTGTAGCTTATTCCATTTTAATTGATTATAAATAAATTTAACACTATTTAATCGAATATATTTCACGGTGTATATTGTCGAAAAGTAATTTATTATTAATTACAATAATTTTCAATTCATTCGTAATAAATTATATGATAGTTGAATAAAATTGAAAGTAAACAGATCGTTAACTTAATTAAAATAACTGGAAACACTTATCACCTCATTGCGGTAAAAGTTGAACCATATTCATGAACAGTGATGAAATATTTCTACTTTTATCGTTTATAAACAAGCAGTTAAAATCGTTCCGAAAATAGCTCTTGTGAATCCAACGTTATTTAATTAATACAAATTTAGTACTTGCTGTCCGATTTAAGATCTTCGAATGCGCATTACCGCTGTTTTTACGACAGTCTTAACGTCATATTTTCTTCATCTTTACGAGGCTACGTGGATTTGTACAAGTATGTGTGCTGTGCTGTGCTGTGCTGCATCAGACATGCATTCCTTTTGAAAACATGCCATCTCACCTTCATGCACACAGAAGATCCGTATCGCTTTGTGAGAAACAGCCGTCGTACGGTTAGCATAGATTGAAGTTTTATTCAAATGCACCCTTGGTTTTTCTGTTGCGGTTGTTTGCATAGCTTTGTTTAGTTTACACACTTACGGAATTTTGTAACGTCTATAACTGACATTGCTTTATTTTGTTACTCATAAAGTTATATTGTTTTACAATGACATGAAAAAGTATTAATTTCCGAAAAAAAGAATCAAATCACAAATAAATACTAAAGAATTTTGAGTATGACAAATGTCATGATGAAATCTTAGAAAACAACTTTTCCTTTTCCTGAAGTGAAATGTAACAGTATAAACATAATTTGATCATTAATGTAGAGCGATAAATATAATTTTATAGAGTACCTACACTTGCAAAAACTAGCGACATAAATACATATAACTTATGAACATGCAGCATAATTAAAGTTACATACTCGAATAAAATAATTATATTTACACAAAAAGTCCATTTAAACTTTTATAATTAGCGTATCCACTCAGCTTCGGTTTACTTCTTACGATAATGAATTCCTTAATTACAATTAACGGTTAATGATACGTATACCGTATTTCGTTCGCGTTTCTAAATAATTGATAGCGACCTAGGTGATAATTACGCAAAAAGATATCTAATGAGACATGAAATGTGCCATTCATATCATAAATTTATCAGTTATCATTTTAAACCTGGTTTAACATATCAAGGTATACTTTCATAATTGCTATAAATGTTTATATTACTTAATTGATAAATACAGATTTCCTCGCCTTCCATCATTATTTGTTTTACTTAAATACTTGCAATTTCTATTTTTACTATCTTTTACGAAGTAATAAGTAAGTATTGTAATCACGAAAAAAAATTTTCTCGAAATTTTTACGGAAATACATCTTTTGACCTTCCCTGAATCGAGTCAGACTATTTTTGGAATGACATCTGTGTGTGTGTGTGTGTGTGTGTGTTTGTGTCTGTGTGTGTGTCTGTGTGTGTATGTGTGTGTGTGTCTGTGTGTGTGTCTGTGTGTGTGTCTGTGTGTGTGTCTGTGTGCGCTCTACAACCTACACCGTTAAAGATAAAATTATGAAACTTTAAACTTAAGATTTGTATTGCCTGGTAGGTATATTACTATAGAATCGAACATTTTAAATCTAAAATACATATGTTTTATTAGAAATCGAACATCTGACAATAATCTAACTTTACAGTTTTACTGGACATATTGAATGAAAATATTTTCTGTTAAATTTTAACATTTTATATTTTAATTTATATACTATCAAATCAAAATATACTGACTACGTAAAAGAAAGTTTAGGGCCAATACATGGCCGATGTTTATATTCAGAGCCATCATTTCATTAAGCAATTTTTGAGATAATTATGACGTAAATATTTCTATTTTCTATCAATCTCCATATTGCACTGAAAGAAAAAGACATGATTGAAAAAAACCGACGTTAATTTAATAACCGCAAATAATATTTCACTCTAAGCCCTCCAATACTTGAATATTCACGGTGCCTACTATCTTCATACAGCAGCTCAGTACCCTAGGAAATAAGAGCGAGGTGGAGAGACACTCACTATCCTCAAGCCGAACAGAGGGTGACGGCGCATAAATGCAAATCCTTGAATCATCTTGGAAACGCGTTTGGCGGATGCTGCATAATGCCCGCGCGTATTTCTATATCCAGGCGCGCGAGCCCAAAATCGCGTTCAACCAGCTTATACAAAGCTGTAAATTTATTAGTCGGAAAATCCTGTTAAAGTACTCAGTTTAAACGGGATTAACACTCCATTCGAGAGATGGCAGCACTAGCTTAGTTGCACACCAAACCAGTACGTGCACGTGATCATATTTTTAACCGTAAAGAATGCCTCTGTTTTACAATCAAATAGAGTTTAATTTATATCTAGTATCAAACTAGAGGTTTTTTATAAACTTGGTTTTTTTGCCATTTTACTCTGGTCTATATTAAATTCATATATTTATATAGATTTTCTTGTTTGTTTCATCACTTATAATGATTTTATTTTCGTTATTAAATTGGTTTATGCTATTACTTTTATGGCATATAAAACAAATAACATTATTATAAACTTGCAAAAGAACACACATACACACACATACAAGCTAGAAGGAAAACGGGCTGAGCTGAGGATAACTTCTTCATCATGGCGTTGGCTAGGATATATCCTCCCTCTCTCATACAACACGAAGTCATTCGCTGTTATCTGTGTTAAATGAAGTGTACAAGAGTAAACCCTCGCATGCATGGATACTGGCAAGGTATATATTGTGCGGCAAATGGAAGCGCGCAAGTTTCGTAAGCCCCACGGCAAAACTGCAATTCCCAACTTACCGGGCACACGACTTATCCTTGGATCGCCAACTCGAGCGGAACTCGGGCCAAGCGAGATATCGTCCGTAACTCCGTAGCCGCACTTGCACACACGGACATACAGGAACACTCTGGAACACAACCGGAAAACATAGAACGTCAAGCGGTGTTTTCGCAAACCAACATAGAATAAGTGTCGTTCTTTCTTGTTAAACTATTAAAAGTTTTTGTTAAATTATTTTCATGCTATGTTCTTGTTGTTTGAATGCTGATTTTACTGCTTCCGACAAACTGAGACTTTTGTCATTATTTTAATAAAACTAAAAGTTAAACATGGTTTTTAAAAGATCTTTATATGTACATTCAAATAGTATAGTATTTTAAATATTACATACTTAATTATAATGAAAATATAAAGATATTAGAAGAATAAGAAATCTTCAAATACGTCGCAATTATTATTATTATTACTTTAATAATATACATAAATATGAACTGGAGAATTATATTTAAATACAGTACAACTCAAATATAAATTCATCAAATCGAGCATTTTTCTTATTAGTCGTAAAATGTACGTCGCACAATTAGAATTGAAAAATTTTAGTTATAATTTTAATTTTGTATAATGATATTCAACTGTATTTTATTTTAAACGTATACTTAAAAAGTTTAGTTCTACAAATATCCACATCATTACCTGCGATAGTCAAAAATGAGTGAAATCCTAAAAGATACGCCACTGTTTCGGCGTCCAAGGAAACTTAGGCAAAGGAAGAGAGAATAAGAAGAACTGCGGGAAAAGGAAAACTGTTCAGCTATGCCGGTCTGGGAGTTAGGTTAATGGCTGGTTGGAATTGCGCTTTCCATCTTGCAGAGCGCGCCCTCTACAACCACCTCCAGAGGGCAAACCACCCAGTAGAGAGTGGGGCTGAGCCACCCATATTCGCGGCACGTATAAGAAAACGAAGCGTGGTACGTTCTTTCTCTAATATTTGTGTTGGTTATTCTTGTTCTTGCCATTCATATCCGTGGCGGTGAAGAAGGGGTTGTTTAGATTATCTCTCTGCGTCTTCTTATTCTCGCCCGTTTCGTTGCGTACGAAGCACGTGCGTAACGATAATAAGGACTTTTTTGCGTTCGTGTTAAAATAGACAGTTGCCTGTAAGAGATTTGCTCGATGGCGAATGAATATATATTTGATATTTTACAAAATAAAAATTGTGTATATACACGTATATACATTTCTTTTATCAAATAATACAATTTCCATTGTAATTGATTTATTGATTCCGAAAACTATATAAATATTGTAACTGTAACAATCAACTCAGTTTACAAGCAACGCGGGTTGCAAATGTCTGTTAAAGTGCGTCATATTGTTAATATTAGAAGTAAATCAGTAGAACTATTTCCACATTCACCAAAAATGTATTTACTATGCAGCTGTTGCAATGATATCGTAATTTTTAAAAAGAATTCGCCAATTAAAGCAAATACTTTACATAAGTAAATTTTACTGCTAACTTATTTTAGGCTTTAGGTTTATATATAAAACATATTTAAATTTTGTTTGAAGTCCATATAACTTTCAACTTATAATATTATTCAACATTTAAGAGTATTATGCTGCCAAATAATAATGAATTATCACGCCAAGTCTAAATAATTGAATGGCCCAGTCAAAACACAACATTGACATTCGATCGTCATTTGATTGTTCACAATTGTCATCAAAGCCATTTCAGAAACTTTTAAGAGTTGTTTCGCTTCATTAAAAGAGTCGTAATGGTATCGCCACAACATGCACACGCTCTTCTACGGTTGGTAGACTTGTACAGGGATACAACGAGTGTACCTATACACATTCTATTCCACAAGAGAGAATACACCTTACCCCTTACCCCTCTACGTTCCTGACAAGAAATAAAGCGAAAGGGTCTAAGGCCATAGAATCAAACGACCTGGGGCTCCATTAAAGATACGTCTCGTGAACGGTTCTTCCTTCATGCACGCAGCTTCCGGTGAACTTTGCCCTTTTTCTTATGGAACAAGTTTTAGGCCCGACAATGGAAAACCAAAGATCCATGACACGGTGTTATCTTAGTAGTTTCATTGTTAAGTTTCTATTTTCAAGCAAATGTATTTAGGATACTGCCAATTCTCGTCCTCTAACAATTTTAATCATAATCGCTTATTTTATTGATAAATATATCACATACGTTCTGCATAAACCCTTCTAGTGTCCGATGTTGTGCGTGAGTTGACCTGTGATGTGTGATTATTGGATTGAGGAATGCCATTGGGAGCCGTTGCGAAATTAACCAACCGACGCGAGCGCCGCCGCCATCGGGTGATGTCCATTTGTGAGAGCCACCGGAACTAATACGGCGTACGCCTCGGTGCTTCACATCCTAGTTAGAAATGTGGACTCTAAATCATCATTAACGACCCTCCGGCAAGGGTTTAGACGGTGCCACGCCGGCGGGCGCAAAAGTGTAATATTTGTTTTTAATTATCTTTCTTTCTGCGCACCAATGCGAATACCCCAACAACGAGTTATGTTGTTGTTGTTTTCATCGAGTTTCTCTGTTTTCTTTTCTTTTCATTTCAGTTAGTTTTAATGGAGTGTATTAAAGTACATAAATATATCCACATATATAAAGAAACTCGCGGTCCCACAAAAGCATTTCGTATACCTAGCAATTTTTATTTTCCAATTGAAAATGGTAAATTGTAGTTTCCTTTCAAAGAAATTAAATAGTTATTATGTACTACATACTATAATAACTAGTCTAGTAGAAATCGCGTTCCATCCACAAGATCGCAATAAATCTTTCCTAACGAAATTAAAACATCATGAGAAGAAATATTCTCTTTACAGTGATATATATAATGATTATTTTGGGGTGTTAAATCGGATTATGGTGCTGCAAACCTGCCCATGTTCACGCTTAGGGTTTCACTAGAGGGTTCACCGAATGTACCGCAAAAGGGACAATGTCCACTTGTGTAAACATCGCACCCTGTGTACCAATTATTGTACAACATCCAGTTTTACAGTATCATATTATAACTGTATCTGGCTACTAAAATGCACCGACACCGTCGTTTTAATTTGCATTGTTTTATTTTCAAAATCTTACAATAATTTACAATACATCTTCAAAAGGGCAAAAAAATATTTAGTATATATTGATTACGTAACTTCACAAGAAAAATAAAACCCCAATGTTTACTTATATAAATATTCAACTAAGTATACAGATAACAATTATAAAATATCTTCTTTTGAAACCTAATAGTCCTGCAAAAGGAGAAACGACCTTTTTTCAAATCCACCCTGCGTTGTCACTGCTCAATGCGCAGACATTTTAATCTAACACACAGAGTCTGCAAACGATCGCCATAACTCTTTTGAGAGAGAGAGGTCTTTTACATACAGTATCCAATTGTGTGCAGGAGTATACGTCCTCTCCCTTATAGCAGCACTAGCAGATGAGGAGAAATACAATAATAGTCGACGTCCACCGACTGTGTATTTGATCCTAGAGGGTGTAACAGCGATAGATGTTACATTTTCACATCACCACATATCGTGGTATATGAAGGGTTAGCATGATCGTAAATAAAGGTTGGCAGGGCATATTATAAATTTAAAAAATAGATCTGGTTATATGCGAATATATGTTGATTCGAAGCAAACAATCTGAAACGAATCATTCATAGCACTTATGCAGTCAACAACGTGTTCTACATGGTAATTTACGAGCAAAGGACCAAAACCGAGACATTTACGACGTTGTAAAAGTGCAGTCACTATTAATAACTATCTGTCGTAAAGTTGATTGTTGTCGACACGTTTGGGAGAGGCGTGTGCACGCGCCTTGATGTAAGAACCCCATAGTCGGGCTCGTCCGGGACTACGCAAAATTAGTTTTACTGCTCCATAATTTTTAATATGGTTTATTGTGGATGTTATATTGTTGTCCGTAGTTGAATTGTTTTCCCAGTAGCACACGACCGATGCTTTTTAACGACTTTCGACTTTTTCTAAACATCTCCAAACTTGCTGAAGCAAAAAATACAGAAAAGGTTTAATATTTATACTTTTTTTGTGCGAATTGCGAAATCAAGACGTTGTCCAACATTACATGCGCTCAAAATAATTAAAGTTTTAACTTTTATATTCTTTATTTTAAAACAAACATATATATTTTATTTATAAAGACACAAAATAATAATTGTTAAAGAATATTACATTTAAAAAAAGAATTAAATTTACTTATATTACAAATACGATATATTTTCATATTTATTCATCACATAACATAATTTACATTCGAAGATATAAAAATAACTAATTTTCTATACATTTCTTATTGATATTTACGATACATATTCAGGTTTTGTTTTCCTAAAATGCGATTATTAGTAAGTAAACAATTCACAAATATACCAAACATTTTATATTATAAATATAAATAAAACGAATTTTTTAATAATTTATAAAAAGCAATATCTTGAACAAAAACCAAAATAAAAAAAAATATTTATGCTTATATGTCATCATTATCCTATCGAAGAACACTTTGCTGAAAGCAAATTTGGCAGTGGAAAAATAAACACGAGAAAAACGATTTCTTGGCAAACAATCTTGACTCTTGTAAAGGAAAACACACGAAAAAATATGGCGATATTTATGGACGGTCGCTCTGCTTGCTCTGTTCTGTTCTGCACAATGCCGGGATTAAAAACTGCAGACTTGGCGGTGTTTGCCAACGGCAGTAAATCGGCGCACACAATGAACTGAAAACTAATATATCAGACCGGTTTATTGTTTTGTTTTCCTATCGGCAAACCCACATGGTCCAGTTGCAGTCTGCAATACGAGCTCGTTATTTTTCAGTCAAATGCACAATCAGCGATGATGGAATGAAGTTTTTCAAAGAATAATCTGAAATTATGAAATGAAAATTATAAATATATCATGGTTTTAATATAATAGAGCCTGTCATGGTCAATTTTATGCATATTTGTAAGTTGTATTTTGAAAATAATTGACTAATTATTTTCTAAATTAATATTATATAAAATTATCGACTAATACTGTTTTATGATCGTAATATTGCGGATATTGGTGTAATTAATAAATTTAAATAAACAATGGCCTTACAACTTGTATGAAATTTGAAATCATTGTTCTTTCGAGTGAACGTCAACAAGATTAATATTATGTGCATCGAAGATTTGTGGTATATTATTGTGAGTTGTCTTATATTCTGTAAGACAAAGAAAACATGGTCACGCTGAGCAGTGCGACGCGACGCGTATTTTCCGCAAACGAGCTAACGTGGCCATTCCCCGAGACAGTTATACGTGTGAGTTAGAGCATTTCTTTTCCGTTTTAGCCTGCCGGCTTATCTCGACACTAAATTTCTGATTTTAATACTACGCGCCCCGACGGGACTGCAACGCCACCCTAAGCCCCATTTCCAGCCGCCGCCATGGCTTGCCGAAAGCTATACTTAAGTTTTACGGCGGTCTTTTTAAATTAGGTCTATTGTTATGGACCGTTTAAAGCAATTTAAGTGCCGTCTTACGCGAGATACCACCCCCCGGCGTATTAACGCAAAATGCACCAGCCCAGCGACTTGAAATATTCCTGTGGTGGTGGTTACCGTCGTATACTTATTACTAGAACGATCCCAAGTTTTTAATCATCTGTTTTATTGAATTATAATGCCAAGTTATGCGATTCATACTAGCAGTTTCTAACGAGATTATGCGTCTGGTTTCGAAATATACTATACGTACCCAGACAATTTATTTTACAAACTATAATGTTTTCAAAGCGAATTTTGGTATAAGATATAAACTCAAATTAACCAATATGAATATTTTATATATCTAGTCTAAATATTAATTATTTTTTAGGTTTAAAATAAATAAAATTGAATCAAAAATTATATTTTTGTGTAAAAATAACATTGCACTTATTGCATTCTATGCTTTAATTGAATGTTTATTATGTAACCATTGTGCTCCAACAGGTCAATGTGCATATTTATTATACTAGTTATTTTTCAGTTTGAATTTCATATATCTTGGAAAAATCCACAATACGAATGAATAACAACACAAAGAGACACTATTGCAAAAATATTGACATCATAACACAACTTATATTTGCAAATCTTCCCGACTACAGACACTACTAGAGCAGCCCTCGAACATATCGCATAAAAACTATACATTGGCACGAATAGAACCAGCCACAAAAACATTAGATCGCCTTCAGAATATTCTCACCATGCTCTGAAAGCTATTCTATAAAGCACAGTCTAAGCACAGAACCGATATTACAGTAATGCAATGGACCTCATGATTTGAAAAACTTACAAAACTTTGTTCACGGTAAATTGAGTTGCATTTGAGTTATTTTACTGCTTATAACGACCGAGTTGTGTTTTCTTCCATCGCTTTGACTGTGACTTTACCGTACGCAACTTGCAGTTTGGAGTTACAACGAAAACCAGTCTAAGGTATAAGAAAAATTTTGGTTCGTATTTTTCCCCACCTACCGCTATTCCGACGAGAAATATACACCTAAATAACTATGGAAAAAGAAGAATAGAAGAGAATGATGAACGTTCTTTATTTTTTCAACCTCTTTTTTTTTGTAGGGGACCCCCGACTAATGACGAATGAGATGGTCAACATGACAGTTCAAATGGCCGAAATTGAGACATAAAGGAATCCGAATAGTCTGTAACATAAGAGGGTGGTCTTTTTACACAGGTATGTTGTATGATGAACGACTATATCTTTACATCTTCATTATATATAAAAGTTTGGTTGGATCATTTCTTATTGAAGTATGTGTTTTGGAGTTTATTCATATGTTATATAATAAATAGTTCAGAACTTGAAATGCATACAATTTTAAAGAAATACGAACAAACACCTTAAGAATTATTTATTTCGTATAGTAACATCAACAACGCAACACAAAGTGAAATGTTTTATATACAAATCTAATAGTCATATTGAATCAAAAAGTTTGAGTAGTTACTTCAACGAAATGAATTTCTCCGAGAGAATATATTTGGATGAAATCACAAATTTAATTCGTACAGTTCACGTAAAAAAGAAGCTATTCTACAAGAAAGACTTTTTTACCTTCGCAAATAATAATAAATATGAAATACACCGATTAACAATAATATCCAAGACAATGACATACATTATCGTAATATACCAATAAATAGAAGTCGCTTAAAATTATGTTAATTGAAGTAACTCTTATTTTATGACAAATAAACAGTTCAAATATGAAAATTTAAAAAACTTCATTGTTTTTCTCTAAATAATGACAAAATAATCTCTTCTTTTATATAAACAAATGCAGTTAGTGTTGGCCACCTTATTATTATTATTTTAAGCATTCCTTAGTTTTGTAGTAAATATTTTAATTAAAAATATTTATGAAGGCAACACAAAATGGCAACATTCTTACGAAAACATAATAATAGAAATGCAACTGAATTATTGCTGCTACAATTATGAAAGTAATTGCGAAAAACAAACCATAACAGTACATAATTTTAAATGGATTAGTATCTGTATTGTAACGTAAATTGTATTTTATAAGAAAAAGATATTTAGTTGTGGTTAATATAAAGCTTTTATATATGCTAATATCCGTTTATTTATTATAAATATATATATATATATATATATATATATATATATATATATATATATATATATAAACAAAATAAGAACTCTATATGCCACAAATAAAACTAAACGTTATTATATTGATAGCTATTTAATTTTCTCGTTCATAATATACCATGCAAATTATAATAAAATCTAAAATTGAAAATTGGAAATAGCTCAACATAATTAGTTATCGATTTCCACTAAATTCGAATCAAATAATAACACGCACATACTGAACAAAATTGATAACATAATTCGTAAAATAAAACAGAGACAGCAAATCGCTGTTGTTATTTGAACTCTGGAATCATTGCAATAAATATTAAATATCGCCTGTATTACCCACCACAAAATGGGTGTTGCATTTATGCGCATCGGTGCACATTGCGTCATTTCCCATGGTGCCCTTATTCATACGTTACATTATACGACCTATAAAGTACTCGGTAGACCCAAAATAGTCTCAAGTATAAGTTATTGTTATATTTAGAGCAAACAAAAAATAAAACTTGACAATTTTAGTGCTGGAACCATTTTGTATTTGTCATGGTTATATTTTAATGAGTTACCACTTACTCAAAGGTATACCACCATTACAAAAAAAAAAATTGAAATGAAAGTATTATAAATAAATATAACTGTTACGGTTTGAATTGAATTGTATAAGATTTTCTTTTGTATACAAGATGATGGGAATACACCGGTGGTCTAGATTTGTGAGGTTCATTGCTATGCACCCGGTATTTTGGGGTCGTAGGTCGCTTGATTCTTGAGATGTGTATATATTTGACTTGGTGCCGAGTAACACAGATGTTATCTTGGATATAATTTATTTTTTGGTCTGATATAAATTTAGATGATATATGATCTGGTTTTAAATGAATTTAAAAGCTACAAGAGGAGTTTTTATGATTTTTTTTTCTATATAGGTAGTTTAAACAATAATATAACTTATTAAAGGCAGAAATAAATTCATCTAAATATATTCTATTCTACAATTAGTTTAACACTTAAAATCGGTACCCATTTTCATGCTATTCTCAATATTTGAATGAATTTTATCGATTTTCTAATCTAAGTAAGAATTTTCCGAAAATAAAACTAATTCATTAATTTCTATTTAAGGTTATCATCAGAGTAATCGTAAAGACAGTTAAGATAACGGTTGACTCGCCATCAACAGAAGCGGTTCGCAGTCGTTCGCTGTGGAAGACGGTGTAATGGAAAACACCGAGAACGTGGTGCTGTGCCCTGTGCTGGCAACAAGACCAAGAAGACCGGATCTCCTAAAGATCCGACGGTGACCGCCTTCGCGTAACGGGATTGGCTGTTGGAGGGCGCGATCCCGTTTCCTTAGTAACCAGTCCTCCTCGCGCGCACACAAGACATGCCAACGCGGGTTGATCTATTGCCCCTTGTGTCGGAAAGAATGGTTTCTTTTTTAACATTTTTCTTCCAGCGTTTTTCTTTATTTTTTAAGTTGCATGTATGAAGATAATGCATCTCGTATTTTGTGGGTATTTTATTGGTCGAATGGGTTCTGGAAGTTGATAAGATACTTACATTTGAAAGAAGTACGTTAAATTTTATAAAGTGGTGTTTATGGTTTTATGTCTAATCAATATTTTTTACGATTTGTACACATAAAAACTTGTCATTCTCTGCACAGTAAAAATATTTTACACCACCAACAAAGATACGTTATTAACTTTAAAAATTAACACTTACTTAATTTCATAGATTTTATTTGTATATGCCTGTTATAATAATTAATAACGAATCAAAATTACTTTTCCAGGAACGTACCCAGGACAGGGTTTGTGGGGTCAGCTCTTCCTCCCGAAAGATAATTAAATAAATGTAATAACTTGTTTGCATTTTATTAATTCCTCGTTGAAATTTACTTTAATACGTAATTAATGGATCAGAATGAGATAAAACGTCGTTTTCTACAACGTTCAAATTATTTCATATTTTAAATAATATTACCGAATAAATCACTCATCTTAATACACATACACATAATTAATAAGTTATTATTTAATATTAAATCATTATTAAAATAAAAAATATTTCCTTCACTTACGTAATAACTTTCAATAAAGTTAACTAATTTTATTAAATAAGATACTATTTCTATTAACATAGATATTTCATAAGCATTTTTAGTTAAACTTCCTATATAATATAACTGGGAAAGATAAAATCACATTATCAGAGATCAATAGACAATTTGACAATACTTAAATATTTCTTTGGAAATAAAAATTGGTCTGGTTGAAAACCCTTCTGTATTGATAATTATTTATAGATCAAGGTCAAGGAAAGAGGAGAAATTCCTTCAGGAAAACATATGTACTCAAGATATTTATTACCTATATGTGCTTTGAGTAATTTTGTTTTGAAATAACAAAATTAGAATAAGAAAATTATAGGTGGATGCAAATGATATGTTAAAAATAGAAACTGAAAATTCCTTGAATAAGTAGATGATGAGATCATTGTGTATACTTGAGATGCCACTGCTACTGTGTGATTTACTTTACCACAACTATCTTACCTTGACAGGCAACATACCATGGAATTTTTTAATAATCCTGTTTTTGTACTGTACTTGTTTACCTATCTTATGGTAAAACTTAACTTAAATATGTAGGTAGTAAAAATAAAACAGAAAAATGTCTACAATACATAAGAATTAAAATTGGAATATATTATATTTTCTTCAAATTTCAGCATCGAAATTCACAAAACTACCATGTATTTTAAATCGTCTTATATATCTTTTATGTAAAGATAGTAAGAATAAGATATTTAAATGTTTGCAATGTTTTGTTGAATTTTATTTATACCATAAATTAAATTTCAAACCATTACAATATAATAAATGATTGTACGAACACAAAATACGTATAAACCATGAATTATAACTATGTTTGTTATTAATTATCTTTAAACAATTGTGCAACACCAAATTGCATCGCAAGACACATATTTCAATTTTATTGTTTTAATATTAAAATTCTCTACCTACAACAGCATCGACGACACATTAATAGCGTTATAAATTTATGATTATCATAAAATATACATATAAAATCCGTGTCGCTTATTTATGGTTTTAAATATACAATTAAATTATTGCTTTGTTTATATCTAAAAGGTAGAATTGGAATATTTTGCTTGTTTTTGCCTAAAATTTGTATAATCCTTCATAAATTTTATTTATTCCTTAAGCATTTATTTACAATACTTGTTTTAATTTAATACTATTTATTTATAATATTTTAGTTTTATATTATACACAACTAGCTTTCTATGCGTTTTAAAAATTGTAGCATGATATCTAAATAGTATTTGCATTAAATGATAGTTTTATTTACTTAGATTAGATTAGACAAATTAGAAAAAATAAAAATCGTGTAGATGAGAAAGCTTTAACTATCAGTTTCCTTCTAAAACATTTGAAATCCATAATAGTCAAAGCAAACAAAACAATAACTCATTTGGGAATGTCCACTAATTACGGTCTTCACATGGCCATCACCATAGAGACAAAGAAATCAACAACAACATCGGCTGCTCATTAAATGTGAGAAATGAGAATCGAAAAAGATCGGATAGCGGACGATGCCGAAAAAGACAACCAGGTATATACGTATATACATTATTAAAGGCGTGCATAATTATTTTCGTTTTTGGAAATCTTGCCGAACACAGAAGATAGTCGGGCTTTCTGTGTTCTCTCTCTCTCTCTTCGTACGATTTACGATATGACTATAATGAGATTCCTCTACAGCAGCTTGCCAACGGAATGAAAGCCTACTTGACTTGGGACAGGCTAATCGGCCATTTTGAATATACAATTAATTTTTAATGCGTTATGAATATAATTTCGTTGGTTTTATAGCCCATGTAACATATTTATGGTCGATATTTTAGTGTTGATGTTAATGTTAATGATATTTTCAAATGTCATTTATATGAATTTAATTTCTTTTTTTATTTTATATTCTTCCTTGAATCACATAAATAAGACAGTTCTATAATTGGAATTGCTGTGAAACAATACCTAGCGCTACATTTACCCTATAATTTAAAAAAAGTAATATTAATATTAAAAGAGTTATAATTTATGGAAATTCCCCGGCTGCTCAAAGAAAGAGGCGCTGTAAGGATATAAGTAGTGGTGAATTGCTGAAAATTTAAATATTTATTTTAAATTATTGTATTTGTGGTTTTCACATTTTAAAGCCTAACTTTGCTTTGATTATTAAAATAGAAATAAAAGCTATATGAATTGTTATTGATTATCTATCCACAAGCTACCTTAGTATATATTTTCTTGAAATTCCTCGAAATAAATCTAGAATTTTGAAGAAAGCCAGGTTTTGACTTCTGAGAATAATACCCTTTCACAACATAACCATGCAACCCTCAATGAAACTTTTTGTTGCACAACAGCCCCCCAAAAACGATTTGGCAATGGACAATACGTGCAGGAAATAACCTCAATAAAATAGAAAGCGTCCAGCTTATTGTAATAAACCAATTTCTAATAAAGAAAAAACTTTCAACCCTTGCTTTACTCAAAACTTTTCAAAATAACTTAGTTTCGTTTTGGATTGGTTCTGAAGATGTAGTTCTTTAAAGTTAAGAAAATACTATTTCCAGTGCGGTTAACAAAGTTATTTTAAATATAAAGTTTACTAAAATTAAAAGTGATTCAAATAGAGAAAATATTAATGTGGAAAAAATAGAGTGAAAATGTGTTGGAATAATTCCCATTGTCTAGAGAGAATTAAAAGGTATATTTTTTTGAATATTTGTTATTGCAAATTAGTATTTTATTATTCATAAAATAGTTAATTACAATAAATTAAGGAATAAAATACCGTTTAACGAAAATATTCTCTAATATTTATGATTTATAATATTTATGCTAATCTGAATATCAAAAAAAGCTAATATATTAATATCTTGAATCTAATAAATGTAAAAACATGTTTCCGCCAATAGAGTATACAGGCATAAATGTGCATATTTTGACTATAAAAAACATTCTCATGTGCATAGTTATTTTTTAAATAAATGTTCATAAAAATTGTTTTAAATATGAAAATGATATAATATTGAAAAAACAAAAACCACAAAATGCCCTGTGTTTCATGTGCTGACATCTGACACAAAATTGGAACACTTATTTGAAAGAACGGGCCCCTTGCGCAGCACCATCTGTTGGACTCTAGATATTATGTATCAGTGGGCACAAGAGCTATGATCTCACAGTGCACGCTTTCTGTACGAGATGTCCAGTTGGAAATGCATAAATGTTGTACTTGGATACATGAGATGAAATGCGAATTAATAATTCCCATATTTTTTTCAAAATTTAGGGTCTATTTTAAAAACCTACTAAATCACTTCATGAGTACACAGATAGAGAATTATTATCTTTTTTTAAACTTTTCGATTGCATTCGCAGTAAACTTAAAGTGGTTCTCGTTGCATTAAATCTTCGCTTTTTGGAAATAGGTAAAATATACTCTTAAGTTATTATCATAAGAATATAAAATGCTGTAATTGTAACCTCCTTAAATATGTTGTAGAATCAAATTTAATGTATTGGAGAACTAATTGACACACTCAGAATGTTAGAAATGTTATGGCCTTTTAATTTACGTTGTCTGAGCAATATTAAGAAATTAAATAAATTTTATGTTCAGTAAAAATTTACATAATAATATAATAAACTTATTACAATATGAATGAGAAAATAAAAGATTACGTAATTTATTTTTCAATGACTTGACAATATTATTAAAAATAATATGTCACATTTTACAAATAAATCGTAAAATTTCATAAATTTACAACACAAACACATTCATAAATCTGTCTTCATCTTTGGCATATGCGGTTTTTCTTTTCTCCAAGGAACCATGATGTTACGTGTGTTAGCGGTCGCAATAAAAATATCGTTAAAACGACTTTTACTGCAGTTAAAATTGTAAAAGTGCGTCCGAAATGGCCAAATAAAACATCCCGACTATGTGATCTCACTCTTGCTACTAGCAACTGGTAATCTAGCTGTCTTTGTTGTGTCGCCTAGACAGAAGCGTGCCTCACACATTTGACCAATGATGTTTATGCACTTGTTAGGATAATAATAGTCAAATTGATCGTTAAAATCACGCTAAAAGCACCCATAAACGACACATTTTAATGTTTGCTATTGTGAAACATCTATTCACATACTGATACGCCGAATTTTAATATATTATCAAAATAAATGAAGATAGCAGGGGAATAACATGCAATTTCATATTTGCCAAATTTCGTGATTGCTATTTGTTTATTTACTTGTAATTATTTACAGTCCGGAAGGATAAATAACAATTGTATGTAGTAAGAGATATATACAGTCTTTGTAGACATTCTTTAATTTGTGCTATTATATTTTCAGTGCTCACTTAATATGTGAATGATGATTTTAGTTAAAGAGAAAAAAATATATAAATCTTTGTAGGTACTCTAACAGGTCATTATATAATGTATAAGTGCTTATATAACAATTGGATAAATAATTTTTGGGACGTTTTATGATATTTGCTTGTAAACTATAAGTATCGATTAGCATATAAATGCAGCGATAATGGTGATCAATAAAATGAAAAAGTAACTACTTTTATCGAGTATCAAATAGCTTCATTAAAAATAAATAAATATATATAT